>CM039531.1:3222264-3314385 GCA_022433055.1 Begonia peltatifolia | reverse complement strand
ACTCCTCAGCACTGAGAGGATCCGGAGATGATCCGTCAAAGGTCGGAGGTCTAAGTCTGTGCAGTCTGTCACCTCCTCTGTCGGACGAACCCTGGGCGCTAGACTGACCCTGATCGTCCCTGCTCATAAACCTCTCCAACTGCTGAGACTGACGGTGGACCAACTCGGTAAGCTGCCGGACGGTATCATCCATGTCGCCAACAGCTCTAGGAGGCCCCTTTCGTCGGGGCCGCCCTCTACCCCTACCTCTCGCCTCTCCTGACATGTTCTACCTTTAACAAAAGTGTAAAGCTCGCATTAGTAATACAATAAATTCAAATCTAAACACTTACAGTTGGTGGAGTGCTCCCGTGCAGCGGCTGGCGGTGTTAGGTAATCCTCTGAACGACGTCGACCCCGTGGCTCTGATACCATAACTGTAACACCCCGAAAACCCACACGTTCCCGGTGCGCTACAGTGCATCTACACACACACACTAACACTTAACATAATTCACTCAATTTACTACCCTTTTGTTTCCAATTTACTCTCCTCTTTTTTTTGTTTGACTCGATTCGAAAACAACTCGCGTCTCCCCTTCGACACCTCACGCACACTCTCACGGTGCCGCACATACCACTCAACGTTACTGTGTTTCGCGCACGCTCGCAGCGCCGCGTGCCCCACGCACCCTGCCGCTGTACAGCACGTCCCCGCGCACACCCTCACCCGGTGTCGCACGACCCGTGGGTACCCAACAGGGCCGCATGCCCCGCGCACCTGCGATCACGACGCACATCCACACTCATCTAAACTCCTCTAGCATTCATCATACACACACCTTGACCTATTTCGTATCCTCTCGAATCTCAACCCCTCTCCTGAAATTTCGGCAGAGTACCGCCTAAAAACTGGCTACCCCAAAATTTAACCCTGCACACAATTCACCAGAATCCAACAATATTTACCTATCCATCATCCAGAGAAATCATCCCAACCCAAATCAGAGTAAGAAGACGACGAAAATCCATCAAATACAATGAAGAAAGTCTCCAGTATAGAGAAATAACATACTCTGACATGGAAAATATCCGCGTACGTCACCAAAATCACACGCACTCCATATACACCTATACACTGACGCATATACAACAATCACGCCACCCTACACCCTGACACATCGCCATCGTCCCGGACTCCCCAGCAACGAGGCCCACAAGCTACACACACGCATCACCACACGGCAACCACATCAGGGTAAGGGTGTACCTCGCACCACTCTACACCCTGACACGTCGCCCCCGTCCCAGCCTCCCCAGCACGGGGCCACAGTTGCCACACACACACGTTTCGCGACAGCCCAGCCGGCTCACCCCTCGAGTAGGATCCGCGACTGGTGTTGCACCGGCCCACCCACTAGTAGGATCCGCGGTACCACTGCCCATATCCTCACCGTCAACTCATTCACGCCGCATGACAGCCCAGCCGGCCCACCCCTCGAGTAGGATCCACGACTGGTGAAGCACCGGCCCGCACACTAGCGCGATCCGCGGTACCACCGCCACACGTCTCACCTCATACATCAAAACATGCTAAAAAATCATGTTCGTTACCGTTTTTAAAATATATGATGCATGTCACACAATACGCACACACACCGCAATCAATCACATAAACACTCAAGTTCTACAGTGTAGGCCCACTTGGGCAAAATACATGCATGCACTACTTACCTGGCGTCCTAAGCTCGCTCGATACACAGCTTCCCCAACAGAAAGCCTCAACCTAAAACACAACCAATTTCTCATCAGTATTTCTCCCAACATTTACCAACTAGCTAAAAACAACCTTCTCTAACTTAACTCACGAAATTTCAAGTAAAACGGTTCATTGGTTCGGTTTGGCTAAAAACCAGCCCAACGTTCGGATGTGCATAACTTTTGTGTTCGCCAACGGAATCGAGCGATTCAAGTGGCTAAACGTTCCCTTAGGAACCTAGTTTAACATCCCAAGACGGATTTTAAATCGGTAGGCCGCAGATAGGCAAAAAACGCCAATAACCGAATCTGCCATTTTTATTAAAATTCCACATTTTCACTTCCCTTCAACCAAAACTCACTCCTAACTAGTTATATGCATCAAAATGGCTATACTACTTTCACACGTCGAATTTCCACGAAAAACGGTCACTAATTTGACTTAAACCAAAATCTCGCATAAACTTCCGACGCGCATAACTTTTGCGTCGGATATCGAAATCGAACGATTCCAGCGGCCATATGTCCCTCTAATAGCCTAATCCATCCCACAAGAACAGAAATTAAAACAATTAACCAAAACAAGGCCAAATTAGCTAAAAACCGAACTGCCCCTGCACAAAAATGGTTAAATTTTTTATTTCAAACTTCAATTTACAAACTTCCACACACAACTAGCCCCATCTCGTCCATAACTCTCGGCCAAGCTCACTGCAAAGGCAAGAAGGCCGAGCACTAAGCTCGGCCGAAACAGGAAACCGACAGGGCTCACCTTCGGTTTCCTTAAGCTCGCAGCATCACCTTCGCGCTACCGTACCACTTGCGGCCAAATTCTATCAATGCCGAAAGCAGGCCGAGCACTAAGCTCGGCCAAGCCAAAAAAAATGGGACGGCAGAACAAGGAAAGAGTTTACCGTTGCGTTACTGTGCGCTCGGTCGAATGGAGGGCAATGCACAGCGGAACACCCAGTCCCGGCAGTCTCCCCAACGCCCACTCGAGTCTGCCGAAGAATCGGAACTCGAGGATTTTCCTCCCCTCTCCCGCGTCTCACTCTCGGCTCTCTCGGGAACTCGAGCTGCTGAAACCGAATGGCTTCGGTTCGTCGGGATAGCAGCACCTGTTCGCAACCCACACCTTGCACCCACGCTCGCCGGCCGTCGATCACAGCTCCGCACACGACCGCTTTCCCCTGCACGCTTGCTCTCGGCGCTCTCAGTTGCTCGCAGAAAACTAGCCGAATGGCTTCTTCCCGAAGCCATTCGAGTGGTTTGTTTTATTATTTTTTTTTAAATAATAAAATTACAAATTACCAAATTGCCCTCACGTGCTTCAATCGTCCGAATTTCGTTAATTTCTTGACCTCCCGACTTTAAATTCCGAAAAACTTCGCAAAAGTAGGCTCCGAGTCTTATAATTCAAATATTTCCCGTTGAAATATTTTTCAAAACTCCGACCGGGATTAAACTAAAAATTCCAGAAATTAAAAATAAAATTCGAAATTCCCGGGTTATTACATCGACACTTCCATTTGGCAGTCGACAATTAAGTCCTCTCAGTTCGCGTTATTCAATCCTCACGGCCAACACTTCCACGCACCGGTCGACACTTCATTGCTCTCTGGCTGAGTAAGTCAACCCTCGCGGTCGACACATACAGAATTTGATCGACCCTGATGCTTACGGGTCAACACCCCGCCCGGTTTAGTCGACCACTAAGCCTATCGGTCGACACTTACTTCTTAAAAACTTTAACAGAATTCAAACAAAACAAAAACAGTTTTGACTAAACATTTAAAAACCATGAATCCACTTCTCGACTCAATTTACAACCTGCTACGCGCACCAAAATATTCAACCCAAACTCAAATCTCTCTTTTACATCAAAATAACCAAGTACGACTCAAAATATTTCACCACCCATGCTTACACCCGCCATAGCCAAAACGCCTCAACAGCCGGCCCAGTCGTCCGACGAGCGTCTTCCTCCAATTACCTCCTAGTACTAAGCATGCTTGGGATACTTATTAGCTGATGCGTCATCACCTACATCACAGAACTCAACTATTAGACTAATGCTAAGTAAGTAATGCATAAAACACACTAAAATCAAATATTTCCTAACACATGCAGTTTTTACAGTTTCACCTCTACTTACATCTTCTTTATCTTCTTACTACTGGGTTCTTCTTTACGTGTTAGATCAAGGTGACACATTTCGCGGTCCACCTCTCGGGACAAGGTCACCACGTAAAGTAGAGGAACAGTGATACACTTCGCAGTCCACCTCTCGAGACAAGACCACTCAACCCCACCTTTATTATCTTCTTACATATTTTCTCGTTTTATTCGTTTCATCTCATCCTATTGTTTTACTTCGTAAAAACATGAAAATTCATTTTCGTTTCGTCTCGTAATTTAAAACTATGATGCACAATCAATAAAACATAACATAAAATAAATGTGCAATGCATCCTACTGTACTGTGATGTAAGCCCGAGGGCAAAACTTCTACTACATTACTTACCTGGCGTACTTAGCACTCGTGCTCCGTATACAGCTCGCTAACTGGGAAACTTATAGAATCACACATTCATCAATCATACTTGTCTTCCCATTCGTAAGTCTTTAACGAGAAAACCATAAACCCTTCCTAAACCACCACTTCTAGCTAAACTCGAGATTCTACTTAATTTTCGGCCAAATTTCAGAAATGCATAACTTACCCAATACTCGTCCGATTTGGACGATTCGAAATGCCACGAACTCCTCAGAACGTCTAGTTTCTAACAGTATCACCAATTTCCTAATCCTACACCTACAGCTTGGTCGAACGGAACACGTTACGTAACCCAAGTCGTTCGGTTATCCACACACTCAATCTTCCCCATAACAACTCATAATCTGCTCATATTTCTATCTTAAACACCAACACGCGAATACAAATCGACTATAACCTCCAACTTTCATACCTCCTACCTAGGGCTCACCCAAAACTCTATCTAACTCTGCTTTTAACGCTCAAAACGACCAAAGGACTAGCTATCTATTGAAAACTAACCAAAACTTACCGTAGATTTGAAGAAACGAAAGAGGAAACGTCGCTGGAAGGCTGATCGGCGAGAGAGGGAGGGTTGGCACTGGGGAAGAAAAACTGAAACAGGGGGAAGAAATCGTTCCTCCCTCAGTTTTGTTTCCTTTTTTTTATTAATTCTGATTACTATTTTGCCCTCAACCATAACGCTTTTGATAAATCTACTATACGGTCAGTGTTCGTATAAAATTTTAAAATTTCTCCTTCACCATTATTCTTGAAATAATTTTTTACCTAACATTACAAACTTTCCGCCCTCAATTCTGACTTGAGTCTCGCCGTTGACCGATACGAAATTCTGAAAAATTGAATTAACTGAAATTTTTCAGGTATTACATTTCACCCTCCTTAAAAGAAATTTTGTACTCAAATTTTGTTACCTGAACAGTTCTGAGTATCGGCTCATCATGTGCTACTGCCGCTCCCAAGTTGTCTCTTTTACGCTGTGGTTGCGTCATAAAACTTTCAACAGTGGAATCTCCTTGTTGCGTAGAGTCTTCACTGTATAATCTAAAATCTCCACTAACTTCTCTTCATACGTCAATGTAGGTTGAACCTCTATGTTCCGCTGCATCACAATATGCGAAGGATCTCGCATACATTTTTTCAACAGACATGTGGAATACATTGTGAATCCTATCCATAGAGGCTGATAGTTGTAGCTGATAAGCTGTCTTCCCTATTCTCTTCGTAATAAGAAATGGTCCAACAAATCTTGGGTTCAACTTGCAATTTTTCCCCAAATCTTACCACTTCTTTAAATGGCGAAATCCTCAGGAAGACTTTATCACCCACATCAAATTCTAGCTCTCTTTTCCGACAATCTGCATAACTCTTCTATCGGCTCTGAGCTGTTAAGATGTGCTGTCGAATAAATGTAATTTTCTCTACTGTCTGCTGCAAAATATCCGAAGCCACTAAACTCGCATCGCCAACTTCATCCCAATAAAAGGGTGATCTGCACCTCCTTCCCTATAAAGCTTCGTAAGGGATCATACCTATCGTCGCCTGATAGCTGTTGGTGTACAAGAATTCTACCACGGGCAAATACTTGCTCCACGAACCCTGGAACTTCAGTACACAGGCTCGAAGCATATCCTATAAAATCTGAATAGTTCGTTCAAATTGTCCGTCGGTCTGAGGAGGAAACGCTGTGATAAAACTAAGCTGGGTACCCATGGCCTTGTCCAGACTCTTCTAGAACTTCAATGTAAATCTAGGGTCCCTGTCTGATACAATCAAAGTTAGAACTCCGTGCAATCGAACGATCTGTTGAATATATAGTTCGGCGAAGTGATCCATAGAATACGTCATCTTCACTGGCAAAAAATGGACCGATTTGGTTAACTTGTCCATTATCACCCATATACCGTCATAGCCCTTTGTCGTCTGAGGCAGCCCTACAACAAAATCCATCGCTATCTGCTCCCATTTCCATTCAGGTATCGGCAATAGCTGTAATTTTCCTGCTTGCCTCTAGTGCTCGACCTTAACCTGCTGGCAGATCAAACACGCTTCTACGTACTTCGCCACCATTCTCTTCATATCAAGTCACCAGTAATGTTGTTTGAGGTCTCTGTACATCTTAGTGCTCCCCGAATGTACAAAAAACCTTGAATAATGCGCTTCTGACAATATCTCCTTTTGAAGTTCCTCATTGTTCGGAACAAACCATCGATTCCGAAACTTAAGAATCCCGTCGTCCAAACAACTAAATTCTGATCTGTCCTCGGAAGCCATGCTGTACTTTACCTTTTCACACCCAGCGTCATCCTTCTGGGCCAGGGCCTGCTTAATATTCTCCAAAATAGTGGGTTGTAGAGACAACCTATAACATGGCTGATACGTTCGACACCACTTTCAATTCGAACTTCCAAAACTCCGAATCCAAAACCACAGGCATGCCTGAAGTCACAGCCGAAGCACTACGTTCGCCTTGCCCGGGGTGATACTTAATTTCGAGGTCATAATCTTTCACAAATTCTAACCACCATCGTTGTCTCATGTTTAGCTCCTTCTGAGTAAAAATATACTTTAGGCTTTTGTGATCGGAATATACGTTGCACTGATATCCATATAAATAATGCCTCCAAAATTTCAGCGCAAAAACTACCGCAGCTAGCTCCAAGTCGTGTGTCAGCTAGTTCTGCTCATTATTCTTCAATTGTCTAAAGGCATATACTACCACCTTCCCTTCCTGCATTAACACACATCCAAGTCCTACCTTTGAAGTATCGCAATAAATACTAAACTTCCCGTCCTCGGTAGGAAGTGTCAAGATTGGAGCAATAGTTAATCTCTACTTCAACGTCTGGAAACTATGCTCACAATCCTCTAACCACAGATATTTCACACTTTTCCTCGTTAACTGGGTCAGGGGTGCCGCAATCTTCAAAAATCACTCAATGAATCTCCTGTAATAACCCGCTAACCCGAGAAAACTCCGTATCTCCGTATTATTCTTCGGATGTGGCCACTCCTTAACTGCCTGAATCTTTGCTAGATCAACCGCTATTCCATCGCTTAAGATGACATGACCAAGAAAATGAATTCTATACAGTCAAAACTCGCACTTAGAAAATTTCACGTAAAGCTGGTGTTGCTTCAAAGTCCACAACACCAATCTCAAGTGCTCCTTATGATCCTCCTCACTCCAAGAGTATAGCAAAATATCATTGATAAACACTATGACAAATTTATTGAGATATTCATGGAACACTCTGTTCATTAGGTGCATAAAGGCGGCTGGAGCATTTGTCAATCCAAAGGACATCACCAAGAACTCATAGTGTTCGTACCGCGTCTGAAAAACCGTCTTGGGAATATCTTTCACCCTGACCTTCAGCTGGTAATAACCTGATCTCAAATCAATTTTTGAAAATACTCGCGCCCCTTGGAGTTGATCGAATAAATCGTCTATCCTCAGCAGAGGGTACTTATTCTTAATCGTCAGCTTGTTTAACTACCTGTAGTCGATGCACATTCACAATGACCCGTCTTTCTTCTTGACAAAGAGCATTGGCGTGGCCCACGGTGAAAAGGTCGGGCGTATAAACCCTTTCTCCACCAGCTTTTCTAATTGTTTCTTCAACTCCTTCAGTTCTGCTGGCGCCAATCTGTAGGGATTCTTTGATACTGGTTCAGCTTCCGGATACACATCTATCACAAATTCTATTTATCGATCCGAAGGCAGACCGGGTAAATCATCTAGGAAAACTTCGAGAAAATCTTGAACAATTGAAACATCCTGCGGTATCGAATCCCTGGAAATTTGCATATCTATAATGCTGGCGAGAAAACCAAAATACTCACCAGTTAAAACCTAACGAGCACTAACACGCACTATCACAGATTTCTCCTAACACCCTTTGCGGCGTGAAAAGCATGCTTCCTACCACCTGGAGGTTGAAAACTCACTATGCCTCCTCTGCAATCGATCATAGCGTAGTGCTTGAATAGCTAATTCATTCCTAATATCGCGTCGTATCCCGTTATATCCATAATGATGAGATTGGCTAATAAATTTTTGCTTCCCACGGACACCACGCTATCTCGTACAACCTGATTCGAGTGCATCCTCCCACCAGAATGTAGCATCACTTCGTAGCTACAATCTGTTGACACAAGCCATACGTTCAACTTGACTGCGAACGTGGTCGCAATAAATGAATGCATAGCACCAGAGTCAATCAAAGTATAAGCACGTACAGAATTCACTAGTATGGTACCCCTGACACCACGGCTGGCCGCTCCTCATCTCCCGACTCAATCATAGCAAATACTCTCGGAGTTGTGCGCATCAAACCCTTTTTTAAAGCCGGGCAATCCCTGCTGATGTGGCCCACCTCGTTACAATTAAAACATCGAACAACCCTGGGCTTCGGGCAGTCTCTGGCTACATGTCCGGCTTCATTGCAGTTGTAGCACTTTCCGGAGTTCCATTTGCACTCTCCCGGATGATACTTCATACATTTAGGGCACTAGGGGCACTGTACCGGTCCTTGCGGCCTCTTGCTACTACCCTGGCTGCTAGAACCCTCGCTAAATCTTTTTGTACCTCTCTGTTTTGATGGCTGGGAGACACTCTTGCTCTGCTGCGGAGCCGCTTCTCTGAAGGATCTCCTGGAAACTTCTCGCTGATTAACACACTTCATCTCGACTTCCTCCACCTCCAATTCCTTGGCCACCACCTCGGAGTAAGGCACGTTCCGTATGCTCGCTATCTTCACTCCTTTATATATTTATGGTTTCAGCCCTTCCACAAACTGAAATACCTTATATTCATTCCGGCTTACTAAATTGCTGGCAAATAGGGACAAAGACTCAAATCGCCAGTTGTATTCCGTCACTGAGGTAGTTTTCTTCAACTGCAAGAACTCCATCCTATTCGTTGCCTGTACCATGCTGTTAAAATACCTGTCATAGAAGACTTCTTTGAACTTCTCCCAAGCCATATATTGAGCATCGACGGTAGCATCTATAGGCCCCCACCAAAATCGAGCATCCTTTGCTAGGTGGAACGTGGCTAGTACAACCTTATCCTCCTCTTCCACTTTCGAATATTTGAACATGCTCTCTAACGCACGGATCCACTCCTCGGCAGCCATCGGCTCTGATACTTGTCCCTCAAAAGTCGGTGGCCGCAATCTCTGAAATCGATCACCCGACTGGTCCTGACCAGAGCTATGGCCTGCACCTCCCTGTACTTCCCGATTCAGCAACATCTCTAGCTACTGAGACTACCAATCTACTAACTCTGTCTACCGTCGAATCGTCATCGAATCACTTTCACTCCTCAGCTCGATTGTCTCTCTCGACACTCTCGGACGTTCTGGTCGCCTAGACATGTTGACTACTTTTCCTGAACAGTGGTTAATTACCCTCATAAGTGTCTACTAAATAACATTAACTTAAACACTTACAGTTGTCGAAGCACTTCATGCGGCGATATGCGCTGTTTAGTAATCGTTTGAACGGGTTGACCAAATGGCTCTGATACCAACACTGCAACGCCCCGAAAATCCTCCAAGATTTTCGGTTCGCTACCAACTACTACTCGTCACTATTCCTCACATCCTCTACTAAAATTCCTTAAAAATTTGAAAACTATATTTTTCGACTCAAAACGACTCGTTTTTTTTAAAACGATTAAAAACATTACAGCAGAAGACTTTTAATAAAAATTCGATTTAAATAAATTAAGCTTTCTGAAACCCAAAAAAAATCATTTACGATCAACCCCAAAAATCCCCAGTCGACACCTCATTCGCCTCTGCCGGCACAGGTCGACCCTCGCTGTCAACACCTGCTTCCCACTTCTCGGACCGGTCGACTCTTCCATTTGGCAGTCGACACTTAAGTCCTCTCTGTCCACGTCGGTCGATCCTCACGGTCGACACTCCTGCTTACTTTACATTACTGGTCAACACTTGCACGCACCTGTCGACACTCTATTGCTCTCAGGCTGAGTAGGTTGACCATCGCAGTCGACACTTACAGGGTTTGGTCGACCCTGATACTTACGGGTCGACACCCCGCACTCGTTTTTACACTGAGCGGTCGACGCCTACAACCATAGGTCGACACCTTGAAGCTCTCTGCACGCACAGGTCGACCTGTGCGGTCGACACCTGCCCGGTTTGGTCGACCACTAAACCTATCGGTCAACACTTGCTTCCCAGAAACTTTAATAGAATTCAAACAAAATAAACACGGTTTTGACTAAACGTTTAAAAACCATGAATCCACTTCTCGACTCAATTTACAACCTGCTACGCACACCAAAATATTCAGCCCAAACTCAAATCTCTCTTTTACATCAAAATAACCAAGTACGACTCAAAATATTTCACCACCCATGCTTACACCCGCCATAGCCAAAATGCCTCAACAGCCGGCCCAGTCGTCCGACGAGCGTCCTCCTCCAATTACCTCCTAGTACTAGGCATGCTTGGGATACTCATTAGCTGATGTGTCGTCACCTACATCACAGAACTCAACTATTAGACTAATACTAAGTAAGTAATGCATAAAACACACTAAAATCAAATATTTCCTAACACATACAGTTTCTACAATTTCACCTCTACTTTCGTTTTCGTCTCTTTCTTACATCTTATTTATCTTCTTACTACTGGGTTCTTCTTTACGTGCTAGATCAAGGTAACACACCTCACGGTCCACCTCTCTATACAAGGTCAACCTCAATTTAATAAAGTGACACACCTCGCAGTCCACCTCTCAGGACAAGGTCACTACGTAAAGTGGAAGAATAGTGATACACCTCGCGGTCCACCTCTCAGGACAAGACCACTCAACCCCACCTTTATTATCTTCTTACGTATCTTCTCGTTTCATTCGTTTCATTTCATCCTACTGTTTTACTTCGTAAAAACATAGAAATTCATTTTCGTTTCGTCTCGTAATTTAAAAATATGATGCACAATCAATAAAGCATAATATAAAATAAACGTGTAATGCATCCTACTGTACTGTGATGTAGGCCCGAGGGCAAAACTTCTACTACATTACTTACCTGGCGTACTTAGCACTTGTACTCCGTATACAGCTCACTAACTTGGAAACCTATTAAATCACACATTCATCAATCATACTCGTCTTCCCTTTCGTAAGTCTTTAACGCGAAAACCACAAATCCTTCCTAAACCCCCACTTCTAGCTAAACTCGAGATTCTACTTAATTTTTGGCCAAATTTTAAAAATGCATAACTTACCTAATACTCGTCCGATTTGGACAATTCAAAATGCCATGAACTCCTCAGGACGTCTAGTTTCTAATGGTATCACCAATTTCCTAATCTCACACCTACAGCTTGGCCGAACGGAACCCGTTACGTAACCCGAGTCGTTCTGTTATCTACACACTCAATCTTCCCATAACAACTCATAATCTACTGCTATTCTTAGCTTAAACACCAACAAGCGAATACAAATCGACTATAACCTCCAACTTTCGTATATCCCTCTTAGGGCTCACCCAAAACTCTCTCTAACTACGTTTTTACTGCTCAAAGCGACCAAAGGACTAGATATCTACTGAAAACTAACCAAAACTTACCGTAGATTTGAAGAAACGAAGGAGGAAATGTCACTGGAAGGCTTATCAGCGAGAAAGGGAGGGTT
Organism: Begonia peltatifolia; assembly: GCA_022433055.1. NCBI lineage: Eukaryota > Viridiplantae > Streptophyta > Magnoliopsida > Cucurbitales > Begoniaceae > Begonia > Begonia peltatifolia. The sequence continues at coordinate 3,302,414 of CM039531.1, read as the reverse complement.
GGCGCTGGGGAAGAAAAACTGAAACAGGGGGGAACAAATCATTCCTCCCTCTATTTTGTTTCTTTTTTTTTATATTATTTTATTAATTCTGATTACTATTTCGCCTTCAACCATAACTCTTTTGATAAATCTACTATACGGGTCAGTGTTCGGATAAAATCTTAAAATTTCTCATTCACTGTTATTCTTGAAATAATACTTTACCTAGCGTTCTAAGCTTTCCGCCCTCGATTCCGACTTGAACCTCGCCGTTGCCCGATACGAAATTCTGAAAAATTGAATTAACTGAAATTTTTCAGGTATTACAACCATGTCATCATAGGGTACCCCTCACGTTTCTGCTATCTGCATGCCCATATACACGTCTAGCTTCAATCCCTGCACTAATTAGTGTACTTTTTTCTCATCTAGGCTCACCAAATGTCTGGCAAACTGAGACAGCGCATCAAACTTTCTCACATACTCAGCTAGAGTATCCGTTTGTCTCAACTGGGCAAACTCAACCATCTTCCGAGGTCCTGACTGAGTGGCTAAAATACTTACCAAAGAATATTGCCTTAAACTCTTCCCAGGTCATGATCTTCACATCTCTCATGGCCCTCACCGTAACCCACCAATAGCGGGCATCCTTGGCCAGGTGGAATGCCGCACCAGATACCCAGTTTTGATCGTCGACCTTGGCGTAATCCATCATGTCTTTTATCCTTCGAATCCACTCCTCAGCACTGAGTGGGTCCGAAGATGATTCGTCGAATACTGGGGGTCTGAGCCTGTGCAACTTATCACCCTCACGATGCGTCAAAGTCTAGGCACTAGACTGGCTCTGCTCCTCTCTACTCATAAACCGCTACAGCTATTGAGACTGGCGGTTGACCAACTCGGTAAGCTGCATAACGGCGTCATCCATATCGCCTACAGCTCTACGTGTCTCTCTGACCATAACACTAATCCTGTACACCACAACATCTAGTAAGTCTAAACGAAACTATGAGGTTTCTAAGAAATATTTACAATTAATGGAGTACTCTCATGCAATGGCTGGCGGTGTTAGGTAATCCACTAAACAACGTCGATCCTATGGCACTGACACTCATAGCATCCACCTCTTCCCACCTATTAACACGTCCCCTCTACTTTCCCCCAAGCGATGTGGGAATTGTGACAAACCCTATTGCCTTCACAATCTCACCCCTCCGCCGAGGAGCCCAACATCCTTGTCGACCACACTTCTAGTTGGGTAAAAGCTATGATACCATAACTATAACGCTCTGAAAACTCACGCGGTCCCTGGCTCACTCACCTTTGTCACCACTTCTGTAGTGCCCCCGAGTCGTTCTCGGATCCGGGTCGCCAACCGTACACTTACTCATCACCTCAATAAAATTCGTATAAAATTTAAAACATTTGTTCCTCGACTTAAAACAATATTTTCAAAACGTTTAAACTCGTCGCAGCGAAAGAATCAATCAAAATCCGTTTAAATAAAACTTCATTTTTTGAAACATTATAAAGAGGAACCGGACGACACTTGCATGCAAAGGTCGACACCCTGATCCTCGCGATCGAAACCTGCTTTCACCGGTCGACACTTTAATGCTCTCTGCTAGACCGGTCAAAGCTTGTGGTCGACTCTTCTACGCTCATCACATGGAGCGATTGACACCTGCCCACACCGGTCGACACTTTAATTCTCTCTGCCCGCACCAGTCGAACCTCACGGTCGACACTCTCACTATTTTTACGCTAATCGATCGACACCTAATTTGGCTTTGTCCCTGTAGGTCGACCCCCGCGGTCGAAATTTGCCCAGTTCAGTCGACACCTTGCACTAGCAGCCTAAAGAAAACATCAGTTCAAAAGAAACGAAAGACAAAAACTCCTGCAATTAAAACCACCAAGTAAAAACCTCATTCTTCAATCAAAATCTCCCAAATAGTTTTAAAATACGACTATACATTAATCCCGACTATTAACGTTCAAACTCACCTAAACTTTAAAATCTATACACTTAACATGGACAAGACAAGAACCCTCAAAACCTACCATCCAGCCCCACTCCAAAGGTCGGGTCGCCCTAACGAACTCCACCTACTGGTGCATGGTAGCACGCTGTCAACTACATACTCGCCCTAGCTGGGCTCTCGAAACTCACCATTAGGGATCTCTGCACCTACACCACAGAAAACACAACATAAGTCTAACACTCAGTAAAGAGTACATAATGAACATACAAAAAAAAAACATCAAAGCAATCCTAACACATGCAGTCTCTACTTTCCTACTTATGTTGTCACACCATAACACGTATCGCACGATCCTCATACTGAGTTAGAAAGCGGATCAGGTTTCCCAAATCAATTCCCATACAGCGTCGAAGGGCAAATCACTTCCTTTGTGGTTACATCGTACAACCGCCCCAGGAAGTTGACCCAAAAGTCACACCATTCCTGACACGTCACCACCGTCTTGGCTCAACCAGCAACTGGGCGCAAGAGTCGAACACACAAATCTCGTCGTACAACCGCCCCAGGTAGTTGGCCCTTACGCCACACTGTCCTTGGCATGTCGCCACCATCCCGGCACAACCAGCAACGGAGCCCACAAGCTGTACACAAAAATCATGTCAACGATCCTCGTACAGAGTTAGGAAGCGGATCAGGTTTCCCAAGTCGATTTTCATACTGCGTCGAAGGGCGAATCACTTCCTTAAAGGCTGCATCGTACAACCACCCCAGGAAACTGACCTTCAAGTCACATCATTCCTAACATGTCGCCACCATCCCGGCTCAACTAGCAACAAGGCCCAAAAGTCGCACATGCAAATCTCGTCGTACAACTGCCCTAGGTAATTGGCCCTTACGGCACACTGTCCCTGGCACGTCGCCACTGTCCCGGCACAATCAGCAATGGGGCTGACAAGCTACACACGAAAATCATGTCAACGAACCTCGTATAGAGTTGGGAAGCGGATTAGGTTTCCCAAGTCGATTCTCATACTGCATCGAAGGGCAAATCACTTCCTTCGAGGCCATGTAATCGTTATCTTCACCGTACGCATGCCAAACTTCACATTCGTACTTAAAACCATGCTCAAATTTATTTTCGTTACATTTTTCAAAACATGATGCATGACTGAAACTAAACATACAACACTTGCACTCATTTCTACCGTCCTATGGTGTAGGCCCATAAGGCTTTCCGTGACTGAAACTAAACACTACTTACCTGGCATTTTAGCTTTCCGTGGTGCTCGTTTCTATCACTTCCTCGGACTCAACCTATCACATAACCAATTCATATTAAATTCCATCTCACAACTCACTATGCGTACTAAAACTACGACTACTAAATAAATCCATCAATGCTCGACTAAAACGGATCACTATCCCGACTCGCCCAAAAATCAACCTAACCTCCAACGCGCATAGCTTTTGCGTCGGTTATCAGAATCACTCGATTATAGCAATTACACACTCCTTAGGACGTCTAATTTCTAACAATCTTGTCAATTTCCCAATTCAACATCTACAGTTTGGCCGAATGAGGCCGAACGAAAACCGTTCCGTAACCTGAGTTTTTTTGCTATCCAAATAAACAATCATTTCTATAAAAACATATAACCTAATCTTACTTCCAGATGAAACACCAATATACGAATAAAAATCAACTATAAATCTCCAAATTCGTATCTCCCTCATAGGGTTTTACCAAACTATCCAATACTCCCTCTAACTTTACTTTTACCGATCAAAACAACTAAATGACTAACTATCTACTCAAAAACTAACTAAACCTTACCAAAAATCTGACGATTGAAGGAGAATCAGAGAAGAAAACGTCGCGGGAGGAAAGAAATTGCCAAAAGGATGAAGGTTTCACGTTGGGAGAGAGGATCACCGAATGGTGTTACGTGCTTCCTTCATCTTTTCTTTTATAAAAATAAAAATAATAATATAATAATAATAATAACATAATTACTATATCGCCCTCACTATTTAATCTTTTAGCTAAACTGTTATTCAGTTCGTGTTCAATCGAAATCCTAAAATTTTCTCTTGACCATTAGTATCAAAATAATCATTCATCCACTAGTACAAATTATCCGCTGTCGATTCTGACCAAAACTCTGCCGTTTACAAATACGAATTTCTGAAAATTATTTTAGCAGAAATCCTAAATATTACAAAAAATTTCAACTCGACCTGGCTTGCAAGCCACGAGTTAAACGAGCCAAGTCGAACTGATTCAACGAGACTTAACGAGCCGAACCTAACAAGCCGAGTATACATAAATATTTTCAACTTATATTAATATAATATAAGCTTTTTTTAGATTTTTATTTAAAATTATACTCATTTAATTTAAAAAATAGTTATATTAATGTATATAAAATTAAATGCATTAATAAAAAAATTATTTGAAACTATCCAATAAAAATTATCACATAAATATCACATAAATTATTTGAAACTATCACATAAATTATCACATAAATATCACATAAATATCACATAAATTATTTGAAACTATCCAATAAAAATTATCACATAATTAAGTGACATGTGTTAATTCTTTTCATATCTTTTTTCAAACTTATAAAAAATAAATATTACTTAGAATTTCAATAAAACATCATTCTAAATAGTCATGAGAATTTAATCAATCGATATGAAAATACTTAGAATTAACACATGTCACTTAATTAATAATTCATGCAATTCAACACTAGTACCAATTTTTACTCTATGGTGCATAAAAAATAAATTCTAATACTTATTCATAGAATAAAATTATCAATAAACACATGTTGAATTATTTATCTTAATATTGTAAAATTTCATAAGAAATGAAAACGTAAAATACTCTCTCATCTTAGCCACTTCAAGAATTTAGCTCATCTAATAACAAAAATAAGAGAGGAAAAAAAAAGAAGTCATCATATAAAAAATATAATAGATCTTCTTTGCGATACGATGTTCGGCTGATGCTGCAACAACGAAGTTTGTTATTTGCCTTGCAAAAAGAAATCTGTTCTCATTCTTTCATGCATTTCCTCTCTCTCTCCTTTTTTAAGTCTTCTGAAATTACTCCTCCTTTTATGTTAAATATCTTGAATTTTAAATTAAAAAAAATCTTCTTATTCTCTTTGACTTTTTCTGCTTTGCTGCCATAATTCAAAATTTCAAAAACAGATTCTCTCTTTCTCCTTTTAATATCTCAACTCCAAATTTCTTGCATACTTTAAACAACTTTTCTCTTTCATCCTTTGGATCTTTATTTAAATAATCGTATCATTTCTGGTAATCTTGGTAATCAACATCCTTGACATCATCATCATACTGCAATAATTATCAATTAGTGATAAATCCTCTAAAAAAAAATAATAACTAAATTAATAAAAATTGACGTTATGTTACCATTCACCACCAAATTATGCATTTTTATCTGATTCATCACCAATTATTAATAATATATACATAAAAAATACTTGTATAATAACTCTTTTTTAAGACTTATCATACATATAAATTTCTATATTGATAAAATAATTTTTTAACTAAATCATTAACTATTATAGGTTGACATTATAATAATAAATAATTATTATAATTTAAATTAATTATTTTTTTAAAAAATATAGATTATATTAAAACAAGTTGAAAACATTTATACATGTGCAACTCTTTAAATTCTACTCCTTTAAGGCTTAGTAAGCTTGTTTAGCATAACTGACTTGGATCATTTAACCCTTGGTTGGCAAACCAATTTTAGTTGAATTCTTTTTAAGTTGGCTCGTTAGACTTATTTTGTTTAACTCGTTATATTCAATAATCTTGGTTCACTTAACTCGTTAAGTTTGGTAAGTCAGACTCTTGGCCAACTCATTTAACACCTCTACTACACGCACTTGCATCGGGTAGCACAACAAGGACAAAAGGTAAGACAAGACATTGCAAGCCAACAACCAAGAGAACTTCTTAAGGAAGCTAAGGTAAATAACTTAAGTATGGTTCTCAATGGTTAAATCAAGCCAAAGAGACTAGTTAACTCAACCATAGTTAGTTTAATACCAAAACCAAAGCATTAAGATATATAACTTTGCTTAGGAAAGAACAGGTGACCATTTATGCTACCATTATTGTCAAATAGCACTAACATAAGAGTCAATACCACTTCACACTGATGAGAAACAAAAAAAAAAGTCACAAAGAAATCAATCATCATCGCACATGCATGAAAACAAGATTAAGAAAAAAAAGGTTAAGCACTATCAAGTTTTATGTCACATAACAAGATTAAATCCCAAATTGAGCTAAGATCAATTTATATAGTTTTTAGCAATGTAGTATAGTGGTAGTAATGAACTCTAATTATGAGGAATTGAGAAATTAAGTGTTCTTAATGGACGGCCAACAGGAAAAAAAGAAAATTTTGCACATTATGCCGTGGATAGCCCAAAATTTTGACAAATAGCTGATATAAACGGCCTCTCTATCAGCCAGGCAGCAAGATTTTCAGTAAAGGGTTGCTTGAAAGGAGGAGAAAAGAAAAATGTGGGAGAGAAATTTTTGTTGTCTGAAGCCTGCAAATTGTCTTTAACAGTAAGGTGGGGAATCTTAATGTTTTCAAGGTGTTAAATTAGTTAGTTTTTGCATGTGAGATGGAAAATCTAGAAATTTATTTGTATATTATGTAGAGGAAGAGATTTTTAAATGTTAAGATCATTTAACTCAAGTCCCAGTGCTTCTCCAATCTGGTATGGGACGTCAAGTATGAAGTTGTTGCTACAATTTCACCTCCTAGAAAGGATGAGAAGAGCACCACTAATCCACCACCCTCGAATTCATGTAATAAGAATGACGAGCAAGACAACTTGTCTCTTCAAGCTTGGGTGGGGAGAGGCTCAAGTTGGATCATTTTTCTTATATGTACAGGAAATTTTACCTTGTTGGATCATTTTTCTTACATGATTACAAGAAATTTTAATCATACATCATAACACACATTTTGATTATAAAAACATGACATGTATGACCCTACATCCATGGCATTAAAATACATAAATAAGCATTATGTGATGTTCATATGCACATCATTGTATGCTTTAGGGAAGTTAAATGATTAATTGACATAGGATCTTAATTGTTATAACCCAGAGGTGGATCTAGAAACAAACGCCGAGTTGAATGATTTGATCCTCAGATAACCCAGTCCAAGTCTCAGATTACAGTAAAAAAATTAATTTGGATTGAGTATTGGCCCACCCGAGGTGGTCATAGGTCCATGTAGTGAATACGAAAATAATAATAGTACGAAAAATGAAATAATTGTGCCACAAAGTCCAAGCATCCAACATCCACTCTAAATAATATTATACAGACATCAGAAGAGTAAAGTGCCTATCGAAAATTTAAGAAAAACACTCAATACAAAAAAATAATAATAAGAAAAATAAGGAATAGGAGACCACCCCCACCCCACCGCTACCACTCTTATCATTGCCTAAAAAGAGAAGGGGTCGTTGGGATAAATTATTAATCCAGTAGAAAACTTTTACTAAATGCAATTCATATAAAATTTGTTTTACTTTTCATTTCAAACCATTATCAAAATATTATACATGGATTCCCAAATATATTTTTAAATAAATCTATTTTCATCATTTTAATAGACTTAACAAATCATCATGAGGCGATATTCAAAAATTTGTTGTATACAGAGACAACTCTATTAAAATAAGTCGTCATTATGCTTTTAAATTTAAAATCATACCCATTGAAAAATGAGTCTCTCAAAGACTCATCTGACATGTCATCAAAAGAAAGTGACAATCAAAAGATCCAACACTTTATGAGACAAAAAAAAAATAAAAGTATCGGCAATATGAAAATCTAGCAGCATCACAAAGATTGTTGGCGAACAATGGTCACCAATGACACAACTTATAAAATCTTAATCAACAAGTTCCAGAAGATGTATCAGAATAGCCATGTGATGATTTGATTTGAATATATCCAAAGAATTAACAAAATTTATCCTTCAATATATAACATATACAAAAAATAAAATATCATGCGCTAATAATAAACGTGTAAAATATATACACACATTTATATACATGTATATACATGTGTATACACATCTATATACATGTGTTGTGTATATACATAAACATGTGTGTGTATATCTATACATATACACACACATGTATCTGTATATATATATATATAGACACATACATGTGTATATACATATACATGTGTGTGTGTATACATATATATACACAATACATGTATATTTATACACATACATACATATATGTATGTATATAAATTGGTGTGCCAACGACCATACCCGTCAAGTTTTCTATATGTGACGACAACTCTTCAAAATAAGGTTTTAAAAACAATACAATGCAATGAAAAAATGTGTAAAATTCCAACCTTGACGACGATCGCGCTTCTTTCCACCAGAAGTGACACTCAGTAATAGATTCATAATCTACAAAGTCATTAGAACCTATCGCAGAACCAATATTAGAAATATCTCTTTCAAACACTAAGAGAACACATGGATAGATCCTAAACTGCAATTAGGAACTCAAATAAAAAGGATTTATAAACATCAGGAACTTATCCTTTAAATATATCATTATACGGTGTTTGGACTCTGAAAGGCTAGACTCTTTAGGGCAAGGGTCAATTCTTTCAAAGTAGGGATCAAACCATTACGGCACTGGTCGGACCCTTGTCCAACTGTGCCTCAACAAGGGGCAAAGGTTGATCAGACTGGTCAACCAGCTCCAAAAGGGATCAACACTGATAGTGTCAAGTGGTGTCTCATAGTGGGTGACACTTTTAAGTGTCAACCAGCTCCTCATAATGGTTGATACATTCGTGTTTTCCAGCAATGAGAACGATGAAAAGGCAACCCGTCTCCATCGATTTTTGGCCTAATCGATTCAGAACTTTGCACACAATATTAATTTAACAAAATAACTCATAAATAACTAAACAATTCAACACAAAATTGTTGTTGAAGAGAGATGACAACTTACCCTTGAAAATTGTTGTTGAAACTAGAAAAAATGACGATGAATACTTTGATCGGACAAAATCTCAAAAATCGCTCTATGCCCTTTCCTCACACGACATAGCTCTTGCAACCAACGCAAAAGTTTTACCCTTTAAAAAAAAAAAATTTATTATTTAATTATCCATGTACTTATTTGTTTAATATATAATGTATTATATATATTAAATAAAATTCTTAAATCTCAATTTGTCGAAAATACAAACATTACACAACTTTGTTTGAGATAAATTTCAATTTATCCAACACTATTGTCACGATCCAGAAGGGAGATTAATGAAATGCCAGGTCAAACGGTCAAACCTCGGGGAGGTCTACCATCTAATATAAGGCTGAGTGCGGAAGATATTTGTGAGCGATTTCAGAACTACTCAAAATAACAAATGTGAGAATATAATCAATAATGGAAATATAGAAAATAAAACGAATACAAGTTAATGCCTAGTACAATGCCCAATATCAAAATAAAATATTTGAGAGAGAATCCCCAATATCGGGAGTCGATCAATCTCGATTCCTATTATTTTTTCCTCTACTTGTAGAGGGGGGAGTCGTTGGAGTGAGTGACAAACTCAGTATAAAATGTTATATTTACCACTTATCTAATTATGCATGCTCGCTAAAAATCAATGCACGTGTTTTAAAATTCAAAACCGATTTCAATATTATTAAATTTTCTGCTCATTTTTAAAACGATTGATGGAATTAGTTTCAAAAATAATGTAAATGTAGTAAAAATAGACCCACATCAACCATACTATCACATAACACCAGGTGAACAGTGAAAAGAGAGAACATTCAAGGATTCTTCGAATCACACTACAAGGAAAGACTACAATAACACCGGCAGGGTCTTGTAGGCAGAAGAGAAAAGGTCAACCAACCAGGAGGGGCTCAACGACATATCATACCCTGGGTCATCGCAGCTACACACGCTAGAGCACTCCAAGGAGACACAACCACTCAACCCTGGGCCCAAAGAGACCGCACAATAGACTTATAAATTGGGGGTAGCAACACACAGACACTGGCCAAGTCGGGTAATGAGGCTAGCTAAGATTAGAGTCCATCACTTCTTTAGCAGGGAGTACTGCACAGTACTAGCCAAGCTTAGACTACTTTTCCTATTCTAAAGGGAAGTACCCTATCTAAACAAGTGTGGATAGTACAAAGGCAATATAACACCTCGTATTTTTGTGGTATCAATTTTCGAGTTATCGGGGCAATAAGCGGCGGGGTTCGGGTCAGAATATACAGCAGAAAATTTGTAAGGTTAGGTGGGGGATTAATTCGAGCCGAATGGGCAATAAAAGTTTGTAGAATTCTAGCCGAACGCGACCCGAATGATAGTTAACTGAACGGTTAAAACGTGAGGTCAAAATGGTATTTGAATTAATTATATTAATAATATAATTACTATAAAGGAAGAGGGGAAGAAGAAATCTTCCCCTTCTTCGTTCGTTCACTGAGAGGAAAAGAAAGGAAGGGAACCCCTCCTGCGATGATCTCCCCTCCCGACGACGGTCGACCAACGCCGATCTTAGTTTTTCACCTATTTCAACAGTAAGGTAGATTTTTAATAGTTTATGGTTTAGTTTTGATTAACGGAAGAGTTTGATGAGAAAACTGATGGATATGAAATTAGGGTTTTATGGTTGGAGAGTTCGTTGGAGTTATTAACGATTGTTGTAGAATTGTTGACGATAAATGTGATAGATTGATGAGAAATGTGTTGCGTTTTGCTGAAAGACCTGGAGGTGAGGGATTTTAGACCCTAAGACCTATTCTATTTTCAGATTTCCGCCTTAACTACGGTTAATTGTTTTAAATTCTATCTTGGTATATTAAACTAGGTTATAATTGAAGCGTTTGGCCACTGAAATCGAGAGATTCCAATGACGGACGCAAAAGTTATGCGAATTGGAAGTTTAAGCTGATTTTGAGCCGAGTTGGGTTAGTGAGCGATTTTGGCGAGTTCGTGAAGTGTTGTGTTATTATGGTGGTGTTAGTGCGTGAGTAGAGTATTCAGATGAGTTTTGACAGGAAAACGGTTTTATTGTAGGTTGAGCAGGTTTTTGGTGAAACGACTACCACAAAAGTTAGAACGTCAGGTAAGTAATAAATTGTTTGTGTTTTGTCTTCGGGCCTACGCCATGAAACGGTAGGATTACTTGTTTGTTTTGTTGTTTGGTCATTTGGTTGTGCATGTGTTGACATGCATCATGGTTTTGAATTACGAAATAACGAGTTTTGAGCATGTTTTGAGTTGTGCATATGTAATCAGATAAGAAAAGGTACAACGTATGAGACCGCATCGTCGTTAACGTGCTAGTGAGAAAGCACCAGGGAGTTTCCATTGATGAAAGTACGTAAGATGATATGATTTGTGAATGCCTCGTCGTTAACGTGCTAGTGAGAAAGCACTAGAAGGTTCGATGATCGATGTTGGGAAGAGATTTTGTATGGTCGTCCCGTGTGTGAACACAATGTGTGCTTCTAATCTCGGGTCATGGTTTGGCCGTCCTGAGTGTAATAGGATGGGTACCTACTTGACTCACACGTGAAAGTGGAAGATGATAACAATGAAAACAAACGAAAACGAAAACGAAACCGAGCTTAGAAACTGCATATGTTAGGGGTTGAGTTGGGCATTGATTTTCAGTTTATATTTCATACTTGCTAAGCATTACCCTTATGTTTTGTGTTCTATGGTTTAGGTGACGGCGATCTTTCCAGGTGAGTTACGAGAGCCCAATCAGGATGAGTAGGCGGTTAGCAGCGTGATATCGTGTGCCGGCAAGTGGTGTTCGTCAAGGCGACTCGATCCGTGGAGCGAGGGTAGGTCGTGGTCATTTTGGGTTGAATTTTTGCGAAATATAAGTCAAGTGTATAGAACTAAAGGGTACAGAGTTGTTTTGTACGTTAATAGTCGGGATTGACGTATAGTTGTATGTTGAAACTATTTGGGAGATTTTGATTGATGAATCCAGGTTTTTACTTTGTGGTTTCAAATCGTGGGAGTTTTCCTCGTCCGTTTTCTTTCGAACTATTGTTATTTTTAGACTGCTGGTGCAAAGTGTCGAGCAAAGTCTATAGGTATCGACCGTTCAATGTAAAATAGAACGTGAGTGTCGACTGCGGGGTTCGAACTGTGCAGGCAGAAAGAAATGAGGTGTCGATCGGCTACTGTGGGTGTCGACCAGTTAGTGTAAAATCAGTGAAAGTGTCGTCCGGGGTTCGACTTGTGCAGACATAGGGTATTGAAGTGTCGACTGCTGAATGTAGGTGTCAACTGTTTCTTATTATGTGCGTGGACGTGTCGACTGCGAAGATTGACCGGGATGGGCAGAGAAAATTAAGGTATCGACCGGCATTTACAAGTGTCGACCGGTTTCTTTATTTTTATGTTTTAAAAGGTAAGGTTTATTTAAACTGATTTAATCGAGTTTTCCGCTACGATGCTATTTAAAATATTTTCAAAAATATCATTTTAAATCGAGGAACGAAAGTTTTAAATTTTATGCGAACTTTTACGATACGAGTGAAATAGCGAATAAGTAACAAACTGGGTCCAAGGTGGACCGGGGCGCTACAGGCAACCTTCAAACACGGCTGCATCTGGGCAAACTTCCCTAAAAATCTAAGCGTATGAGCCTAACTGAGAGTGCCAGATGATTATCTCCGGAACCAATTCCAATGCACATCAGAAAATAGTGGCGTGTATGAGAAAACCAATGCATGAATAAAACACATATGCATAGCAATATAACAAATCTCACGATAAATCTCAAATCGAGTCCGTCGACAAGGGCAACTAAAACATAGCATCCAAACTCAACTAGGCAGTATAAATCTAGTAAACGTGTACATGCCTAAACAATGTAAAATGCACATGCTCGTAAAAATGCTGACATCAATACTAATTGTACCCTATCAAAAATACTATACGTGCATGTTAGGCTATGTATAACGTAATAAGTATAATAAATCATACCCCTGTGACGAGTCTTTCTAATCTCGACAGTCGGTGACTTCTCAGGAATCGTCTCGAACTCAACAAATTCCTACGAATTTGGAAATTAACACAAAGGAGCAACCTCATTAAAGTTTAATAGGTCAGAAACGATATAAACGGGGAGCCATCACGAAAAATGGACCAAACGGCTAAAATTGACTTTTAAGTCAAGAGTCAATCGGTCAAAAGTCAATGAGACAACGCTTACAGGTCAACGGTCAAAGTTAATCGTTGACTTTGATCCTCAGTATGGGTCGAGTCAGACCCGATTCGAGTTGGGTCGGGTGTGCAGATTAAACCCGATTTGGGTCGGGTCAATCCAACACGGCATTGACGAACCCGGCCCAACTGGCTGGGGTGGGACCCTTCCCGAAGGGTTGGGTCTTGGACCGACGCAAGCCTAACTCGGCCCCAAGACTGACTCAGCCCACAGTCGAGTTAACTCGCTATTGGCCGAGTTAACTCGGCCACCGACAACAGATCACTAACGATTGCTCAGGGTCGATAAAAATGCAATTTAAAACCTCAATTTTCACCAAATCACACTCCTAACGTGTTTTTTACCTTTGGTCCAGTTCTTTCCTACTAAAAACACAAATAAACAACCTCAAGTCTCAATTATTCTCAAATCCGAAAATTTAACCCCTTAAACTCAGATCTAGAACGAACGAGAGTTCACCTTCGAAAACACTATTCACCAACGACGATCTACTTTTCGAGACAAAGAATTTGACATCAAAATCACTGTGAGCAAAGGTCGTTTTCCGTGACGAGTTCTCTCTCTCTCTCTCTCGGTGTTCTCTCTCTTTCTATTGTTTCCTGCTGAAAGAAACAAAACAATAAGACTTTTCAAAAATCCTTATTGTTTTAAATATTTATTTATTTTATTTTATTTTATTTTTATACTAAAATTATTTATTTTATTCAAAACTATTTAATGAATTTTTTTTTTTTTTCGATTCTTGAATTTTTCCTGAAAAAATTCCTTTCATTAAATTCTAGCGTTTCTCTCCCATGAATTAAATTTATATGAAACATGCGAACGATAACTTAAAATTTTAATTTATTTCTCTAATTTTTTGTGTATGAATCATAAGTGATCAAAAATTCGTATGTCGCTAGTTTTCGAAATTTCGAGCACTCGACTATAATTTACACTTAAAAATTCACAAAAAATTCATATAAAATTTATCTTCAGTGAATTTTGAAAAATTTTTCAACTATTTTCTTGAATTTTAAATTATAAGATAACTCTCAATTTTTACTAATTTGACCAATTAATCAAAAAATCTTACGTAACATAATGTTAATGAATCACAACAATTTGAGTCGACACAAAATAACTTGACCACTAACAATGCGAAAAATTCACTCAAAATAATTACAATAAAAATAGCAATTATTACACTAATTATGTAGAACTGCCCTAGCATGTGTAGCATGATTAATTTGTGACGCAATTACAAAACTATAATACCAAATACACAACGGCTGCAGTGGTCAATAAAAGTGGTCATTCTCAGAGGAAGAGCAGACGTATAGGTTGTGAAAAGCACTCAAGTTCGAGCATCTGAATTTCGGGGCAAATTGCTAAATTTTGAAAGCCTTCTCGGGAGTGGGCTTCTAGATCAAAACGTGGATGCCCAAAATTTAAGGAGAAGAGAATAAGATCCAGGAGCATACAACCGGGTACAAGAGCTAACACCCAGAAATGAAAATATTTTGAAGATTTCTACAAGAGCATAGGCTCATGACAAACAGGGTGATAGAAAATCAATAAATTTAGGGCAAAATGAGGGAATCCAAACATAACCAACGATTAAATTGAATGTAAATGATGACAAAAATGGAAAGGAATGTTGATAGGAAAAAGGAACAATTCAAAACGAATAGATAATGGAAGGAAATTTGAACAGAAACAAATGGAACGTAAATTCCTTCAAATTTGGTGAAAAACGGATTCTTGCCTTAGTTCCACTTTGAGAAAAATAGACTAAGCATCTAATTAGCGCCATACTCAAACTCAGACACTCAAATGATGAGATAAATTGAAAATCTCAAAAAAAAAAAAAAAAGGAAAAAAAATACACCAATTGCTCAACAAAGAAGAGATTTCTCTAGAGAGAAACTGAATTTTCTTCAATATTCAACAAAACTATTTCTAAAACAGCCAAATCCTAATCTCACGGTCATCTCTTTAATGGAAAAATAGTAAATGAGTTCAAACTACAAATAAAATTATCTTGAAATAAAAGAAAATAGTAGAAATTAAAATAGCATGACTTGATGAGTTGTAGAAATCAATCCGAGATAGATAAAAAGATATTAACATTATTTCCTCTTTAGGATGCAAGTTCATATACCTCATGAGAAGAATCACATTTTCAAAAGCTTTGAGAACGTAGTACCTGTGGGATTACAAGTGTATACTTGGACACTATAAAAAGTATAAATATTTGAATGTTATCATCGATACACACAAAATGTGATAGAAATTAAGTAATCATGCAAATCATACATAGGAGATGACAAAGTGCACGATGTTGTAGTGTAGATCATTCAAATACACTGATTACATTTGTTGGCATCTTAATGTGCCGAATTTTTTTTTCGAATGTTTTAATTAATCTTGAGAGTAAAGATTTAGTACCAGGTTTTATCGTATGATTTATTTTTTTTTTTTAGATTTGAAGGACGTAACAACAAAGAGGAAAATTTAAAAAAGACAGTAAAGCGCAGAGATACAGAAAGTTGAAATTGGTAAATATTAAGCAAATCCCTCTTCTCCCCGCTATATAAATTTCTGAATTGAAGTTCTTGTTAAAGCTGTTAAAGCTCCTCTCATTTCTCTCTGATTCTCTATTGCAGAATATCATTTCTATCCCCCCGTCTTCTCAAATTAACTACCTCCCACCCAACTATTTTGTTGTTAAAACTACACATCTCTCAGATGCATCATCCAGCTCTGCTATAAAATCCAGATCAAGCATGCGCTCAATCAATCAGACCCAATAATCAGAATCCAACTTCAGTCCACTAAATCAACCAGAACCAGCTTTAAGTTGCACAAAAGCAGCCCCACACTAACCAAGTCAACTCAGACAGAAAAATCCATTCTGAACCTCAATCTATGCACAATAGTTGCACCGTTAATGGCTAAATCAGGAAACTAATGTAATCAACAGGATCAGAGACAGATACCGTTGAAATCTAGTTGAATTTCAGAGCTATACATTACTAAAGATATATTCTAGGTAGGAAAAGATGAATTCACGTACCATCAAACAAATGATACTATTTCATACTTCACCTGAGCTGAGTATATTAGTTTGATCATCTGCTGTTCTGCTCTACAAAGCATATTACGCAATTTATTTCATTTTGCTTAATCTTAGAAATTATTCTCTCCATGATTGATAATGAACTGCTTCAATTGGGAACAAGTTTTTTGACTTCTCAATATTTTTTACAAATTATAAGTAATAGTTTGATAGCTTGAAGTTGATGATACATGATTTACTTGTTACATGTCCGCATTAAACGATAATAAAGCAAAGAGATTAATGTAAAAGTCAATGAATAATTGCCTTGACAAAAAATTTAATGGATTGTTGTGAGAATTAAGCCAAGAGGGTTGTTAGTATCTAGTCTTAGATGAAATCCGATAGAAGTTCCCCTGAATGTGCAGTACGAGGTGAGATATGCATGATGATGGTAATGTTAGGTGTATGGTAACCCCAACATGATGGCATTTGTTAGTTGTGCAAGAAGAGGGGGAGCAAAGCTTGATGG
This sequence comes from Begonia peltatifolia, assembly GCA_022433055.1. Taxonomy (NCBI): domain Eukaryota; kingdom Viridiplantae; phylum Streptophyta; class Magnoliopsida; order Cucurbitales; family Begoniaceae; genus Begonia; species Begonia peltatifolia. Next base: position 3,285,514 of record CM039531.1, on the reverse strand, counting down.
ATACGAGTGTGGTTCTCACACGGTGAAGGATTAAGAAACTTGATGGATGTTGAAAAACCAAGGATAACCCTGGCATGATCGTGACAAGGTGGCAAAAGGGAGAAGTGCCATAATTTATGCAATGTTAACAATAATGAAAAATACATGTTTGTGCCAATTGTATAAATAAACGTGTATTTTTGTTTTACAGATTGTGTATTTTGTTAATAGCTTTGTAATATAGGTAGCTTGTGATAAAAGGAGTTGTTGCAGATGAGGATCTTTATTGTTGCAAACGAGCATTCAGGCAAACAAAATGACAAGGAAATACAAGTTTTAGCCAGATAAAACTCGACATATTAGTAGTGTTTTATTATAAAGTTAAACTATTTAGCCATTTCAGTTTGATTTCTTCTGGTACTTGAATGGTTTTCCTCATATTAAGACTTTCTGACTGTAAGTTAGTTTGATATAAATACACGTTTTTGAATAAACAAAAGTCCTCGTATTGATTTGCAAAGTAATAATAAATTGGATCATTTCTAAGAACCAAAAATATTCCAAGGGTGCTAAACAAGTGGAATTGAAATATACTTGGCAGGAAAGAGGAAGTATATAAACAACTGGCGTTTTTCAAACACAATGGCTTAAATCATATGATACCAAACCCATCAAATAACCGAAGATATTTAATGATCATGTTGGAATGATGAGCATGTTATTGTTCAATCAAAGTTTGTGGTTGGTGCTTTGAGCTAATTTATTTATTTTATCAAGAATAATGTTTTTAATTATTATAGTGTGTCTACTAACTGATTGAATTTTGTGGATAAGGAATTAGTCTGTGATAAAGACATAATCTATGTAAGTGACAACAAAACAACTCATAGAGACTAATTAGATCTCATTGCACCTAAGGTGAAGACTGCTCAAAATATTCATGTTTTGGGCATCAATCAACTTGGCATCATATCACATAACTGGATTGAATCCTGCTGGAATAGTTTTAAAGGGTCTTTTTCGATCCTGGTAGGTTAGAGTTTTATTGAAAATGAGAATTGAGGGAGTCATATATCTAAAGGACGAACCAAGTAGCAAATAAAGGAATAATGCTACACAATGATAGGTAATATTCACCATGTAAACAATAATCGATAATCTTGATCAAGGCTATGCAGTCCCTAAACTATATATATTTATCTATCAAGTCCAGGATAATAAAATGGGCATGAATTATATTTCACCTGAATCTTCATTCTAGTTTAGAGTACAGTTATAAGCAGGATGAAGAAGTAACCCAGAAAAGATAAACCTAACACAAAAAACTTAAGAAATGTAGCAGAAAGATAGTGACCTTGTTTGTCATGATGGTCCCGAAAGAATGAAAGCCTGAAGGAGGCACTGTGCTGCCTGCGTTTCGTCTGGGGTCCCAGATATCAGAACCTTCCTGTCACTGCTTCCGGGATGGGGTTCATGCACAATAACCTTGGCACCTGATATCTGAAAACCAATTCAAAAAATTATAATCTACTAAATTTTAAGATCTGTTTATAAACTGAAAAAGTTATTCCCATAAAGGAACCACAGTTCAGAATCAAAACACAAACACTACTCTTCTCTGGCAATAAAGATTTTTCCACAAAAAGACGTCAAAGCATTCAAAATTTCACATAGATTTGTGTTTAATGATTTTTTTTTTCTATACCCCCAAAAAGTTTACGAATCATTAGAAGAAAAATTCATACATGTGTATCACCAAGTTTGAACCGATACAAGACATGTAAGGGTACTGCTTATATTGAAAGATTGCGCTAAACCTTCAACTGTTATTTCTTAAATTGATTTTGTGCCTCTTTCAAAAGAGCAAACCTTCTTGATTTTTTTTTCTAAAGAGGAGTTAAACTTTATGCTTTAACAGCATCACTTTAATACAAATAAAAGTGTAGCAGTTACCTGTCTCAGACGAGCCAAATTGGTACCATTCTCTCCATATATGGACCCAAATACATTTTCAGGAACGACAATCTCTACAGATGTATTCGTCACAATAGCAGTCTTACTTCCACTGCCAGCAGCGAAAAACGGAGTGAGAATAATCACTTTAATTTATCAATCGTTCTTTGTAATTTGCCTAAAAGCCCACTATGATGAGGACATCAAATAACATATTTTGTTATGCTTTCTTTAATGGAGTTTTAATTATTTTATATTTATTATATTTTGTATTAACAGTCTCAGTGGCTTGACCTTCTAGTTCTAGTTCTTTCATCTTCAAGGATTGAGTTAGCTATTCCTATTTAAATTCTTGTAAGGAAACTGTTGCACCAACATCATCACCTAAGGGGTTATTTGGTAAAGTCTATAGTAGAAGAGGTAAATGGTTGTGGTTAGTGGACAATGTTCTGTGGGGCTAGGGGTTTTGTTATCATGTTCTGACTTGCCGTTAGAGGAGAGAGGATTTCAGTAAAGGTTTAAAAGGTGGTGAGATGGGTTTTATCACACATTTTTTTGGAAGAACATATTACAGCAGTCTTTACTGTAGTATTTTCCTTATAGCTATTTGTTTACCAGACTTGCGGAGTTACTGTTCTGCATTTTGTTGTATCATTTGTTTCTAACTTAGTGCAGGAGACTACCAGAGTGTGGGAAACTCTCGTCAAGTAGGTTGGAGAGCAACAGAAACTTGGATTATTGTGTTGATTGAGATGATAATGGCAGCTCTCCAATCTCTCTCCCCATCTTGTCTTATTAACCGCTATCACTTCATTGTTTTCTTCTTCTTCTTCTTCCATTCTCAAGCTTTCTAATTTCTTATCTTTTCTTCTTAATTCTTACTCTACTTAAAAACTGTTCCATCCTACACCAAATTATTTCTCTTTTTCTCCCCACAGGATAATACTTGTAATATTAAAAGAAGAGCTACTGATATTTCTAACTGATCTGTCAACATCCTGATATAGAAAACTACAACAACTATGCATGAACACATCACCTTTCACCCTCACTGTTAAACAACATGATTCAAGACAAATATACAAATTTCAGCTAGGCGTCGGGAAAGACAAGGCAAACTGCTCAAAATAATGAATGGTGATATTCAACAGAAACAATTACGAAACATGAAAGCGTGTAGAACATCACAATGAAAAACACGGGAGTAAGTTATCCATCACTGGAATTCAGGTGCATAACTGTCAGATGTGCATTCTTGAATTAAAACGACCATAATTTCCAACAGTAAAACGTTTGGCTAATGCCAATTAGAGTAATTTAATTTTCATTAATTCATGAACTTCGATTAAACACCAGAAAGTAGGATGATAATTTTTTGTTTCCCAGGCTAATGTTGCGTAATTGAAATACCTGCCAAGTTCTAATCCACCTTTAAGAGATGTCAATCCCCTGACCACATCTACAGTCTCCCTGGCATGTACTCCAGCTGGCTACAAATAAATTCAACAGATCAAAAAAGTAAAGAGAGAGAGAGAGAGAGAGAGAGAGAGAGAGAGAGAGAGCACCTGTGATACCCATAACCTTGGTGAACCTGTACGATCTAAAATGTGGGAAAGACCCAAATGAGCCATACTCTGAGTTAATGCAGTGCGTCTAGTAAAAGTACGGGGCACACTTGCTGGTTGTGATGAGTGAATAACAGGATAAACTGGATCCCTATTTTTCCCATAAGGACTGGTATCGCTAAATCTTCCATACGGACTGCTATCACTAGATAATGTGGAGCCCCTTGCGGCATTGCTTAGGGCAATGGAGAAGAGATTATCTCGCAATCTGCCAGTAATATTATATAAGGCATCTTGCACATTAGGAAATTCACCTGAAATCTGTCCAAAAAAAACATGTTATACAAATCAAATTGGAAAATTTTGTTCAATTAATATAAAAAATGATTTCATAAGTTTCATTTTAGTACTTGCAACTTATTATTCAATCATACACGTGAACAGGAGACTGAAATGACAGCACATGCAACCAGAGATTGATTGAACAATACTGAAACCAAAGTAACATAAAAATGTTAAGTTTTATGATGCGCTCAGGCGTACAAGCACAAAACATGAATCCTCAGGGAGGAAAGGTTTGCATAATTATGACTTAAATCACATAAAATTCAAACTGAGCAGCAATCTTTGGCCTTCAAATTTTACCTTCTATTTCTTCTATCCTTTCATCAACATCCCCAACCCTTAGAGAGCACCCGTCACCCAACAGCAGTATTAAGTTTTTGGGGTGCCTAGACTCAATAACCATATAAACAACATCACCTTTTACACATCATATACATTTCTTCAGCTAAGATAGTTTCACCAAATGTTACAATTTTCTGCTAATAACAGTTTACACTCCAAAATTCTTTATTTTTGCGACTGTAAAATAAACAATAGTGATACTAAGTCATCTTAGGTTATTATCATTGGAAATTTTGCACGATTAAGAAAATATTCCTTTTTTCAAGTTTAAATTCTGTTAAAATTACACTACGCCATAATATTTGATTTCACATTGATTATGCTCATCCTAAGCTTCACTCCAACAAAATCAAGTACAATTCTAACTTGTTCCTATATTACTTAGCAAAAACTGTAAATCTGTTTGTCATGAGTCCTACTTTTCAAGCAAAACCCTACCGCAGAATAGCACAAAGCTATCTATGAAAAATAAAGATAGTCACTGTTAGTCATGTTTTCAGTCAATTCTAAAAATAAACTTTTAGAAGTGTAAAATAGTTTAAAAGACAACGGTTTTGTTGCAAACCATATTATAAGACTGACAAAAAAAACACATGATGTAGACTAAGGAGTTTCAAACGTTGGTATCAGCCAACCTGAACAACTTCACAGTTCTCTGAGGCACACTTTGGGATCTCTTCACCCAATATTATTTTGATACTTGTACCAGTAACCTTCCGAATCTCTGTAACTATCGCACCTCCCTTGCCCAATAAACAACCAACTTGGTTTGACGGAACAAGAAGCCTGGCCATAGCAGCTGATCCTTTATTGGAGCCTGAATCTTGTTCCTTTCCTGCTTCCATTGACCTTGAGAAGACAAGAACAACAGCCTTTTGTGCAGGCGAGTATAGTGATTCTGGGTTCTAGTCAAGAAAAACCAGAAATTACATAGAAGACTCTTGAGAAGAAAACATTGGAAAAATAAAAGAAGATAAAGGGGTATCAGACCTCTGAAGCAGTAATAGTAATCAACCGCTCATCACAATCTGCTATAGATGCTCCAACACTTATAGAAGCACCAGACTCATTTTGAAGAGCCTTGATGATGGTACCACCCCTACCAATTACACCCCCAACCCTGTCATTTGTACATAGAATCTTAAAAACAACTTCATGCTGTATTGATTTAGTGTCTACTGTAGGGGCTCTGTCAATCTCTAATAACATGTTTGCTCCAGAGGAATAACTGCTAGAGCAGGTTGGCATAGTAGGTAGCAGAGAATTCTTCTCCGAGAGAGGATCCGCCCGCATATCTGGTAAAGTTTCACGCAAAACTGGCTCAGGAGGTCTGCTAGAGACCATTCTGATTTTTTCAATAGGTGGACAGTCTTGAAGACAGCGAGAAACAGAAATAAGGGCTCTCTTTATAGCCATAGCAGCCCCTTCTATCTGTCGTAAGTAGAACCATTTTAATAATGCAGAGGATAAATATCATACAGTGGTAATGGGCAAAAATTAGCAATCTTATAAAAATTATTTCATACCAGACATGGAAAGAAAATTCAAATCAATACTTCTTTTAATGTCAAGGACTTATTTGATAAAAGAAAACTTCATCTGAAATTTTGATGAACAGTCACGGACGCGGCCCAAACAATGGAAGCTTAAGCAACCTTTCACCACCATGGCTCTCTAAAAATTTAAGTTTGATCCAAGGAAGGATCCAAATGAACCTAATAACTCATGTTAATCATACAATCAGGAGTCCAATCTCCAGTGACCAACCTGAGGTGGTTAGTCCATTGATGAAACTGATTCAGTTCCCTGATCATGCTCTCACACCTTAGCTAGTGGAAAAATGTATCAACTACCAGGGACAGAATCCTAGTATATTAGCACAATGTCAAACCCATTATGACATTCTTGGGAATTGTGTCAAAGATTATGGCCATTAACATCTTTAATAAATCCAACAAAAATGGAAATAGGTTCAAGGTAGACATTAGAACATCTACTGGAGGAGTTCAACTGGGATATAACAGATTCAATAGGGATCTACGTATCTAAAATTTGGAAATTAGCCTGGAATGTAAAACTAAATCTACAGTTGTCTTTCTACAAGTTTCATTTGTTTAATTCAAGTTAGTTGGGGTCTTACCATTTTGGTATCAGAGTCCATCATCCTAGCAAAAATGAAGATGGCTAAACGCTCTGATGAGGGACAATCGACGGAGGTGGATGAAAATATAGCATGTTTCAGTTCGAAGATACAGAAATTCTTTAACTCGACTCAAGGGAAGCTCTCTATTTTGGAGTCCATGGATCAATGACTCCAACAAATAGAAGGCTACCACGTGAAAGGCAAGTCTGTCCTTTGTCGCCTAGAGGCATAATCCAGCACTCGAACAGCAATTCTATCTCCACCCTGTGCTGATGAACTTCAGGAGAAACCCTCGGCCCACTACCAGGAGATAGTTATGTGCAAATTGGCAGTACCCATCTTTTCTGGTGACAACCCAAATAATTGGGTATACAGAATCGAGCGATATTTTCACCTAAATTGCATGTCCGAAGCTAAACAAATGTATGCCATAGCTATTTGTTCGAAAGGAGATTCATTGGCTTGGTTCCAGTGAGAAAAATACTGTCATCCAATCAAAACCGGATCTATCTTCAAAATGTTATTACTCGATCGCTTCAAAGTTTCTCAAGAAGGCACAGCATATGAGCGCTTTTTTGCCCTTGCACAACCGGATTTAGCAGGGAGTATCGTTGAGATTTGGAAATTCTGCCAACACCACTAAGAGATGTCCAGAGGTGGTTTTAGAAGACCACTTCGTGAATGGCCTTCACCCATTGATAAAGGCAAAGTTCCTTTCATTTGCGTGGGAAGATGAGATGTCAGATTCACTGGAAATTTTTCCTATTTCACTAGAGTCAGAGGATACAACGTCGACCATGGATACATCAGGATTGTCTCTTAATTCGGCGGTAGGCTTATACAATCCTTTGTCGATGAAAATGAAAGGAGCTCTCCACAATCTTCCTATCATAAAAATGATCGATTCCAGGGTCACTCATAACTTCATTTCCACATCTTTGGTTCAATGTCTATCACTGCTGTCAGAGGACACTAAGAATTATAGGGTTGTATTTGGAGCCAGAGTTACTATCCGAAGCCTCGGGGTGTGCAAGAATGTCTCGGCTCAATGCCAAAATTATGAGATTGTCACAGATTTCTTACCACTAGAGCTTAGCAGTGTTGACATTATTTTAGGAATGGTTTGGTTACAAACCTCGGGCGACGCTTACACCCATTGGAAGGAATTAACTGTCTTTCTCAGCATAGAATTCTCAAAAACTTCTATTAGGAGACCCAAGCCTCTGCCATCGTTCGGTTTCCCTGAGCACCACCATGATCAAAGAAATGCAATTAGCCAAGACCGGTATTTTCTTGCAGCTTAATTCTTATATATTTGAGTCCCAAGCCTCGGGTGCTCATGCATCGGAGAGGTTCCAACCAACTCTCCTCAAATTCGCTCATTCGTTTGATCCTTCGACAGCTCTCTCTCCAGTCCGATAAGAAGATGTCATCATCACCTTATAAGCAAGGCATTCTCCTGTCAACATCCGACCATTTAGCTACCCACAAATTCAGAAAGAGGAGATAGAAAAATTAGTCCAAGAAATGCTTGGGACAAGTATTATTCGCCCAAGTGTCAGTTCATATTCTAGCTCGGTGCTCTTAGTAAGAAAGAAAGATGGCTCTTGGAGGTTCTGTGTTAACTATCGCGCCCTTAATCAAGTGGCCAGGCCATATCACTTTCCAATCCCCAACAATGATGAGTTGTTGGATGATCTTCACGGTGCTAACATTTTTACTAAATTGGATCTTTGTTCCGGCTATCACCAAATTTAAAGTTCGATCCGAAGACATCCCTAAGACGGTGCTTCAAACTCATGAGGGCCACTATGAGTTCGTGATTTTTAGGTTAGTTAATGCTCCATCGACATTTCAAGCCTTGATGAACACTATTTTTCGATTACTCTAATGCAAATTCGTTCTAATATTTTTTTTAGGACATTTTAATATATAGCAGATCGTTCGAAGAACATCTAGACCATGTGGAGCAGGTTTTGACTCTAATGGATGCCAACCAGTTGACGATAAAGTTGAATGCCAAGAAGTGTTATTTTTGGCAAGTTGAGATTACCCATCTAGGGCATATCATTTCATCAACAAGTGTATTTGTGGAGCAAGGAAAAAAATCAAGGCTATGATTCGATGGCCTACTCCTCGAACCCTGAAAGACTTGCGAGGTTTTCTTGCCCTTACATATTATTATCGATCATTTGTTAAAAATTATAGGTAGCTTGCTAAGCCTTTAACTGATCAGTTGCGGCAAGACAATTTATGTTGGAATACCATGGCCGAATTTGCATTCACCATTCTCAATTCTGCTATGACTACGTTGCCAGTTCTCACTCTTCTAGATTTCTAAAAAACGTTCGTGGTTGAAACAGATGCGTCTGGTTATGGCCTTGGAGTTGTTTTGATGCAACAGCATCAACCTGTTACTTATTTTAGCCATACTATCGGACCGCGGGGAGTAGTCAAGTCTGTTTACGAACATGAGCTCATGGCCATTGCCTTTGCTATTAGAAAATGGCGTTATTATATGTTGGGGCGTTGATTTATTCTTCGAACCGATCAAAAAAATCTAAAATATTTACTTGAACAGCGAAAAATTAATTTTGATTGTCAAATGGCTTCCCAAGTTACTCGGGTATGACTTTGAGGTTCACTGCAAACTCAGAGCCAAAAATGCAACAGCAGATGCTTTGTCACATCTTCAAATCAAATCTACTTTACTCGCATTTTCCCTCACTCGTCCTCTCGGGTTGGAAGCAATTGATGTAGTTGTCAACTATGATCTTGCGCTCCAACAACTTATCTCACCACTCCAAACGGACCCCCAATTTAAACCAGGTTATTCATACATTCAAAGGCATCTCCTCTATCGTGATCGATTAGTCATTCATCGCAACTAGACTCTTATCAAGTTGGTCCTCTATGAATGCCACGACAACCATGTGGGAGGACATTTTGGCGTGTTAAAAACTTTGCAACGTGTAGCAGCAAATTTTTATTGGTCGAGACTCAAACGAGACGTGGCCTCATATGTGTCTGAATGCTCGGTGTGCCTACGTAATAAGTACAACACTTTGTCACCCGCTACATTATTACAAGCCTTACCTATCCCACAACAAATTTGGGAGGACATTTTTATGGATTTCATCGAGGGTCTACCTCCAATGGCTGGAATTCGATATTGGTTGTGGTGAATCGCCTAAGTAAATAAGCACATTTCTTTCCCTTTAACTCGTACATTCATTGCCCTTAAGATGGTAGAAAATTTTATTAATATGGTGGTTCGCCTACATGGTATCCTCAAGTCTATTGTCTCAGATTGAGACAAGATCTTTATTAGTCATTTCTAGGCAGAACTCTTCAAATTACAGGACACAACTTTAAAACACAGTAGTGCATGTTATTCGCAGGTCGATGACCAAACTGAAGTCGTCAATCAATGTTTAGAGACTTATCTTCGTTGTTATGTTTCCACTAAACCCAAACAATGGGTCAAATGGCTTCCATGAGTGGAGTATTGGTATAACACTACTTATCATACATCTACTCACACTACGCCACTCAGGGTAATCTACAGCCGAGATTCCCCAATTCCTTTTGAGAAAGGCATTGCAGTCAATGATTTAGTAGGCTAACAGTTGATGGACAAAGATCTCATATCGCATGATCTGAACGTGAAGTTACAACGAGCACAACAACATGAAATTGAGTGCAAATAAGTATTGTCAAGAGATACGATTCGCCCCTAATGATTTGGTATATCTAAAATTACGTCCTTACCAACACAAATCGGTGTCGAGAACACACAAGGTTAAGTTATCTCCTCATTTCTTTGGTCCTTTTAAAATTCTTCACCGCATTGGACAAGTAGCTTACGAATTGGAGTTACCAGACACATCATCAATTCATCTAGTCTTCCAGCTTCGCCCAACAATAGGGCCCACTCCAATGATCGATCTTCCTCCTCAACTTCAAGATGATTTATCCTTTCATTTACACTACACCGCGATCTTAGTAATTCGAACTCAACCTAGAGGACCCACCTCTCAACCTGAAGTCCTTATTCGTTGGGGAAGGTTTGTCAGAATTAGACAGTTCTTTAGAGCCTTACCATCTCATCGCCATGCAATTTCTTGATTTCCACCTTGAGGATAAGATGTCTTTTGAGGGGGAGTCTATTGATAAACCTCCACTTCGAAAGACTTATTCAAGAAGGAGTAGCACTAACACGACAGTTGACAAAAGGGAAAGTATCATGGGGGGCGAGACTGAAGGTTGATGGGGTACTGGAGTAGTGCAAGGGAAGGAAAGGGATTCATGGGATAGCACATGGCAAACTTGGTCAAGAGGAATCAGTACATAAAGAAGGAGAGTAGAGAAGCAAAGGCCAGAGAAGAAGTCATTAGGAAATTGGGGAGTACGAGCCTCCATTATTAGCTCGATTGTAGTTTCTTTCGATTGTCTTCCCACAAGTTTCATTTGTTTAATTCAAGTTAGTTGGGGTCTTACCAATAAACTCCTCCACATCAATAATTAACTCTGCCATATCACCCTCTTCATTTCTTAATCTACCCTCACATCTACTTTTATTATTTCACTCTCATCAGAATGCTAAAATGCATGAAGAATAGTCTTCAACGGGAATAATCCTGACTAATTGGACATGCCTATAAACTACGTAAACAAATAATCTATTGTCCAAGAACACTAAATAAATTGATTTAATAAAATGCATGAATTCTATTGCACATAGGTAGTATTTGGATTTTATATTCACACAAGAACTTTAATCATTCTATATCTCAACAGCATCTATATTTGGACCATGGAGCTACTGCAGTCAACTTTACTTCCTAGGCTACAAAACTTATTTATTATTTAGTCTTTCAAGAGTTAATTGTCTTGTTTATAGATGTCTGCATTTGTCTTGATTTAATATATAACATTACTTTCAACTAGCTGTAAGCATTGGCACCAAGATTGAAGGACATTAGGAGTTAATCCTCCCACGAATATTCATCTCGAAATTCACTTCCAATGTTGCAAGTCAATCCCACACCCCAGCATAATACATATCATATCTAAGACTAAAAGCACAGAACAAACTACTCCAGGCGTAAACTCAGATGTTCAAAATTAAAATGACATCAATGAAGTAGCCACCAAATGGTAGTTAGTAGTTAATCCCACCAATGAAAATACATACTCCTTGTCTCTGTTTACGTTCATACCAAATCGACGATGTTTCTTTCCTGATCATGAGGTGTATTAAACAAGTTACATTAAACTAACCAGATAAGTGATTTCTATCTAAAAAATTTCCCTCTTGCACTGTCGACCTTAACCTACTCATATTCCCATCTAATAGATATCAACCAGGTCCAACTAGACCAAGTCCATAAAAGAAAAGGGAAAAAAAACTTGATAAATCGTAAAAGGATGAAAGGCCAGAATGAAAAATCAATGAAAAGTAAAAACTTTACCTCAATCATCTCATCAGTCATTCCTGCGCAAGCAGGCAATTTTTCTGTAAAAACCCTAATTTTACAGCCACTTTCCTTTCTAATCTTCTCGACGACCTTACCTCCCTTGCCAATCACAGAACCAATCTGAGCCGCATCCGCCAACAACCTACATGAAACGACACCTATTCCAATATCTACCCCTTCGGTTTCTGAGGCAACTTCTACAATCCGCTCGAACACCTTCAAGAGCGCCTCCTGAGCTTTAGACACCTGAAATTCCACCTTACTGACGCTGGGATCAGTAGAATTAGGAAGCAGAAAAATCTTAGAAGTCTCAGAAATAGGGGCAATAACGGTCACGACCCGATCAGGGGATTCTCGAGGAGCATCCTCAACTCGAATCTTGGCTCCAGTAGACTGCTGAAGCTGCTTAATAGCGAGGCCAGACTTGCCGATGACACCGCCAATTCGAGACTCATGGCAGAGAATCCGGAAAGTGGCGTGACCAGGAGGCACAACCAGTGGGGGAGGAGGCTTCTTAGACCTCTTGGAAGATCCATTAGAGGTCGGATTGGAGGAGTGGACCATCGTTCTCTTTGCTGGTGGAAAAGTGAAGGTACTTCCCATCACTTAGACTCACCCGCCGGAGATGAACAACAATTCCGAAAGAAACTCAGAAACAGAATCCAAAACGAACACAAGTGAAGCTTCTCTCTAAAATAAATACATTGCCGTTTCTCTCAATCTCTTCCGATCGTGCGGAGAGAGAGAGATTAGGGTTTTGGAGGGAGGAACAACCCAAACGAAGGAGGAGAGAAAAAAGAAAATTGGAGTGTGCTTCGTTTGTAATCTCCATAATTCATCGTTAAATTATATTGTAATCACACCATTCGCTTGCAAAGCTTTCTTAGCCGGTTCTCATTTCAATTTGTGACTGCTGCAAGATGGTTCTAGTTTTATTGTCGGATTTTAAGCACGCAACTTAATTGAACCAAACCGAATCAAATTGAACTATACCAATTTATTAAATTTATAATATAAACTTTTAGACGTTCAACTCAAACTTATATATATTTAACAAAATTAATTTTTTTTTAAACTTGATCGGATCCAAACTTAATTTCATAGACTGATGTGGTGGGTAGACTTAAAATTAATTTCTCCTAAATCCAAAACCATAAAAAAAAAAATTTTCTAATAAATTTGCAAATCAAACTTAATTAGGTGACTTTTAAACATAATTTAGTAAATTCATATATCATCTATCAATAATTATGCAAAATCTTTTAAAAATATTCAATGTTCTAACTAAAATTATTATGAATTACCCTATTTAATTCTACCTAGATATTTAAAGCAAAGATCAATCAAATCTTGTTTATATTCATTTAAATACGTAGAAGTTGTTGGATATCACAACTATACAACCTATTTAATTCAATCTCACAACGTAAAGTCATCAACAATGGGACATAATAAAAAATCTAATGTCTAATCTTCAAATATTTTTAATTAAGTATCATACCAAACTAAATATTAAATTTAACACTTAATACCCACAAGTTCTTAATCATAATTGAATTCATTAAAGTCTAAATACACAGTGAATTTAACCATCTAGTGGCAATCTTATTCAAATCATCATATTCATTTTGTAATTATTTATTGGGTAATTATTAAATTTACCCTTAAAGTATGAGGTATTAACAGTATGGGTAGAATCAGTTTGGATTTTTAGGGAATTAGAATCGAACTAAGGAGAACCTCGGTTTTCTATTTAGTTTTCAACCAGTTTTCAATTCTCTCTAGTTCAGTTTCGGTTTCGGTTCGATTTTAATTCTCAGTTTAAATTCGATTTTTGTGTCGGTTTTATTCGGTTTAAACTCGATTTTGGCTAGTTTTGGTCTATAATTTGTAATTTTCAATATAAAAATTTTAAAAATTAGATAAATATTATATATTCGGTTCTATTCCAAAATTAGTTTTCGCTTTCTTAAAACCGAATCGAAGCAAGATTTTCGGTTGGATTCGATTTGGTTTTTTATTAAACCCGAACTGATTCCCACCCCTAATTAACAAGATGGCAAGGTCGTCCTAACGTATGAATTTTTAACAAATTAACCCCTGGTGAGCAACGGGTCTCGAAGAACAGTCACCTGTTCTCAAATTTTTACTTGGTTCCGCACATTTCTTGTGAACAGAGCGCCCATTCCAGAAGAGATATGAGAACAGACGTCTACTCTTGAAAAACGAGTGTTTGATCTAGAAAACATATCAAATGATATCATATTATTTTTAAATTTTTAGTACACAACTAACATATTATGATAACATAGTTTACAATGTTTCGTGATTTTTTAAAATTTATACAATTTATTATAATTATTTTTGTATAAAATGCATAAAGAATTATAATAAATCATGCAAATATTAAAAAACCACAAAAATTCTCAAACAATGTTATCGTGATATGTCTATTATATGCTAAAACTTTTAGATTAATCTAATATCATTAGTATGTTTTCTGAAATAACTTCTTTATACTGAGCGCCCGCCCGTTCATTGGAGAGCGAATATGCACATGGTTGACTACTTCAGAAAACATACTAAAAACATTGACTTAATCTAAAACTTTAAGCACATGACTGACATATTATTAAAACATAGTTCGTAAAGTTTCTTATTTTTCAACTTTTTCACTATTTATTATAATTCTTTACGAAATTAATAAGAAAATAATTATAATAAATCATAAAAATATTGAAAAATCATGAAACATTGAAACCTATGTTTTCATGATAATTTGGTTGTGTGATTCAGACTAATATGATATTGTTTTTGTATATTTTCTAGATCTAGCGCCTGTTTAGGCTTTCGTTTTCACATTTCTTCTAGAATCGGTTCCTTCTAGAGCGGGCATTCGTTTCAAAATAAATATGTGGAACCACCTAAAAATTTGAGACTGGTCGCGCACCAAGAATTAATTTATTAAAAATTTATACGTTAAGGGTGACCTTGTCAACGAAAATTTTTTTAAGACTCATCTTGTTAATACCTCTATACTTTGAGGGTAAATTTGATAATTACCCTTAATTATTTCAATTCTTTGTTTTACACTATATGATAATAAGTCACCTTGTTTGCATGATCACATGCAACTAGAAAGTTCTCAATCAGCGATAAATCTTACTCGATAAAAAATTCATCTATATTACAAAACCATTAGTGAGAAATAATCTTAACTAGTAAAATATGAGTACATCAATTAATTGCAAACATTAGCTAAGTTTCATGCTTTAAAAGTACATATAGTTAAAACTCTTAGAATAAATCACCCTACAATCAAGGGCTCTTTCTACCGTCTTCGGATTTGGTCAAATTCCATAACTAAGAAATTTAAAATCTACCATATTACATTGAATTCTTTTGTATAGTAGGCTATTAGACAATAAAAAATTTCTTACTCTCATCATGTTTCGCCAATATGTCCTATCTAGGACAATGCAACCATATCACATGCATGTTAAATTCTTTAGTATGATAAGCTCTTTAACAACCAATGATTTTTTACATTAGTAAAGTTTCATTAGTTATCTTATCCTAAATAATTTAACAATATACTCATCATGTCAAATTCTTTAACCCAATAGGTTTATGTCAATATTTCGTTGTTTTTTAACCTTATAAGCGATCATCAATCTAAGGCAACTAAGTCTAAATGAGTCAACTCTAGTAGTTTCATACATTCATGTCTTATTTTCCACCAATTATTTATTTTTTCATTTCCACGTCAATGTTTAAGTATGTGTGTCCCAAAACGTATGTTAATAAAACAATTTATTCAAAAATAGTACAAAAGAAAATATTTTACACTATGTTTTGTGATGTAAGAAGTTTATAGTCAAAATATTAAAATTTGTGTAATTACTTACCTGATTTTGAGAATATAAAGTTATACCTTCTTACGAGTTCATATGATCTTCATAACCTGAGCAAACTATTTTGGGGTTATTTTCACTTTTTATAATTGTAAAGCCTAGTATTTTTATGGTTTATTAAATGTCACGTGTCAATTTTTTGCTTTGTTAACTAACGATGTATCATGGGTTAACTATTTTGTCGCTTTTAGCTACATTGGATTTTTCAAAAGTTTTAGTCAATTCCGTAATTAGGTAAATTATCGTGTGCTTAATTTGAGAAAAATTGGTATCGGGTAATTGAATTCTTACTTGGATTGATGAGGTTTTGCATGTTATATATTAGTGGAATAATTGGAAGGTTAAGCAAATTTATTAAAGAGATGAGTAAATTTGTAAATAGAAGAAAATTAAGTTAAAAGGGTTTGGGAAACCCTTAGTGCCCATTTTCCCCTTTGTGCGCCAACGAGAGAGGACGAGAGAGAGAGAGAGTGTGAGGTGGTTTCCGGTTGTGCGAACCGTTAATATTTGAGGGTAAAGAGACGTTCTTGGGACCTCTAGCTCCACCTTTTGTGAAAACATTTTGAAGGTAAACCGTTCTAAACCCTCTATTTTTGGATTTAATGTTGGGGTTTAGGTTAGAGATGGATTTAAGCAATGGAGCACGATTCCATTCAATTGTTTTG
This sequence comes from Begonia peltatifolia, assembly GCA_022433055.1. Lineage (NCBI taxonomy): Eukaryota > Viridiplantae > Streptophyta > Magnoliopsida > Cucurbitales > Begoniaceae > Begonia > Begonia peltatifolia. The sequence goes on along the minus strand of CM039531.1, from coordinate 3,269,128 downwards.
AATCGTAGATATTTTTAAAGTATATGCAGGTTTATTCGTCATTTGGAGGCAAAAAATGGCGAGGAAGGCAAGTTTCACGAACTCCCCTTTGCTAGAATCGACTCAGAGGTGGACACTTCAAGGGAAGTGTCGACTAGTCGTGCATTCCAGCAAAGTCCAAGAGCTTAAAGGCGTTGACACTTCGAGGGAAGTGTTGACTGTTAGGCCATTTTGACGGCTTAACCCAAGAGCTCATAATTGTCGATCGGTGGGTTGAGGTATCGACCACTAGTGTAATTTGGGTTGAAAGGTTTGTAGTGTCGATTGTGTGATGGAAATGTCGACCACAGGTAAACCAGAGAGGTATGCGGTGTCGACAGAGTGAAGAAAGTTTTGATTGTGAGTTAATTTGAATGTTAATAGTGTCAATCGATGGGTCGACCCGCACTTACAAGTGTCGACCACATGACTTTAATATTGGGAGAATTTTTTTGCCTTGGCGAAGTTTGTGGTCGTTCATAGGTTGTCGAATTTTGTTCGTAATCCTAGCATAACATTCATTCTTGTGTCATTCCTTAATATTAAGTGAGATATTCATGACTTTAGTTTTCTTTTTAAGCTCGAACATGTTTGCTAATTTTTAATCAATAGCAGAAGATTCCTGCTCCTGTAAGGAAGATGAGTAGTCATTGTCAATGTAGGAATTTTATGTTTTCTGCATTACATAACATGTTTTCCGAAAACCTTTTTCTTTTGTTACCACCTATAAGAGTATGATAGGGCCTGGTCAATAGCATGTCAGTTCACACGTATATGTATGTATGGTTTTTGTGTTATGTTGAGGGGATGAACTCTCTTAATACTTTGAGTAGTCTTGGCGTCAAAGTATGACAAGGCTATCCTGTGACCCCTTCTGCGATGCGAAAGTGGAGTTGTATGTATATAATAAAAATTACCAGTATGACGGTGATAACATGCTCCTTGGTTTTTAAATCCCTAAATCAGATCAGGGTGTTTATGATTTGAGTTGGTGTCGTGGCAGAATGTCTATCGCCAACCACTCGGGTGATAAGCTGGATCTTCAGATTGTCATCACGGTTTCTTTCGTTTTCGTGAGACATTATTTGGTGTTCAGATCACTATCTTTTTGTGATAGTGTACTAGAGTGATCATTGTGTGATGCTCCATTTTCACGAGGGATGTTTCGAATGGAAAACAATGATGGTATTTTCATTGTATAACCACTTATGTACATGCTAGGTTTTATGACTACCTCACTAAGGAGTCGTGGATTTGATTTTATTAAAAAGAAGGAAATGAGTTTCCTTACCTATTTTATAATTCATACATAGTTCAAAGTGTAATAACAGTTTTAAAATAAAGATAAAAAAACTCATTTTTTCTTTTATATAAGATGCATTAGGTATAAAGTATCTACTAAGTTAGTCACTCACCCTGATGTGCCTATGAGGTCTCTAAGCCTGGTACAAACTAAAGCACATTCACTTGCTAACTTTCTTATTGACAAACTGTCTGTTATTTCAAATGAGGAGCTTTTCAAAGGCTTGGAGTGGAATCCAGACTCTCTAGACATTGACAAGCCTACACATTTGCTCACTTGGGACCCTGAAGTCAGGATTTATCTAGAGGAAATTTGTGTTTACTAAGACAATCCTTTGTAACTGTTTATTTATTTCCTTTTTTGTAATTGGCAAACACTTAGCCATTTTTATTGTATACATGCATTAGTTTTTGTGGCTAAGTTTAGATTAATGCTAGGTTAGTTGGTGGTCAAGGCTTGATACAAAGAGAACCGGCCCACATTCAATGAAGGCGAACACAAGTATGGCCCGATCCACCTAAGAAAGAGGCCCTTACATTTGGCCACTTGAGGAGAGATACCATGTCACTTAAGGGCTCATTCCACTAAAGAAAATGCGTGCTCATAATCAGCCTTATTCAAGATGAATCGTGTGTACATTAAGCCCATTCGGATGTGCGTGAGTTCTCTTCTTAAAGGTCTGATTCTACTCAAGGAGTTAAGCGCAATTTGCTTTAATCAAATTTGAAATTGCAACCAGTTAATCACCCAACATGGAGCTCAAGATCAGTTTCCTTGCTAGAGCACACTTACCTTACAAAGAAGTCATCTCAATGGTTGAAAGAAGGAAGAAATCCGCACACTCACGACCGAGATGAAGACATGTACAAGTAGTCCTCCTTTGTGTCTTTTGCCTTAAACCACCTTAGGGTCATATTTAATCTCTTCTAAAAGAAAATTGTACTCAGGTTTTTCATATCAATAAATACTGGCTCATTTCCCCTAAGGCACCAAGAGCATCACCTCTCAAGGTAGGATAGCATTGGTGGTTCTTGCCCGATTAGAGATTTAGCTTCCGTTGTAGTACCCGAAAATGTTCCGTTAGGAAGTTATATCGGATTTCTGTAAATTTTAATCGGCGGAATTTTAGGCCGAATTAGTAATTGAGAATTTTGGCCCCTAAGTAAAAGATTATTTTAATACTAATGGTGGAAAGAGAAATTTGAGAATTTAACCGGAATTGGACTAAATCAAGGAATTGTGAAACGGTTAATGGTGGAGGCTAATTTTGTAATTTTGAAATAATATATTAAAAAAAAAAAATGAGAAGAACACCATCCCAACAAGCCCTCTCTCTCACCTTTTTTCTTCCGCGAGCGAGCGGCATTCCCCTTCCCTTTGCGTTGTGATCGAGTTTCTTCCATGAATCTTCTGAAGTCATGGTAAGTTTTCATTAGTTTTACGTAGTTAGTTGATGGATTAGTGTTGTTAGTGGCGAAAGCCGGATTTAGCAAGGGTTAGGGCGAGTTGGTGGAAAACCAATGAAGGTAATGTGAGGAATTGAGTGTAGAGCTGATTTCTGTCCGTGTAATGGTGCTTAGGATAAAAATAGGAGTAGATTATGAGAATTGGTGATGAAGATTGAGTGATTTATTGGCCGTGTACGTGAAGTTTGGAACGGTGTTCGTTCGGCCACGTTCGGTTAAGTTGTGAATTTTCAAAATAGGACGGAAATTGGGCAGGATTTCAGGTTTAGTGAAGAGTTTCAGTTTTGATGTGAATTAGGACTTTCAAGTTAAGGAATTATGAATTTGATAAGTTAAGATTGACGGATTTATAATTTTATAGGTATTCCAGTTAGAGCACCAAGTTACGAAGCGCGAAAAGAATTTGAGAACGCCAAGTAAGTGATGGAACGTGTGTGAATTGCCTTCGGGCCTACACCTTGGAATGGTAGGATTGTTTATTTGCTTGCTTGTTTGTTTTGTGATTTGAGTCATGCATTCGTAATTGTCATGCATCATGGTTTTGAATTACGAAATACGAGTTTTGAGCATGTTTTGAAATGTGTATGTGAAACGTAACCAGATAAGAAAAGACTTGCCACGCATGGGTGAACGCCTCGTTGTTAACGTGCTACTGAGAGAGCACTAAGGGGTTTCCATGGATGAAAGTACGTAATGTAACACGGTTTGCGAACGTCTCGTCGTTAACGTGCAATTGAGAGCACTAGAGGGTTCAACGATTGATGTTAGGAGGAGGTTACGTAGGGCTGTTCCGTGTGCGAACATGATGTGTGCCTCTAGCCTCGCTCTGTGGGTTATGGATTGGTCGTCCCGAGTGTGGAAGGGATGGGTGCCTGCCTGACTTACACGTGAAAGTGGAAGATTAAAATAATGAAACGAAAAGAAAACAGAATTGAGTGTAGAAACTACATGTGTTAGGGGTTGAGTTATGCATTGGTTTTTGAGTTCATATTCCATACTTGCTAAGCATTAAACTTACGTTTTGTGTTCCTTGGTGTAGGTGACGACGAGCTCTCGGGTGAGTTGCTAGGTGACGAGCGGGCCTAGATCAGAGTTGGCAGGAGATGTCGCATTCCGGTGCAGGAAAATGTTGGGGCGACGCGACCATGGCAAGTAAAAAGAGGGTAATTTTGTATGTGTTTTCAGTCGGATAGAGTTGTATAGATTTTTGAGGAATTTAGGTGGTGTACAAAGAGTACAATGGATAATTGAAGTAGGATATTGATGTGTTGAAGTTTATTTGAAGAAAGTATGTTTTTAAATCATAAGTGTTATTTCGTGAATTTGATCGAGGGAATATGTTCGTGTGTTTGGTTTTCTTTTGAACTGGTGCGATTTTACTGATACTGGTGTGAGGTGTCGACCGAAGTTGAGAGGTGTCGACCGGTCAGTGTAAATGTAAGGTGAGTGTCGACCGCGAGGCTCGACCTGTGACAGCTAGAGCCAAATCAGGTGTCGACTGGTTATAGGTGTCGACCGGTCCATGTAAAAATGGTAGCGGTGTCGATCGCGGGGAACGACCTGCGTGGGCAGAGAGGATTAAAGTGTCGACCTGTGGAGACGGGTGTCGACCCCTCTCTGTGGTGAGCATAAAAGTGTCGACCAATGTTTCCATGTGTCGACCGATGAAAAGACCCGAGAGGGACAAAGTATCGACCGGTGTTTTCGGTGTCGACCGATGAGAAAAACCCGAAAAGACTTAGGTGTCGACCGGAAGTCTTTGTTTCAAGTTTAACAAAATGGAATTTTATCCAAAGTAAATTTAATCGAATTTCTGCTGCAGAGCTGTCAAAAACATTTTCAGAAACGTCGTTTTAAATCGAGGAATAAAAGTTTTAAAAAAAATTTACATAAATTTTACGATACGAATTTAAGAATTTGGTATCGGAGCAGTAGCGAACCGGAAACGGGAGGGTTTTCGGGGCGTTACATCCGTTGCTTCAAGCCTTTGGTTGCTTGTAAGCTATCACTCCATCTTTTCCCTCCAAACTCTGTAGGGTTGAAAATAGTGGAAAATGTGTCAGCCATTGATAACCTTTGATTCTGCAAAGCAAACGTTAGGCACACAAGTCTCAAAGAAGGTTACTCGGCTAAATCCAAGAACGCATTAAAAACATGCAATCTAAATTTCAATCAAACAATAACCAATTGCAATGAAATTAGAAGGAGAGAATATATTATAAGTTAAGAGTATTTCTTGCAAATTTCATGTTAGCATATAATCACGCAGAAAAAGATAACAAAAATACCCCTAACCAGCCGAAAGTAACTTTGGACTTTCGGGTGTATATCATCTTTCCAGAAAAATCACAATGGCACAAGGCTTGGTTGGCTCAACTTTTCCCTCCTAACTAAGCTCTTTGTTAAGATGAAGATAAGATGATGAATAAGTATCACCAAGCAACCATGGACTCGGCAATAACTGGAGGCACAATCTCAACCCAAATTGATAAACAATCTGAGGACTAACCTTGAAAATGATAATGAAGATAATCCGAAGTTATAAGAAAAGGGACTACTTCTTATCATTCCAAAATCAATAACAATCTCCTACAAACTCCAAAAGTAATGGTCTTAAACTAAACCCTAAGGTGGTTTAAAGGTAATTTCACACAAAACTTGTTATTTTCGTCTCGACCATAGGTATACGATGCTCCAATCTTCAATTAAGAGTTGAGATGATTTCTTTTTCAGCAAGTTTGCCTCAATCCCTTAATTTGTGTAAGGAGCTGGTAACTCAAATTCAAAAACATAATGGCGCTCTCCTTCTTAATGATAGACTGGGTAGTGCCTTTCTTTTTTTGGGCCAAATCTCCTTGTTGCTTGGTTTTGGTCTTCAAGGCCTTGTGTGTCTTGCTTTTACCACCACTAACTTAGCATTCATCTAACCTAACCACACAATATAATGCATGCTTTTATAAAATAACAATAACACTAACGTTTGCCAAATAAATGAAATAATTGAAAATTACATAGATTTGATTCTGGGAAGACAAATTCTCGTTTAAACTTGAGTTGTTTCTTCATGTGTATTCCATGTCAGCAAGTTGGTTTGCTTTTCCATATCTTAAAAGGTTAGTTTGTCATCCAAACACTCTAATAGGCCTTCACCTGCAAAAAACATTACAATAGTCAAATAAATAGATTGGTGATGTTATGAACTTTGTTTTGAGAATGCGTCATGGATCTCCTAAGGGTATCAGCCATAGTTCAAGTGTTGTTGCTATTTTCATTGGAAAATAACAACACCCGAAAGTGCTCAAAGTTGCTTCTCGGACCAACCACGGACCTTCTCTATGTCATGTTCATCTGCAATATAAGGAGAGATGTCTTGGACATTGAATGTCGCTGATACATTATATTCCCTAAGAAGATCCAACTTATATGCATTGTTATTAATGCGTTCTAATATCTTAAATGGGCCATCTGTTCTAGGTAGAAGTTTTGACTTTCTCTAGTTAGGATTATATTTGGTCTTAGTAAGCGTAACAAAGTGAGGGATTTTGGAAAACCTGTCCATGACAACCATTATTGAATTTTTAGTTCTTGTAGTACATGGAAGTCCTAGAACAAAGTCTAAACTAATATCTACCCATGGTTGAGTTGGCATGGGAAGAGATAAATATAGTCCTTAAGGCAGTATTTTACTCTTTGTCCTTTTACATACAATACATCGTTCTAATCGACGTATGTCACGAATAATATGGGACCAACTGAATTGTTCTTTGATCAATTCCAGGGTTTTGTCTTTCCCGAAATGGTTGGCTAATCCTCCACTATGAGCCTCTTTGATTAAGCATTGTCTTAACCCAAGTTGGAGAATGCCCAACTTGTTTCCTTTGAAGGGATACCCATCTATGATGCAGTGTTTTCCATCTTCTTTGACAAGGCAATTTTTATAACATTTTGCAAAAATCCAGTTCTAATTCATAATGCTCTTTTATCCATTCAAGCCCAAAAAATCTTGTTCCTAATTCAGTTAAGAGTAATTGCCTTTTTGAAAGAGTATCAGCTACTACATTAGTTTCACCTTTCACATATTTAAGTGTTAACGGATATCGTTCGAGAAATTCAACCCATTTAGCATGCCTTATGCTAAGTTTTCCTTGGCTCTTTATATGCTTTAATGCTTGATGATCCGTAAGTATGACAAACTCTTTAGTTAATAAATAGTGTCGCTAATGCTCTAGGGAACGTATAACAACATAAAATTCCTTGTTGCAAGTTTAGTAATTTAGGATGGGTCCCTTAAGTTTTTCACTAAAATGTGCTAGAGGTTTTCCCTCTTGCATTAATATAGCTACAATGCCTAATCTAGATGCATCACATTGTATTTCAAACACCTTGTTAAAATCCAGAAGTGCCAGCACAAGTGGCTGACATAATTTCTCCTTAATTAATTTAAAACTGCATTGACAATCGGGTGTCCATTCAAATATCTTATTTTTCATGGTGTAGTTTGTTACTGGTGCCATGATAGCTTTAAAATCTTTAATAAATCTACGGTAAAAGCAGGCTAATCCATGGAAACTACAGGCTTCTGTTATTCCTGTTGGTGTGGACCAATCCTTTATAGGTTTAATCTTTTCCTCATCCGCCTCTATTCCATTCTTGAAAATTATAAAACTAGGAAATACACATTTTCTTGGGCGAATAAACACTTTTGTAGGTTCCTAAATAATTTTGCGTCCTTTAGAGTTACGAAAATAATTCTTAAGTGATCGAAATGTGATGATAAGTCTGCGCTGTAGACTAAAATATCATCGAAGTAAACTACAATAAATTTTCTTAAAAATTCTTTTAGCACATGATGCATTAAATGCATGAAAGTGCTGGAAGCATTTGTTAATCCAAACGGCATCACCATCTATTCAAACAATTCGTACTTGGTCTTGAATGAAGTTTTCCATTCATCACTTTCCTTCATCCTAATTTGGTGATATCCACTATTCAGGTCTATTTTTGAAAATACTGCTGCTCCACTAAGTTCATCAAACATGTCTTCCAAACGCAGTATTGGAAACCTATATTTAATAGTAATCTGGTTAATTGCATGACTATCTATGCACATCCTCATAGATCCATCTCTCTTGGGCACCAAAGTAGGAACGACACAAAGACTCATAGATTCTCTTATATAACCCTTTTGTAGGAGCTCATTGACTTGATTTTGTAGCTCCTTTGACACCTTGGGGTTTATTCGATACGCAGGTATATTTGGTAACATAGCTCTCGGTTGTAGATCAATTTGATGTTCTATTCTATCTAAAGGTGGCAGAGTTTGTGGAAGCTCCTTAAGGAAAACGTCTTGAAATTGCTTGAGCAGTTTTAAAACAGAGTTTGGAATGTTTCCTAATTCCACGACTCTATCCTTGAACATGACTAGGATAATAGGTCCTCCCTCTAATATTGCTGCGATTATCTCACCCTTGGTCATTAATAAGCTAGTCTTGTCTCTTTCCTTCTTTCTTGTTGCATCATCTTTTGCTATTTGCTCAGGCGTTAAGGGTGCCAACTTAATGGTTTTACCTTCACTCTTGAGCGAATAGTAGTTGGTAAATCCATCATGTGTAGGCTTCTTATCATACTGCCATGGCCATCATAGAAGTAAGTGACTTGCATTAATGGGTACGACATCACAGAGGATGAAGTCCTTGTATTTCCCAATCGAAAACTCAATGATGATTTGTTTGTTAACAGGATTTTGGATGTGGGATTGTATCTAACCCTAATTTTTCAACCATTTCCTTGGAATCCACGTTTGTACAGCTCCCTCTATCAATGATCAGTGAATATACTTTGTCCTTGATCAAGCAACGAGTATGAAAAAGATTTTCACGTTGGCATTGCTCTTCAATAGTCTTAGATACTAATACTCGCCTTATGACCATCGGTAGAGGTCATTCCTGGGCGCTCATCTTCAGATTCGTCCTTCTCCACAACCTCTTCCTCATTCTTGTAACACTCGGAATTTTTCGTTAAAACTAACTTTTAGATTTACGTAGTTGTAATCGGTAAAGTTTTAGTCGGATTTGAGAGCGGAGAATTTCTACCCTTAAGTAAAAGATTATTTTGGGACTAATGGTGAATGAGATATTTTAAAATTTCAACTGAATACGGATCGAATAACAGATTTATTAAACGGATTATAGTTGAGGGAGAAATAGTAATTAAGATTATTATTATTATTATTATAAAAAAAGAAGAGAAACCAAAGCACCTTATTGTGTATTCTCCAGCGCAACGTTCCCCTTTCAATTTCTCCCATTCCCTCACGTGAAAACCCTCGACGATTCTCCTCCGTTCCTCTATGAATCTTTGAATATAAGGTATGTTTTAGTTAGTTTCTAGTAGTTAGTTAGTCTTTTAGCCGTTTCGAGTGTTAAAACCAAAGTTAGTGAGAGTGTTAGAAAGTTTTGGCGAAACATAAGAGGGTGATACGAGGATTTGAAGTTTGAATTAATTTCTATTAGTATGCTGGTGTTTAAGCTAGAAGTAGGAGTATATTATGAGATTTGATGGGAAAGATTGAGTAGTTGATTAGCCGAATATACGAATTGTGAAACGGTGTCCGTTCAGCCACCTCCGGCCAAGTTGTGGATGTCCAATTAGGAAATGGATTGGACCATTGGAAACTAGACGTCATGTGGAGTTTGTAGCACTTTGGATCGTCCAATTCGGACGAGTATTAGAGAAGTTATGAATTTCCAAAGTTGGTCGGAAATTGAGTTAGATTTTGGGTTTAATGGAGAGTTTTGGTTTTGTGTGAGTTATGACTTTCAAGCTAGGAATTTATGAATTGAACGAGTTAAAATTGATGAATGTGTGATTTTATAGGCATTTTCAGTTAGCGTATAAAGTTACGAAGTGCGAGGAAAGCTAGGACGCCAAGTAAGTAATGGATTGTTTGTGTTTTGCCTTCGGGCCTACGCCATGGAACTGTAGGATTGCTTGTTTGTTTTGATTGTTTGTTTTGTTGTTTGGTCAGTTGGTTATGCATATGTGTTGACATGCATCATGACTTTGAATTACGAAAGAACGAGTTTTGAGCATGTTTTGAATTGTGCATATGAAATGTAATCAGATAAGAAAAGATGCCACGCATGGGAACGCCTCGTCGTTAACGTGCTAGTGAGAAAGCATTAGAGGGTTCCTATTGATGAAAGTACGTAAGATGACATGGTTTGTGAAAGCCTCGTCGTTAACGTGCTAGTGAGAAAACGCTATAGGGTTTTATGATCAATGTTGGGAGTCGATTTTGTATGGTTGTCCCATGTGTGAACACGATGTGTGCCTCTAATCTCGCTCCGTGGGTCATGGTTTGGCCATCCTGAGCGTGATAGGATGGGTGCCTAACTGACTTACATGTGAAAGTGGAAGATGATAACAATGAAAACGAAACAAAAACGAAACCTAGCGTAGAAACTACATATGTTAGGGGCTAAGTTGTGCATTGATTTTCAGTTCATATTCCAGACTTACTAAGCATTAGGCTTATGTTTTGATTTCCGTAGTGTAGGTGACGACGAGCTCTCTGATGAGTTGTTAGATGACGGACATGACTAGGATGGTGGTTGGTGACGCATGCTGTATGCCCGTGTAGGTAGTTTGTTGGGGCGACTCGAGCATAGTGGGATAGGTTGTGGAATTTTGTAAGCATTTTGTGTTAAACACCTGTGTATAGATTTTGGAGGGTATAGGTTGTGTGTCATGATTATAGTTGGGATTGGTGTAACGTTATGTTTTTGAAATTACTTGAGGAGATTATGTCTTAAAAATACAAGTCTTTACTTCGTGGTTTTAATCGTGTAAGTGTTCGTCGTGTGTTTTCTTTCGAATTGATGTTATTTTTTTTATACTGTTGGTGCAAAGTGTCGACCGAAGTCTATAAGTGTCGACCGGTCAGTGTAAAATGAAATGTGAGTGTCGCCCACAGGGTTCGACTTGTGCGGACAGAGAATAATGAGGTGTCGACTTGCGACCGTGAGTGTCGACCGGTTAGTGTAAAATCAGTGAAAGTGTCGAAGGCGGGGTTCGACCTGTGCGGGTAGAGCCAAAATAAGAGTCGATCCATGGTTGTAGGGGTCGACCGGTGGTGTAACACCCCGAGAACCCATATGTTCCCGGTGCGCTACAGTACATCCACACACTATGACGCACTAACACTTGACATAACTCACTCAATTTAGTACCACTTTCGTTTTCAAATCATTTTCAAAAGAACATTTGTGAGTATGAAAAATTTTCGATTCGATTCGAAAATAACCCACACCCCGAACAGGGAATACGAAATCTTCAATATAAAAATAAGCAGCGGAAAAGAAAACAATTTAAATTGGTTTTAAAATAAACCGACAAGACTCGAGATCCTAGGAAAGAATCCAACACCCCTCGACCTACACAAACCTGCTACCGCGCACACACGTCCCCCACTTCGACGCTCTGCGCACAGCCTCATGGTGCCGCACGCGCCAACTCAACATCACCGCGTGCCTCACGCACCCTGCCTTTGTACAGCACGCCCGCGCGCACGCCCTCACCCGGTACCGCACGACCCGTGAGCTCCCGCAAGGCCTCGTGCCCCGCGCACCTGCGATCACGTCGCACTCCCACGCTCATCTACACTTCTCTAGCACTCGCTGTACACATCCCGACCTATTCCATATCTTTTCGACTCCCAACCCCTCTTTTGAAATTTCGGCAGAGTAATGCCTAAAAATTGGCTATCCCAAAAATTTAAAACTCTGCACAAAGTTCACCAAAAACTAACAGCATTTATCTATCAACCATCCAGAGAATCTTCATAACAAAATCAGAATTTAAAGAGAACGACAATCCATCAAATACAAATGAAGAAAGTCTACATTATAGAGCAATATCATACTCTAACATATAAAAATACGTACGCGTCCCCAAAAACACTACAACCACTCTATACAATCCTGTACAACCAACGTCTATACAAACACCTCTATCTGCATAATACCCGACATAAAGTAACAACCCAACGAATCTCATCATCCCCTACCACCACCACGGGTGGGGTCGCCCTAACAAAGTTCGCCGTCCGGTACCTCGGTCGCACGCCGCCAACTGTCCTATGCCTCAGGACTGGGTTCTCGAGGCTCACCAGCAATATGGTCAGCACCTACACCATGGAACACACAACATAAGTCTAACGCTCAGTAAGTAGTACAATATGAAAGTAAAAGCCGTCAATGCAATCCTATCACATGCAGTTTCTACACTCACACTCATGTTGTCACATCTATGACGCGTAGTGCAGCCGCACCAGGTTAAGGAGGAACCTCACGCCACCCTACACCCTGACACATCGCCACCATCCCGGACTCCCCAGTAACGAGGCCCACAAGCTACACACACACATCACCACACAGCAACCACATCAGGGTAAGAGTGTACCTCGCGCCACACTACACCCTGACACGTCGTCCCCGTCCCAGCCTCCCCAGCATGGGGCCACAGTTGCCACACACACACGTTTCTCGACAGCCCAGCCGGTCCACTCCTCTAGCGGAATCCGCGACTGGTATTGCACCGGCCCACACACTAGTAGGATCCGCAGTACGACTGCCCATCACCCTCACCGTCAACACATTGACGCTGCATGATGGCCCAGCCGGCCCACTCCTCGAGCAGAATCCGCGACTGCTGAAGCACCGGCTCGCACACTAGCAGGATCTGCGGTACCACCGCCACGCGTCTCACTACATACTCAAAACATGCTCAAAACCATTTTCGTTCACGTTTTTAAAATATAATGCATGTCAAACAATATGCACGCACACCACAATCAATCACATAAACTCTAAAGTTCTACAGTGTAGGCCCACTTGGGCAAAACACATGCATACATTACTTACCTGGAGTCCTTAGTTATTCGATCCAACCCAATCGATTCCGTTTTCTTAAAATTCTAAAGCATAAAGTTATAAATTATCATTCACAATTTACAATTCTAGTTCAGAACCACCACAAATAACCAAATCCATAAATTTATGTTTTTAAACACTAAATAAACAACCACAAGATCACCAAGGATAACTCATGCACTTAACTTCCAAATCAACAATTAGGCTAACATATACTCTCAACATCCATTATCCAGCATTAACACCACCTAATATCCAATATCCAAACATAAAAGAACTCAAAACATGTGCATATAACCTCTATCTCCAAACACCCATCATTCTATAATGCACAAACTAAAATTGAAATCCAATTCAAGTAATTATCCCAAGGATAGGTCATCATCCACATAATCTGAATCAACCACTCTAATAGTTCAACACTTCAATCAATTTCAACCAAATAACTATATATCAAGGAATTAAAATTGAAACCATCACAACTCAACTATTGAAATTTGTCATAAAGTTTATCCAACTTCAAAAATTTGCAACAAATTGAATATAAGTCCGACTTCCATGATTTAAAATGCTAAGAGCTCCCAAAAGAGTCTATTTCAACATGGTGAAATCCATTTGTTAAAAATCGAACTCAATTAATAGCAGAAAATCAAAAAAACTGAATCTGCCCGGAAATCGTTTCACAGCTTTTCATTCAACTTTGAAAATTCATATCAAATCGTATATTTGGCCACATTCGATGATTCAACATGTTTTGGAAACCTTATAAGGTCTAGTTTATGCTGATGAAATCCATTTTCTAAAATCAAAGCATAATCAATGGTAGAAAAATCCAAACCGAACTGCCCGCTGAAATTTTTCAGTTTTTGCACAATAACGTCTAAAATTCATAACTCATTCAATTCTTACTCGATTTCAACGATTAACGATGCTACGTAACCCTAATTATGTACACTTTGACATGGTTTCATCCATTTGCCAAAAACCAGACTCGATAAATAGCAGAAATTCAAAAACCGGAGCTGCCCGAAACCTCTTCACAGATTTTTTTCAAACTTTGGAAATTCGTAACAAATCGTATATTTATCCAAATTTGATGATTCAAAGTGCTATATAACCCTAAGGATGTCTACTGTGACCTGGCTAAATTCACCTATAACAAAGCGAGCTCATTAGATAGCAGAAAACTCGAAAACAGAATCTGTCTGAACTCACTTAACAGATTTTTTCATCAAGCTTTGAAAATTCATAACATCTTTTACATTTATCGAAATGACTCGATTCCAAAGCCAAAAGTTTCCTTAAAGTATTTAATTCAACCTACTATAACGGTTTTTAAAATGAACAACTGGAGCGTAGCTGAAAAATGCCAAAACCGAGTTGCCCTGTAAAAAAAATCCCTCCCTTTTTTCTAAACTTCAGCAAACTTACTTTATTTTTACCAATCTATTACATTCTAACTCATTTGAGGACAATCTAACATAATTCGAGTATTGCCCAATCCGAAACCCTAGATTTTCTTGGCCAAAACCAAAAAAGGAAGAGAACACTTACCGAAATCGAAGAGAGGGCCGTGTTCCACGCGGGACAGAGAAGAAAGACGAAGAGGAGAGGGAGCTGCGTTCTTCGGCGGAAGAAAAATAGATGATCGGGTTTCTCTTTTGTATAAAACTGAGAGAAAAAAATGAAAGAAGAAAGGGGAAGAAAAAACAAAAAAACAGAGAACTCACGCGGGGAGAGAAGAAACAAGAAAGAGGAGGTGGAAATGCTGTAGGGTGGGGGGGAGGGGGATGCTTCAGCAGAGAGGAGTTTTTTTTTTTAAATTTATTTTATAATATAAATAATAATAAAAATAATAAAAACTTAATTACTAAATCGTCCTCAAACTCTAATGTTTTTGTTAAATGGTCAATCAGTTCAATTACGGTTGGAATTTTATAATTTTCTCCTTTTTTTTAGGTTTAAAATAATCTTTTACTTAACAGTAGAAATTTTTCTCTCTTGATTCCGACTAAAACTGCGCCGTGTATCGATACGTAAATCCGAAAATTATTTTAATGAAAAATTTTAGGGTGTTACACTTCACCCTCCTTAAGAAAATTTTGTCCTCAAAATTTGCTCAGTCAGTAACTCCCCAATTATATCCTCGAATGTAGTTCTCATAACTACGTCCACGACACTCGATTTGTCCAACTCTAATCTCGATCGCCCCCAAATAGAATCAAGTCCTTAGGTTTAAAGTTAAGTCACTCTAAACTATTCACCCCAAATCTTAAATCGTTCACATACTCATAAGCTTCAACTTCGTCAATTGCAAGTTGAACCCTTTGAAATCTCTTGATTAAACTCACTTGTAGGTTTACCTGAAAAAAAATCTACATGACATTCCCCGCTACCCCTCGAGTTTCTCACATCCATCAACACTAATTATTTGAGGGCTAAACTTCTCACCCTAACCCTCCTAAACAATTTCCTTTTA
Organism: Begonia peltatifolia; assembly: GCA_022433055.1. Classification (NCBI taxonomy): domain Eukaryota; kingdom Viridiplantae; phylum Streptophyta; class Magnoliopsida; order Cucurbitales; family Begoniaceae; genus Begonia; species Begonia peltatifolia. Next base: position 3,253,930 of record CM039531.1, on the reverse strand, counting down.
TCTTTCCCCAAAGCCATATATAATCATTTCCAATGGTCCTCATTCCCACACTTAATGATAAATCAGTTCTCACAAGGATTTCTTCCACATTTACTAACTAATCTACCCTCTTTTGCCCATCTAGACTCAGATTTCAGAATGCTTCCCTTGCCCACGGGCAAGGATCCACCCAAATCATTTTCTTGCTTGCAAACATGTTGTTAAATAAATTCACATCTTTATCCCGAATCCCCCAATTCCTAAGTCCTCAACCCTAGTCCGATTCACCAATGTCCTCAATAATTACCCTGCTAAGTATAATCCTCATAAATCTAACTAACCTTAACTAATTCATCTCAAGACTCCTTTTGTTAAACTACATTCCTCTATACATGTTGGTTTTTCCTTGATGGAACCTAACTTCCACGTCTCCCTTATTCATAATCATTCTAAACAACTTATCTCTAAACTCCCCTAATAATAATACTAGATCCTAAGATCTATATAGCTAGTGTAAGTCATACCTAAATATACTGGAGGTTGTCCGACCTCGTCTAGCTCGATGAGGGCAAACACCCTTGGGGGTACTCTCGTTGAAGTCTTATTCGTAGCTAGACAGTCCCTTGCAAAGTGGTCTAACTCGTTGTAGTTGTAATCATCGAATCAGATTCGTCTTCGAGAAATCTCTAGCAATGTGATTCATCTCATTACACTTATAACATCGGCCCAAGTCCATTCTACACTCGCCGAGGTGACTTCTCTGACACTCAGGACATAAAGGGAACTGTCCCAACCCCTGCGGCCGTTTGTTGCTCCCCTGGCTGCTAGAGCTATCATTAGGTCTCTTCAGGCCCTTCCGCTGAGATGACTCTTCCCTGTTCGACTGAGACAACAACTCTCTGAAAAATCTTCTAGGCTACTCCTTAGGCGGCTCTCTGTAACTGGGCAGTTTCATTCTAACCCACTCAATATCTAGAGCCTTCGCCACCACATCCTTGTAAGGCACCCCCCATGTTCCAGCTATGCTAATGCCCATATATATATATATATATATATATATATTTCCAGCTATGCTCGTGCCCATATATATATATATATATCAGGTTTTAGGCCCTGCACAAACTGGTGTACCTTGTTCTCATCTAGGCTCATCAAATGCCCTGTAAATTGCGACAGCGCCTCGAACTGTCTCACGTACTAAGCCACTGTGCCTGTCAGCCTCAACTACGCAAACTCCACCTTCTTACGAGTTCTGATAGCATGGCTATAATACTTACCGAAGAACACAGTCTTAAACTCTTTCCAGGTCACGACTCTCACGTCTCTCGCGGTCCCGACTGTGTCCCACAAATGCCGAGCATCGTTGGCCAGCTAGAATGTCGCACTGGTTACCCTGTCATGGTCATTTACCTTGCCATAGTCCATCATACTCTCCAAGCTCTGTATCCACTACTCAGCATTGAGAGGATATGAAGATGACCCATCAAAAATAGGGGCTCTAAGTCTGTGCAGCCTATCACCCCCTCTGTCAGACGAACCCTGGGCGCTAGACTGACCTTGGACGTCCCTGCTCATAAATCTCTCCAACTGCTGAGATTGACGGTGGGCTAACCCGGTAAGCTGCCGGACGATATCATCCATATCGCCCACAGCTCTAGGAGGCGCCTCTCGTTGTGGTCGCCCTCTACCTCTACCTCTCGCCTCTCCTGACATTTCCTACCTTTAACATATACAAAGCTCACATTAGTACTAAATAAATTTAAATCTAAACACTTACAGTTGGTGGAGTGCTCCCGTGCAGCGGCTGACGGTATTAGGTAATCCTTTGAACGACGTCGACCCCGTGGCTCTAATACCATAACTGTAACACCCCGAGAACCCACACGTTCTCGGTGCGCTACAGTACATCCACACACTATGACACACTAACACTTGACATAAATCACTCAATTTAATACCATTTTTGTTTTCAAATCATCTTCAAAAGAACATTTGTGAGTATGAAAAATTTTCGACTCGATTCGAAAATAACCCGCGCCCCGAAGAGGGAACACGAAATCCTCAATATAAAAATAAGCAGCGCAAAAGAAAACAATTTAAATTGGTTTTAAAATAAACTGACAAGACTCGCGATCCTAGGAAAGAATCCAACACCTCGACCTACACAGACTCGGTACCGCGCACACACGTCCCCCACTTCGACGCTCTGCGCACAGCCTCACGGTGCCGCACGCGCCAACTCAACATCACTGCGTGCCTCACGCACCCTGCCTCTGTACAGCACGCCCGCGCGCACGCCTTCACCCAGTACCGCACGACCCGTGAGCTCCCGCAGGGCCGCGAGCCCCGCGCACCTGCGATCACGGTGCACTCCCACGCTCATCTACACTTCTCGAGCACTCGCTGTACACATCCCGACCTATTCCATATCTTTTCGACTCCCAACCCCTCTTTTGAAATTTCGGCAGAGTAATGCCTAAAAATTAGTTATCCCAAAAATTTAAAACCCTGCACACAGTTCACCAAAAACTAATAGCATTTATCTATCAACCATCCAGAGAATCTTCATAACAAAATCAGAGTTTAAAGACAAGGACAATCAATCAAATACAAATGAAGAAAGTCCACAGTATAGAGCAATATCATACTCTAACATATAAAAATATGTACGCGTCCCCAAAAACACTACAACCACTCTATACAATTCTGTACAACCAACGTCTATACAAACTCCTATATCCGCATAATACCCGACACAAAATAACAACCCAACGAATCTCACCATCACCTACCACCACCACGGGTGGGGTCGCCCTAACAAAGTCCGCCGTCTGGTGCCTCGGTCGCACACCGTCAATTGTTCTATGCCTCATGACTGGGCTCTCGAGGCTCACCAGCAATATCGTCAGCAGCTACACCATGGAACACACAACATAAGCCTAACGCTCAGTAAGTAGTACAATATGAAAGTAAAAGCCATCAATGCAATCCTATCACATGCAGTCTCTATACTCACACTCATGTTGTCACATCTGTGACGCGTAGTGTAGCCGCACCAGGGTAAGGAGGAACCTAACGCCACCCTACACCCTGTCACGTCGCCACTGTCCCAGACTCCCCAGCAACAAGGCCTAGAAGCTAGACACACGTATCACCACACAGCAACCACATCAGGGTGAGAGTGTATCTCGCGCCACACTACACCCTTACAGGTTGCCCCATCCCAGCCTCCCCAGCACGGGCCACAGTTGCCACACACACACGTTTCGCGACAGTCCAGCCGGCCTACTCCTCGAGCGAAATCCGAGACTAGTGTTGTACCAGCCCATACACTAGTAGGATCCGCGGTACGACTGCCCATCACCCTCACCGTCAACACATTCACGTCGAATGACGGCCCAGCCGGTCCACTCCTTGAGCAGAATCCACGACTGGTGAAGCACCGGTCCGTACACTAGCAGGATTCGCGGTACCACCGCCACGCCTGTCACCACATACTTAAAACATGCTCAAAACCATTTTCGTTCACTTTTTTAAAATTGATGCATGTCAAACAATACGCACGCACACCACAATCAATTACATAAATCCTAAAGTTCTACAATGTAGGCCCACTTGGGCAAAACGCATGCATGCAGTACTTAACTGGCGTCCTTAGTTATTCAATACAACCCAATCGATTCCATTTTCCTAAAATTCTAAAGCATAAAATTATAAGTTATCATTCACAATTTACAATTATAGTTCACAACCACCACAAATAACAAAATCCACAAATTTATGTTTTTAAACACTAAATAAACAACCACAAGATCACCAAGGATAACTCATGCACTTAACTTCCAAATCAACAATTAGGCTAACATATACTCTCAACATCCATTATCCAGCATTAACACCACCTAATATCTAATATTCAAACATAAAAGAACTCAAAACATGTGCATATAACCTCTATCTCCAAACACCCATCATTCTATAATGCACAAACTAAAATTGAAATTCAATTCAAGTAATTATCCCAAGGGTAGGTCATCATCCACATAATCTCAATCAACCACCCTAATAGTTCAACACTTCAATCAATTTCAACCAAATAACTATATATAAAGGAATTAAAATTGAAACCATCACAACTCAACTATCGAAATTTGTCATAAAGTTTGTCCAACTTCAAAAATTTGCAACAAATTGAAAATAAGTCCGAATTTCATGATTTAAAATGTTAAGAGCTCCCAAAAGAGTCTATTTCAACATGGTGGAATCCATTTGTCAAAACTCGAACTCAATTAATAGCAGAAAATCAAAAAAACCGAATCTGCCTGGAAATCGTTTCACAGCTTTTCATTCAATTTCGAAAATTCATATCAAATCGTATATTTGACCGAATTCGATGATTCGACATGTTTTGGAAACCTTATAAGGTCGCGTTTATGCTGATGAAATCCATTTTCCAAAATCAAAGTATAATCAATGGCAGAAAAATCAAAACCGAACTGCCCGCTGAAATTTTCCAGTTTTTGCACAATAACGTCTAAAATTCATAGCTCATTCAATTCTTACCCGATTTCTACGATTCAAGATGCTATGTAACCCTAATTATGTACACTTTGACGTGGTTTCATCCATTTTCCAAAAAATGGACTCGATGAATAGCAGAAATTCGAAAACCGGAGCTGCCCGAAACCTCTTCACAGAGTTTTTTCAAACTTTGAAAATTCGTAACAAATCGTATATTTATCCAAATTTGATGATTCAAAGTGCTATATAACCCTAAGGATGTCTACTATGACCTGGCTAAATTCACCTATAATAAAGCAAGCTCATTAGATAGCAGAAAACTCGGAAACAGAATCTGTCTGAACTCACTTAACAAATTTTTTCATTAAACTTTGAAAATTCATAACTTCCTTTACGATGATCGAAACGACTCAATTCCAAAGCCAAAAGTTTCCTTAAAGTATCTAATTCAACCTACTATAACGGTTTTTAAAATGAACAACCGGAGCGTAGCTGAAAGATGCCAAAACCGAGCTGCCCTGTAAAACAAATCCCTCCCTTTTTTCCAAACTTCAGCAAACTAACTTTATTTTTATCAATCTATTACATTCTAACTCATTTGAGGACAATCTAACATAATTTGAGTATTGCCCAATCCGAAACCCTAGAGTTTCTTGGCCAAAACCAGAAAAAGAAGAGAAAACTTACCGAAATCGAAGAGAGGGCCATGTTCTATGCGGGACAAAGAAGAAAGACGAAGAGGAGAGGGAGCTGCGTTCTTTGGCGGAGGAAAAATGGATGATCGGGTTCCTCTTTCATATAAAACAGAGAGAAAATAATGAAAGAAGAAAAGGAAAGAAAAAACAAAAAAACAGAAAACTCACGCGGGGAGAGAAGAAACAAGAAAGAGAGAGGGGGGAGGGGGAAATGCTGCGGGGGGGAATGCATAAGGAGAGGAGAGTTTTTTTTTTTTAATTTGTTTTATAATATAAATAATAATAATAATAATAATAACTTAATTACTAAATTGCTCTCAACCTCTAATTTTTTTGTTAAACGGTCAATCAATTTGCTTCCGATTAGAATTTTATAATTTTCTCCTTTCCATTAGGTTCAAAATAATCTTTTACTTAACATTACAAATTTTCCTCTCTTGATTCTGACTAAAACTCCGCCGTCTATCGATACGTAAATCTGAAAATTATTTTAACGAAAATTTCAGGATGTTACAGGTAGTGTAAAAAATGACAGCGGTTTCGATTGCGAAGGTCGACCTGCGCGGACAGAGGGGATCAATGTGTCGACATACGACTGTAGGTGTTGATCGAAAATAAAAGAGATGGTAGAGGTGTCGACCACGAGGGTCAAGCGATGAAAACAGATAGAATTGAAGTGTCGACCAGCGTTGCCAGTGTCGGCCAATAAAAAACCCGAGACAACCCAAGTGTCGACCGTTGCTTACAGGTGTCGACCGTGTGCCTCTGTTTTACGTTTCATAAAATGAAGTTTTATCCAAACTGATTTTAATTACGTTTTCCACTGCAATGTTGTTTAAAATATTTTCAAAAATGTTGTTTTAAGTCGATGAATAAAAGTTTTAAATTTTATGCGAATTATTACAGTATGAGTGAAATAGTGAGTAAGTAGCAAACGAGTCCAAGGTGGATCGGGGACGTACAGAGTTGGTATCAGAGTAGTGAGCGGACCAAAAACGGGTAGGTTTTTGGGGTGCCTCAATTCTCGTCTTCGCTTTCCATTTCTCTGGTATCTTCCCAGATTATCATGATTCGACGGTTAGGGCACTGGGCCATTATGTTTTCGAGCCCTTGGCATTTGAAACACTTGACATCTCTTGCCCTATTTTGATTGACATCCGATATTGTGGGTCTCTTACTAACCTCTTTGGCTAAGAAAGTTTTGGTGAAAGATTGCTTTTCCTCCACATTAATGATTTTCTTGTTAGCCTCAGGGGCTTTTGGATCAAGTTGGTTAGTGGTTGTCCGTCCTCCCCTCTTCAAATGTCATTCAACCTTGACGGCCATTTGAGCAACTGAATGCAATGATTCAAGAGAATGTAACTCAACCACATTGCTAATTTCTCGGTTTAATCCTCGAATGAACCTACCAATCACTTGCTTCTCTGGTTCTTTCTAGTCACCTCTTATCCTTAATATTTCGAACTGGATGAGATATTCTTCTACTGATTGCCAGTTTTACATCTTTAAGAAAAGTTCTTGTCGATAATGACTTGGCATGAACCATTTTCTCATTAAAAATTTCATTTCTCTCCATGTAGTAACAATGTAACACGCAGAATTTTCCGTTTGAATTAATTTCAGATTTTTGTAATTATAAATCGATAGAGTTTTGGTCAGAATTGATAACGGAGAATTTCTGCCCTTAAGTAAAAGATTATTTTGATGTTAATGGAGGAGAGAAAAATTTAATAATCTTACCAGAATTGGACTGTAATAGATTTATTAAATGGTTAATAGTTGGAGGCAGTTTAGTAATTAGGTATTATTATTTTAAAAATAATAAAATAAAATAAAATAAAAGGGAGGAAGAAGAACACCATTAGTGTTCTCCTTCATAGCCCCCCTTCCCTGTTTCTCCTTCTCTCTGGCGCGAGGTTCAGCAGTCTTCCCTTCCGGCGACGTTCAACCAATTCCTTCTCCGTTTCCTCAGATTATGGTAAGTTTTAGTAGATAGTTAGTGTGTTAGTTGTTTTTAGCGACAAAAACGAAGTTAGTGAGGATATCGGGTGATTTGGTAAAAACTTAGGAGGGAGATACGGGAAATTGAATGTAGATTCAATTTTATCTGCATGTTGTTGGTGTTTAAGCTAGAAGTAGGAGTAGATTATGAGATTTGATGGAAAAGATTGAGTGGTTGATTAGCTGAATATACAAATTTTGGAACGGTGTCTGTTCGGCCATGTTTGGCCAAGTTGTGTATGTCCAATTAGGAAGTGGATGAGACCATTGAAAACTACACGTCCTAAGGAACTTGTAGCCCTTTGGATCGTCCAATTCGGACGCGTATTGGAGAAATTGTGAATTTCTGAAGTTGTTTGGAAATTGATTGAGATTTTGGGTTTAGTGGAGAGTTTTGATTTTGGTACGAGTTATGACTTTCAAGCTAGTAATTTATGAATTGAACGAGTTAGAATTGATGGATGTGTAATTTTATAGGTATTCCCAGTTAGCGTACGAAGTTGCGAAGTACAAGGAATTTCAAGGACGCCAGGTAATTGATGGACTGTTTGTGATTTGCCTTCGGGCCTACACCATGAAATGGTAGGATTGTTTGTTAGTTTTGATTGTTTGTTTTGTTGTTTGGTCATTTGGTTGTGCATATGTGTTGTCATACATCATGGTTTTGAACTACGAAAGAACGAGTTTTGAGCATGTTTTGAATTGAGCATATGAAATGTAATCAGATAAGAAAAGATGCCACGTATGGGAATGCCTCGTCGTTAATGTGCTAGTGAGAAAGCACTAGGGGGTTCCCATGGATGAAAGTACGTAATATGACACGGTTTGTGAACGCCTCGTCGTTAACGTGCTAATGAGAAAACACTAGAGGGTTCTATGATCGATGTTGGGAGGAGATTATGTATGGTCGTCTCGTGTGTGGACATGATGTGTGCCTCTAATCTTGCTCTGTGGGTCATGGTTTGGACGTCCTGAGTGTGATAGGATGGGTCCCTACTTAACTAACACATGAAAGTGGAAGATGATAACAATGAAAATGAAACGAAAACGAAACCGAGAATAGAAACTGCATGTGTTAGGGGTTGAGTTGTGCATTGATTTTTAATTCATACTCCATACTTGCTAATCATTACGCTTATGTTTTGTGTTCCATGGTGTAGGTGACGATGATTTTTTCAGTGAGTTGTTAGGTGACGGGTATGTCTAGAATGGTGGTTGGTGACGCATGCCGTATGCCGGTGTAGGCAGTTGTTGGGGCGACACAGCTATGGTGGGATATAGGATGTATGGTACGATTATAGTCTGGATTGGAGTAGGGTTATGTTTTTTTGAAATCACTTGAAGAGATTATGTTTTAAAAATATTAGTTTTACTTCGTGGATATGTTATCGTGTGTTTTCTCTGAACTTGTGTCATTTTTATATATACTGGTGCAAGGTATCGACCGAAGTCGACATGTGTTGACCGGTCAGTGTAAAATGCAAGGTGAGTATCGACCGCGAGATTCGACCTGAGCGGGCAAAGCCGAAATAAGTGTCGACCCCTGGTTATAGGTGTCGACCGGTAGTGTAAAAATGGCAGCGGTGTCGACCGCGAGGGTCGAACTGTGGGGACAGAGAGGATCAAGGTGTCGACCACTATCTGAAATGAGTGTGGAAGTGTCGACTGGTGTTTCCAGTGTCGATCGATGAAAAACCCAAGACGACTCAAGTGTCGACCGACGCTTACAGGTGTCGACTGGGTGTCTCTGTTTTACATTTCATAAAATGAAGTTTTATCAAAACTGATTTTAATTGAGTTTTTCGCTGCAATGTCGTTTAAAATATTTTTAAAAATGTCGTTTTAAGTTAAGAAATAAAAGTTTTAAAATTTTATGCGAATTTTACGATACGAGTGAAATAGGGAGTAAGTGGCAAACTGGTCCAAGGTGGACTGGGGACGTGCATAGTTTGTATCAGGGTAGTGAGCGGACCGGAAAGGGGAAGGTTTTTGGGGTGCCACAAACATGGCCTTCATGGTTCTGCCATCTTTGGGTCATCAAATTTTCCCACTATAAAAATGCATAACCAGTTAGCATGACCGCTACCAATTGTACCATGTTTCGATTCGTGTATCCGTAATATTCAAAAACCTTCTCAACTTTTTCTAACCAGTCTAAAAATGAATCTTCATTGCCTTCTCCATCAAATGGAGGTATTGTTAGCTTGACATGTCTATAATCGTAATGGCCTCTTCGGCATTGTGGAACGAATTCCTCTTCATCTTGATAGCCTTAGTACTGATACCTAGTCCTTGGAGGTCCTGCGTCATTTCTGTTCATGGATTCGGGGAAATCTTGATCCATTCGTCGCCGTTACATGGGCTCATTAAAACCCGGTCTGATTCTTGCACTTCATAATTGTTCTAGAAATTCCGATTCATATCTCTTTTTGGCTCAGAGTGTTCTATGGTCCAATTCATTTATCTCTCTAGGTAGAGAATCTCGGACATGCTTAGTACGTGCATTATGGCTTTCTCGATCATCGAGTCGATCGAATACTTGTTTCATCATTTGAGTAAGCCCATCAATTTGGCATTGTAGGCTAGATTTTGCAGCTTGAGGATTCTTGTTTTGAGGACCCTCCAGGTCATGTTCTTGCTCGAAGATAGGGTTGTAATTAAGGCCACTAATGGGTAGTTATTATTAAAAATTTACTTAATTCCTAAATTTTAAGAAACTTGGATAAGTCTTGGATGAGCATATTCATGTGTGAGAATAGTTGTTGTTTTGAGATAGCTGTGATTTTGCCAAAGTATGATTTCAAGTTGTTTAGTTTTATTATATTCTTGTGTGATAATAGTTTTTATCTTAAGATTACTGTTATTTTTCTAAAATATGATTTCAGGTTGTTTAATTTGAATCAATTTTTGCTATCATTATCATTAAAGAAGTAATTTTCTGAGTTTTCATTGTGCACGTACTAAACCTTATAGTAAGATGGTTGCTAACGCTTTTGGCCTAGATAAATTCACAAGTTTAAGCGCAACTTTTTCATGGAGATGCATATGTGAGATTGAGAAAACAACATTTGAACTTTTATTGATCCTTAGAATTGGTAAAATGCTACTAATGATATCATTACATGGTTTGTAATTTGTTAGACATTTTTCTTGAAGGATGATTCGATATTAAATGAAGAATTCTTTTCTTTTCATGAGCATTATATTATATTTATTAATATTATTCTTATTATCATATTTATTATTAGTAATATTACAGGATTGCTACATCATTGTTAGAAAAAAAGAAGAAAAAAAAAGAAAAAGGAAGAAAAAAAAAAAGAAAAAAAAGAAAAGAATAGTGAAAAAAATATAAAAAAAAATAGTTGTTGTCATTCAATAGTATTACTATTACTATTATTAGTGGTAATATCGTAATTGTTATTATTATTAATAGCACCATGATTGTCATTTCATTTGTGTAAGTTTCTTGTTTGATATTGATGAAATTCGAAATACTGAGTTTGTGGTATGAATGGCGGATTGTTCTATTTGGATCAATATTTATCTAACTGGTTGTCCTAAATATTTGTCTTCTTATTTGAGTGTTAAAAGTGCCAAATTTTTTCAGCTCCATGAGTGAACACCTAAAAAACTTAATAAACTGAAATTCTATCACGTCCGTGAGGAAATTAAGTCTAGACTTTTACTTGGTGGATTTTTCAAAGCCGAATGTGTTATGAATTTGTGGTAAGAAGGTTACAATTTAGAGCACACACACAAACTTAACGGTTATGACTTAAATAATTTTGATAGCATTTGTTGATTCTTAGTAAGCTTCTTGATTGAAATGAGATTGTGATGTTGCAGTGATTTTAATTACATAATTATTTTTTCGTTTGAATTGCTAGAGAGTAGCAATAAGCTGATTGGGGGTTATGATAAATGCATAAAAATGTAATTAATTTATGCCTAATTGTGTATATTTATTAAAATTATTTAAATTGTAAATAAATATTTTCGTAATTTTAATTGATTGTTATTTTGAGAAGAAGTAATTTATTAGGTTTTAATAAAATTTTATTTAATGGATTTCCTCTATATGCCACATAACTCACGGTAATCATAAATCAAGAGGGAACCAAACCTGAAACGCTCTGAAAACCTACTCGTTTCTGGTTCGTTAACTGCTCTGACTCCACATCTGTAACGCCCCCGAGTCGTCCTCGGACCCAGGTCGTCAACCGTACACTCGCTTCTCACCTCGACAGAACTCGTATAAATTTTGAAACTTATGTTGCTCGACTTAAATCAGTACTCTTTGAAAACTACTTAATAACGCCGCAGCAAAAAACTCAATTTAAAACCGGTTTAATTAACTTCATTTTTTAAAACATAAAAATAAAGAAACTGGTCGACACCTGCAAGCACCGGTCGACACTTGGGTCGTCTTGGATTTTTCATTGGTCGACACCGGTAAACGTTGGTCAACACTACGTTTCTCTCGGGTTTTCGTCGGTCGACATTGGGAGCACCGGTCGACACTTCTACACTTATCTCAGAGAGCGGTCGACACCTGCTTTCACAGGTCGACACCTTGATCCTCTCTGCCCACGCAGGTTGAATCCCGCAGTCGACACTCACCTTTCAATTTACACTGACGGGTCGACACCTATGGACTTCAGTCGACGCTTTGCACTAGCAGCCTAAAAATAACAGCAGTTCCAAAAGAAAACGGACACGAAAACTTCAACGATTAAAACTACCGATTCAAAACCTGAATCATTCAATTAAACTTTTTCAAATAGTTTAAAAATCCAACTATACCTCAATCCCGACTAATAGCATTCACACCCATCTATGCCTCAAAACCTATACACTCGACATAGACCTCTCAAAAACACAACTCGCAGAACCTACCTCCCAGCTTCACTCCACGGGCTGCCGTGACAAACTCCACCTACTGGCACACGGTCGTATGCTGCCAACAACCTACTCAACCTGTCTAGACTTTGGTAACTCACCCGCTGGAATCTCTGTACCTACACCATGAAACACATAACATAAGTCTAACGCTCAGTAAGTAGTGCAATATGTAATGTAAAACGACAACGCAATCCTATCACATGCAGTCTCTACGTTATCACTCATGTTGTCACCATTCCGAGACATGTTGTGCAGCCGGGCCAGGATGAGGGTGAACCTCGCGTCACAATATTTTTGATGATACAATTTAATGTAAATTGTGATATGTGTTAGAATTAGATATTATGCATATATGTTCTTCATGTGTGTTTTGCATGGCATGAAATAGTAATTGAAATTAAGTCGGTTGTTTGGGTTAGGATTTCTTTTATGCATTTTTCATTTATATCCAATGTGTAATCTTACGATGGAGATCTGAGACCACAAGGCCATGGATGGAGTTTCCGTCACAGATTTAATCTATTGACGAAAACAGATGATGATTCACATACGAATGTGAATTCACAAATTTGATTTGTGAATTTTTGAAGATGTCCCTGTGGATGTGGCAATTTTGAAGAAGACCAAGATTTAGAATCTTAAGTTTATTTTTATTGTTGGTTTTGTAATTTTAGAAATACCCAAAAGTCAACCCAATCACTATTTCATTTAATTTTATGTTGATAAAATTTGTTAAATTATCATGCATTCACATGTTATATAGATTTTGCATGTTTAGGTTTATTTTAAATTTCTCACATATCATGCATTTAAACATATAATAAATTGCATATTGATTTAATAAAAAGTTTATTAAATAAATTAGTTTTGATTTGGTTAAAACTAATATTGATTCATTTTTAATGAATTATGTGAGAATGCAAAATAAATTAATTTTTAATTTGTTAAAAATTAATTTTATTTTTCAAAATTCAAATAATTTGATTATTTGAGATTATTAATTTTATAATATGATTATAAGATTAATAATTTAAGTTATGAAAAATTAATATGATTAATTTATCATTACAAGGGAATATTTGATATTCCATAATCACTAATTCAAAATAATGAGTGGGAGCGGGAAGTTAGTTGTAACATCCCATGGTGTCCACTATTGACACAACACCGTGAGATCTAAGTGGGGCTCCGAGATGACTTTGATTTTCATTCTTCCTAAGGATAGTGTTCACTTAGATCAATACTAAGGTTGGTCTTCTAGAGATAGGATATATGAAATGTATTTTATAGTTGTCCGACCCTAAGGCGGCATAAGTTAAGTTTCATAAATCCAAAACAGTGGGTTACATTCACGAAAATATAACTTTCGGTAAGTTAATAAATTTCGAAAATATGAGATATTTTGAGTAAATTTATTAATCGATAATATTTTATCCTAAGGTGATTTATTATGTTATCGAGACTATAGTAGCATTTACATATTTTCTGTGATTAAACATGTTCATGCATCATACTAGCATAGCCATACCATTTTGAATTTTATAGCATAAAACTCATTATAATTTTATTTATTGATTACAACTTCATGTCTCAATTAATGATAAATTTGCTTGCAACTGAAAAGTTTGACGGTGATAATTTTGTGAAGTGGAAAAAGAATATGAATCTCATTCTCGTGCATGACAATTTGAAATTTGTACTGTTGGAGGAATGTCCTCCTACTTTTGCACCTAATGCTCAACGGGCCCTGAAAGATGCTTATGATAGTTGGACTAAAGCAAATATCAAAGCCTGTTGTTATTTGCTAGCAATCATGTCTGATATTCTTAGTGCAAAATTTGAGAATTGTGAGACTGCTTATGAGATAATGGAGTCTCTTCAAGGCATATTTGGCAAACCATTTGACCAAATTCGTCATGAAGCGATAAAAAGAGTTATGAACTCTAAGATGAAAGCAGGAGTCCCCGTACGTCAACATGTTCTAATGATGATAAGTACTATTCATGAAGCTGAAATTAATGGAGCTCATATTGATGAGGCAACCCAGGTTGGCATGATCTTAGAAAGTCTAAGCCTAAAATTTCTCCAGTTCAAAAGCAATTATTTTATGAATAAATTGAGTTATGATTTAACTCAGTTGCTGAACGAGCTAACCACTTATGAGTCTATTTCTGTGGATAAGAAGGATGAAGCAAATGCCGTGGAACCTTCTTCATCTGATTCTTCTCTTAAGAAAAGAAAGAAATTCAAGAAACATGCTAAAGGTCAGGGAGGTCAACCAAAAGGAGTCTAGAATTTCAAGAAAAAGAACAAGTCAAACAAGAAAGGCTCAGACCCTCTAAAGCCCAAAGGAAAATGTTTTCACTGTGGGATAGATGGTCATTAGAAGAGCAACTGCAAGCAGTATCTCGAGGAGCTTAAAAAGAAAAAAAAGTTAATTTGATTTACTAATTACTGAATCTTGTTTGGTTGTGATTTATCACCCTGGATAATTGATTCAGGAGTGACTAATCATGTTTGTTGTTCTTTGCAGATGCTAAAGTCCTACAGGAGACAAGCTGATGGTGAGTTCATACTTAGAGTTGGCAATGGAGCTGTCGTTTCAGCTTCAGCAGTGGGAGAAGGCAAAATTTATTTTGAGAACAATAAATATTTGTTTTTAGAAAACATTTATTTTATTCTGGAGTTTACTAGAAACCTCATTTCTGTTTCTCGAATAATTGAACAATTATATGACATTCTTTTAATGATAATGCAGTTATTATTTCTCGAAATAGTTTAAATATTTGTTCAGCCTCAATGGAAAATGGGCTTTATATGATAAGACCCATTATAAATTTATCACTGTTTAATACTGAAATGTTCAAAGTTGAATTACCTAAATCTAAGAAGCAAAAGATTTCTCATACTGATGATACATATCTATGGCACCTTAGACTTGGTCATATTAATCTTAATAGAATTAACAGACTTGTTAAGGATGGTCATTTGAAAGATCTAACTGTTGGATCTTTACCTGTTTGTGAATCTTGTCTAGAAGGTAAAATGACCAAGAGATCCTTCATTGGAAAGGGCAAAAGGGCTCAAGAAACACTTGATTTAATACATTCAGATGTATGTGGCTTAATATCTATACAGGTCGAAGGTGGTTATGAGTACTAAGTGACATTCATAGATGATTACTCAAGATATGGATGTTGTAACACCCCGAGAACCCACACGTTCCCGGTGCGCTACAGTGCATCTACACACTACACACACACACACATTAACACTTGACATAACTAACTCAATTCAATACCCCTTTCGTTTTCAAATCATTTTCAAAAAAACATTGTGAGTATGAAAATGTTTCGACTCGATTTGAAAAAAAACAACTCGCGTCTCGAAGAGGAAACACGAAGTCCTCAACATAAAACTACGCAGCGGTAAAGAAAACCATTTAAAACAATTTGAGATAAAACGGTAAAACTTGAAATCCTAGGAAAAAAAAATCCCATGCACCCCACAAACTACACAGTCCGGTCTCAAGCACTCACGTCCCCACTTCGACACCCCGCGTACACCCTCGCGGTGCCGCACGCGCCAACCCAACGTCACTGTATCTCGCGCACGCTCACAGCGCCGCGTGCCCCACGAACCCTGCCTCTGTACAGCACGTCTGCGCGCATGCTCTCACCCATCGCCGCATGACCCGTGTGCACCCGCAGGGCCGCGTGCCCCGCGCACCTGCGATCACGCCGCACTTCCACGCTCATCTACCTTTTTCTACCATTTACTGTTCACACCTCAACCTATTTCTTATCTCCTCGACTCCCAGCCTCTCTCCCGAAATTTCGGCAGAGTAACGGCTAAAAACTGACTATCCCAAAAATTTAAACCCTGCACATAATTCACCATAATCCAACAATGTTTATCTACCTATCATCCAGAGAAATCACCACAACCAAATCAGAGTAAGAAGACGACGAAAATCCATCAAATACAAATGAAGAAAGTCTCCAGTATAGAGTAATATCATTCTCTAACATGAAAAATACCTGCGTACGTCACCAAAATCACACGCACTCCATATACCTATACGCTGACGCATATACAACAACCAATCCCATCCCCCGTACATAATCACCGCAAAAGAAAGAAAACCCACAAACCGACCAGGCCACAACCTACCATCTCCACGGGTCGGGTCGCCCTAACAAAAGTCCGCCATCCGGTGCCGTAGTCGCATGCCGCCAACCATCCTACGCCTCAGGACTAGGCACTCGCGGCTCACCAGCGGTATCGTCAGCACCTACACCACAGAACACACAACATAAGCCTAACGCTCAGTAAGTAATGCGATATGAAAGTAAAAGCCGACAATGCAATCCTATCACATGCAGTCTCTACGCTCACACTCATGTTGTCACATCCGTGACGCGTAGTGCAGCCGCACCAGGGTAAGGAGGAATCTCACGCCACCCTACACCCTGACACGCCGCCACTGTCCTGGACTCCCCAGCAACGAGGCCCACAAGCTACACACACGCATCACCACACGACAACCACATCAGGGTAAGGGTGTACCTTGCGCCACTCTACACCCTGAGACGTCGCCCCCGTCCCAGCATAACTCTTCTGTCGACTCTGGGCCGCTTCAATTCTCTTCCGTATCACAGAAATCTTGTCGACAGTCTGCTGCAAAATCTCAGGGCCTATCAATCGGGCCTCCCCAACCTCATCCCAATATAATGGCGACCTACACTTCCTTCCATAGAGGGCCTCGTATGGTGCCATACCAATGGTAGACTGAAAACTGTTATTATACGAGAACTCCACTAGCGGTAAAAACTTGCTCCAAGTCGCCTGAAACTCCAACACACAAGCCCTGAGCATATCCTCCAGAATCTGTATAGTCCGCTCCGACTGCCCATCGGTCTGAGGATGAAAGGCCGTACTGAAATCTAATCTGGTGCCCATAGCCTTATGCTGACTCCTCCAAAACTTAGACGTGAACCTGGGGTCCCGGTCTGAAACAATCGACACCGGAATCCCATGAAGTCTGACTATCTCCGGAACATACAACTGGGCAAACTGATCCATCGTATAAGTCATCCTCACAGGCAAAAAGTGAGACGACTTCGTCAACCTGTCCACAATCACCCGAATCGCGTCATGACCCTTGGCAGTCCTCGGTAACCCCACCACAAAATCCATGGTGATTCGCTCCCACTTCCACTCCGGTATAGGCAATGGTTGGAGCATCTCAGACGGTCGCTGATGCTCCGCCTTCACCTGTTGGTAGATTACGCAGGCCTCAACATACTCAGCCACTGCTCGTTTCATGTTAGGCCACCAATAGTGCTGCTTCAAATCTCTGTACATCTTAGTGCTTCCCGGATGCACAGAGAAAGAAGATGAATGGGCCTATGATAATATATCCCTCCTCAGCTCCTCATCCTTCGGGACGTACCACCTATCTCGAAATTTCAGAATCCCGTCCTCTGAATAGCTGAACTCAGAATCAGGCCTGGCCTCCATACTCGCCTTCAGCGCACTACACTCTGAATCAGTCTCCTGAGTCTGCCTGATCCTGTCCAGAATAGTCGACCTCAACGACAAGGCAGAAAGGGTGGCTGCCAGATCAGAAACTACCTCCAAACTAAAACTCCGCATCTCTGTCACTAACTCAATAGGCTGTACCGTAATCATGACAGAAGTCGAGGCTGTCACCCTACTCAAGGCATCTGCCACCACATTCGCCTTCTCGGGGTGGTACCTGATCTCCACGTCGTAGTCCTTGACCAGTTCGAGCCATCTTCACTGTCTCAAATTCAGCTCCTTCTGCGTGAAAATGTACCTCAAGCTCTGATGGTCCGAGTAAATCTAGCACTGCTGCCCATACAGATAATGCCTCCAAATTTTGAGTGCAAATACAACCGTCGCCAGCTCCAAGTCGTGAGTGGGATAATTCTGCTCGTAAGCCTTCAACTGCCTAGAAGCATAGGCAATGACTCTCCCACTCTACATCAAAACACACCCCAAACCGATCCTGGAGGCATCGCAATAAATGCAGAACTTCTCTCCTTCCACGGGCAGCGTCAGTACAGGAGCCATAGTCAACCTCTGCTTCAATGTCTGGAAGCTGTCCTCACACCGGTCGGTCCATTCATACTTTGCATTCTTCCTGGTCAGTCGAGTCAAGGGGGCCGAGATCTTAGAAAACCCCTCAATAAATCTCCGATAATATCCAGCCAACCCCAGAAAACTGCGTATCTCGCTAGCACTGGTTGGCCGCGGCCACTCCTTTACAGCCTGAACCTTCCCCGGATCAACTGAAATACCCTCAGAGGAGATCACATGCCCCAAGAAATGAATCATGTCCAACCAAAACTCGCACTTTGAGAATTTAGCATATAGCTGATGCTGGCTCAAAATAGTCAGTACAATCTTCAGGTGCTCCCTGTGCTCCTCCTCACTCTGCAAGTAGATCAGAATGTCGTCGATAAATACAATCACGAACTTGTCCAGGTACTCCCTGAACACTCTGTGCATCAGGTCCATGAATGCTACATGGGCATTGGTCAACCCGAAAGACATCACCAGAAACTCGAAATGCCCATACCTCATCCTGAAGGCTGTCTTCGGTACATCTTTCTCCTTCACCTTCAACTGATGATAACCGGGCCTCAGGTCGATCTTAGAAAACACCCGGGCACCTTGTAGCTGATCAAACAAATCATCAATCCTAGGCAATGGATACCTGTTCTTCACCGTCAACTTATTCAGCTCCCGGTAGTCAATACACATACGTAGGGATCCATCCTTCTTCTTGACGAATAGAACTGGCGCTCCCCAGGGTGAAAAACTAGGGCGTATAAATCCTTTATCTGTCAGCTCCTCCAATTGAGCTTTCAGTTCCTTAAGTTCAGTAGGTGCTAATCTGTAAGGGTTCTTGCACACCGGCTCGGCACCTGGGAAAACATCTATCTCGAACTCAATCTCCCTATCAGGGGGCAACCCAGGCAATTCATCACGGAACACTCCCGGGAACTCCTGCAAAATAAGAATATCCTGTACCCGAGTATCGCCCGGTGACTGCGCATCCTCAACACCTGCCAAAAATCCCTGGCAACCCATGCCCAACACCCGTGGTGCCTGACGAGAAAGTATAGCAAAAATCCTGGCAAGACCCTTACCTGCTTTAAATGTGTAGCTCTCCCCGCCTGGGGGTCAGAAATGAAGCTCTCTAGTCCTGCAGTCAATCTCCTCATGATGTCTGAATAGCCAGTCCATTCCCAAGATCACCTCATAACCACTCATATGGAGAATGACTAGCTCGGCATATAATTGCTTCCTCCCTACTGTCACAATATTGCCCCGCACCACCTGTTCTGAATACAAATGCTCCCCGGATGGCAAGGTCACATCATAGTGTCGCTCGGCGGGGCTGAACTCCAAGTTGGCCTTAACCACAAAGCTCGTCGACACAAACGAGTGCGTAGCACCCGTATCAATCAAAGTATATGCTGCCACACCAGAAACAAAAATGTTACCTGCTATCACTGATGGCTGGGCAGCATCATCTGGCTCAAACAGGGCAAAGACCCTCGGTGTAACTCTGGCTGACGACCTGCTCGCCACTGGGCATCTACTGGCAAAGTGTCCCACCTCATTGCAGTTGAAGCAGCGGTTCTGACGCGGCTTCTGGCACTCTCTGGACATGTGGCCCACCTCGCCACAGTTATAGCACCTCACTGGGCCCGGCCTGCACTCGCTCGGGTGGCTCTTCTGACATTTCGGGCACATTGGAAACTGCCCCAACCCCTGCGGCCTCTTAGTGCTCCCCTGGCTGCTAGAACTGTCACTAGGCCTCTTCAGGCCTCTCTGCACGGATACCTCCCCGCTGGCCTGTGGCAGCGACTCTCTGAATGATCTGCGAGGCTGCTCTCTGGGTACCTCCCGATAACTAGGAAACTTCGCCCGAGCCTCCTCAATGTCAAGGGCCTTCGCCACCACCTCCTCGTACGGCATGCCCCGGGTCCTCGCAATCCGCATGCCCATTTAAATATCCGGCTTCAGGCCCTGCACAAACTGATGTACCTTATTCTCATCGAGGCTCACCAAATGTCCTGCAAACCTCGACAAGGCCTCGAACTGTCGCGCATACTCAGCCACAGTGCCGGTCTGCTTCAACTGTGCAAACTCTACCATCTTCTGCGACCTGACTGAATGACTGAAATACTTGCCGAAAAACACCGACCTGAACTCCTCCCAGGTCATGACCCCCACATCTCTCGTGGCTACCACAGTATCCCACCAATGGCTCGCGTCCTTGGCAAGATAGA
This sequence comes from Begonia peltatifolia, assembly GCA_022433055.1. NCBI lineage: Eukaryota > Viridiplantae > Streptophyta > Magnoliopsida > Cucurbitales > Begoniaceae > Begonia > Begonia peltatifolia. The sequence goes on along the minus strand of CM039531.1, from coordinate 3,233,499 downwards.
ACGCCGCACTAGAAACTCTGTCCTGCTCCTCTACCTTGGCAAAACTCATCATCCTCTCCATATTCCGTATCCACTCCTCAGCACTGAGAGGATCCGGAGATGATCCGTCAAAGGTCGGAGGTCTAAGTCTGTGCAGTCTGTCACCCCCTCTGTCGGACGAACCCTGGGCGCAAGACTGACCCTGATCGTCCCTGCTCATAAACCTCTCAAATTGCTGAGACTGACGGTGGACCAACTTGGTAAGCTGCCGGACGGTATCATCAATGTTGCCAACAGCTCTAGGAGGGGCCTCTCGTCGTGGCCACCCTCTACCTCTACCTCTCGCCTCTCCTGACATTTTCTACCTTTAACAAAGTATAAAGCTCACATTAGTAATACAATAAATTCAAATCTAAACACTTACAGTTGGTGGAGTGCTCCCGTGCAGGGGCTGGCGGTGTTAGGTAATTCTCTAAACGACGTCGACCCCGTGGCTCTGATACCATAACTGTAACACCCCGAGAACCCACACGTTCCAGGTGCGCTACAGTGCATCTACACATTACACACACACACACTAACACTTGACATAACTAACTCAATTCAATACCCCTTTCGTTTTCAAATCGTTTTAAAAAAAACATTGTGAGTATGAAAATGTTTCGACTCGATTTGAAAAAAAAAACAACTCGCGTCCCGAAGAGGAAACACGAAGTCCTCAACATAAAACTACGCAGTGGTAAAGAAAACCATTTAAAACAATTTGAGATAAAACGGTAAAACTTGAAATCCTAGGAAAAAGAAATCCCACGCACCCCACAAACTACACAGTCCGGTCCCAAGCACTCACGTCCCCACTTCGACACCCCGCGTACACCCTCGCGGTGCCGCACGCGCCAACCCAACGTCACTGTATCTCACGCACGCTCACAGCGCCGCGTGCCCCACGAACCCTGCCTCTGTACAGCACGTCTGCGCGCATGCCCTCACCCGTCGCCGCATGACCCGTGTGCACCCGCAGGGCCACGTGCCCCGCGCACCTGCGATCACGCCGCACTTCCACGCTCATCTACCGTTTTCTACCATTTACTGTTCACACCTCAACCTATTTCTTATCTCCTCGACTCCCAGCTTCTCTCCCGAAATTTCGGTAGAGTAACGGCTAAAAACTGATTATCCCAAAAATTTAAACCCTGCACATAATTCACCATAATCCAACAATGTTTATCTACCCATCATCCAGAGAAATCACCACAACCAAATCAGAGTAAGAAGACGACGAAAATCCATCAAATACAAATGAAGAAAGTCTCCAGTATAGAGTAATATCATTCTCTAACATGAAAAATACCTGCGTACGTCACCAAAATCATACGCACTCCATATACCTATACGCTGACGCATATACAACAACCAATCTCATCCCCCGTACATAATCACCGCAAAAGAAAGAAAACCCACAAACCGACCAGGTCACAACCTACCATCTCCACGGGTCGAGTCGCCCTAACAAAAGTCCGCCATTCGGTGCCGCAGTCGCACGCCGCCAACCATCCTACGCCTCAGGACTAGGCACTCGCGGCTCACCAGCAGTATCGTCAGCACCTACACCACAGAACACAGAACATAAGCCTAACGCTCAGTAAGTAATGCGATATGAAAGTAAAAGCCGACAATACAATCCTATCATATGCAGTTTCTACCCTCACACTCATGTTGTCACATCCGTGACGCGTAGTGCAGCCGCACCAGGGTAAGGAGGAATCTCACGCCACCCTACACCCTGACACGTCGCCACTGTCCCAGACTCCCCAGCAACGAGGCCCACAAGCTACACCCACGCATCACCACACGACAACAACATCAGGGTAAGGGTGTACCTCGCGCCACTCTACACCCTGACACGTCGCCCCCGTCCAAGCCTCCCCAGCACGGGGCCACAGTTGCCACACACATACGTTTCGCGACAGCCCAGCTGGCCCACCCCTCGAGTAGGATCTGCGACTTGTGTTGCACCGGCCCACACACTAGTAGGATCCGCGGTACCACTGCCCATATCCTCACCGTCAACACATTCACGCCGCATGACGGCCCAGCCGGCCCACCTCTCGAGTAGGATCCGCGACTGGTTAAGCATCGGCCCGCACACTAGCGGGATCCGCGGTACCATCGCCACACGTCTCACCTCATACATCAAAATATGCTAAAAATCATTTTCGTTCCCGTTTTTTTTTAAAATATGATGCATGTCAAACAATACGCACGCACACCACAATCAATCACATAAACCCTAAAGTTCTATAGTGTAGGCCCACTTGGGCAAGACACATGCATGCACTACTTACTTGGCGTTCCAATCTCGCTCGACGCACAGCTTTGCCAATAGAAAGCCTCAACCTAAAACACAACCAATTTCTCATCAGTATTTATCTCAACATTCACCAATTAGCTAAAAATAACCTTCTCTAACTACACTCATGAAATTTCAACTAAAACGGTCCATTGGTTTGGTTTGGCCGAAAACCAGCCTAACGTTTGGATGCGCATAACTTTTGCGTCCGTTAACGGAATCGAACGGTTCAAGTGGCTAAACGTTCCCTTAGGAACCTAGTTTAACATCCCAAGACGGATTTTAAATCGGTAGGCTGCAGACACGCGAAAAACGCCAATAACCGAATCTGCCATTTTTATAAAATTCCAACATTTGTTTTTCTTCAACCAAAACTCACTCGATTCAGCATTTTCGCACCAAAAATAGACATGCCACTATCACACGTCGAAATTCCATGAAAAACGGTCACTAATTCGACTTGGACCAAAATCCGGCCTAAACTTCCGACGCGCATAACTTTTGCGTCGGATGTCGGAATCGAACAATTCCAGTGGCCACACGTTCCTCTAACAACCTATTTTTAACCCACAAAACAGAATTTAAAATGATCAACTTAAACCTAGCCAAAACAGCCAAAAACAGAAGCTGTTTTTATACGAAAATGTGAAATTCAATCTTAACCCGAACATTTCCAAATTCCTTGGCCAATCCATCACATTCTAACCTATTAAACATGAACTAGCTAAAATTGAAAGCCTCCAATTCAGAAACAAAATCTTGAAAAAGATCACAACCCCTCGGTTTATCCTTCCCCCTCTCTCAGCCACCAATGCTCCCCACCACTCTTAACTCCACCATTATCGACGATTCCCGCCACCGATTGGTCGAACAGGAGAGCAGCATCACGCCCTATTCCCTTCGACCAACATAATAGACAGAAGAAAAGACAGGGGGCTCCGAGCTCTCGGCCCTGTGCCCTGCTGCCCCCCGATCACACGGCACATACACGCCTCTTACATTAACCAAATGTTCGGCTTAGCCTTCAGAAAGATGGTGGGAAGGCGGCCATAAACTCTACCGAACAAAAAATCAGAGTAAGGAAGGGAAACATACCTTCAGTATTAAGCTTGGGAAACCGAACACAATCCCCTCCCACCGTAGTCCTCTCGGCGAACCAGTGTTCGATCCTTCTTCGTCGTTGGCGTCGACAGACCACCGGCTCTTTCTCTCTCTCTCTCTCTCTCTCTCTCTCTCTCGGCTACCCGCGCTCCCCCTCTCGGTTTCGCTCCTTCTCAGCCGCGCACAACACGGTGGAATGGCTTCCACCCAAAGCCATTCCACCATATAACATAATCTTTAATTTTTTTTTAACTTTTAATTAAATTACAAAAATTACCAAAATGCCCTCACGTGTTTTTATCGTTCGTAAATTCGTAAATTCTCGACCTCCCGACTTTAAATTCTGAAAACCATCACAAAAGTAGGCTTCGAGCCTTATAATTTAAATCTTTCCCGTTGAAATATTTCTCAAAACTTCGACCGGGATTAAACTAAAAATTTCGAAAATTAGAAATTAAAAATTCGAAATTTCCAGGTTATTACAGATGTACTTACCTAATTCAGTTTAAATTTGAAACTTTTAGAAAGTTTCAAGAATTTAAGGCTGAAGTTGAGAACCAATTAGGTAAGACTATCAAGTGTCTTTGATCAGATCGAGGTGGTGAATACCTTGACAATGAATTCAAGGATTATTAGTTAGAACATGGAATAGTATCCCAACTAACAGCACCAGGCACGCCTCAGCAAAATGGTGTTGTTGAACGAAGAAATCGTACATTGCTCAATATGGTAAGATCCATGATGAGCTATTCTTCTCTTCCAAAATCGTTTTGAGGATATGCTTTACAAACAGCAACCTACATACTCAATGTAGTTCCATTTAAGTCTATACCTAAAACACCCTTAGAGTTGTGGAGTGGTCACAAATCTAGTTTGAGACACTTTCGCACATAGGGATGTCCAGCACATGTGTTAGTAGGTAAGACCGGGAAGTTGGAACCTAAAACTGAGGTTTGCATGTTTGTTGGATATGCAAAAGGCATGAGAGGAGGTTTGTTTTATAGTCCTCAAGATAATAAGTATTTGTATCGACAAATGCCACATTTCTAGAACATGACTATATAACAAATCACAAACGTCAAAGTAAGATTGTCTTAGAAGAGATTCTATCTGACCAGGTTAGACCTGCTACAACAACAGTTGTTGATCCACGAGATACAGAAAACACCACTCAATCTAGTCAACCAATCATAATACATCGTCGTAGTGAGATGGTAGTATGACTACCATCACTGGATATGATGGTGAAGCACAAGTTGCTATCACTGATGATGGGAAGGATGATCCATTGACATATAGATGTGCAATGGAAGACTCTAACAAAGAAGCATGACGTGAAGCTATGAAACTTGAAATAGAATCTATGTATTCCAACTCTGTTTTAGATCTTGTAGATTTACTTGAAAGGGTAAAACCCATTGGGTGTAAATGGATCTACAAAAGAAAATTTGGAGTAGATGGAAATGTAGAGACATTCAAAGCTAGACTTGTGGCTAAGGGTTATACCCAAAAAAAAGGGATTGACTATGAAGAAAGCTTCTCACCAGTAGCAATGCTTAAGTCTATTCGTATTATGCTTTCCATAGCTGCTCATTATGACTATGAGATTTGGCAGATGGACGTTAAGACGACTTTTTTGAATGGCCATCTTGAAGAGACTATCTATATGGAGCAACCAGAAGGTTTTATAGCACAAGATGCAAAGCAAAATGTTTGCAAATTGCATAAGTTTATGGACTCAAGCAAGCATCCAGGTCATGGTATATGAGATTTGATGATGCGATCAAATCTTATGGATTTTTTCAGTGTCTTGATGAGTCTTGTGTATACAAGTTCTTTAAGGAGAAGCAAGTGGTTTTTCTGATTCTTTATGTCGATAACATTTTACTTATTGGGAATAATGTAGGATTATTATTTGACATAAAAGCTTGGTTGGCTAAGCAATTCCAAATGAAAGATTAGGGAGAAGCAAATTATATTCTTGGAATTCGTCTATTTAGAGATCGCAAGAATAAGATGTTAGCCTTGTCTCAGGCATTGTATATTGACAAGATGCTTGCCAGATATTTAATGCAGAACTCTAAGAAGGGTAATTTACCTTTTCGTCATGGAGTTACTCTTTCTAAGAAGCAGTGTCCTGACACACCTCAAAAGGAAGAGGATATGAGACGATATGCATCAGCAGTTGGTAGCTTGATATATGCTATGTTATGCATAAGACCTGACATTTACTATGTAGTAGGGATAGTTAGCCGTTTTTAGTCTAATCCAGAATTAGATCACTGGATAGCAGTCAAGCACATTCTCAAGTATCTTAGGAGAACGAGAAATTATATGCTTGTATATTCTGGTAGGGATATGATTCCTACAAGATATACTGATTCTGATTTTCAAACTGATATAGATGATCGAAAGTCGATATCTGGATCAGTATTTACTCTTTGTGGAGGAGCTATTGTTTGGAGAAGTACCAAATAAGGAGGAGTTTCTGACTCGACTATGGAAGTCGAGTACATAGTTGCTTCAGAAGCAGCTAAAGAAGCTTTATAGCTCCGCAAATTCTTTAGTGATCTAGAAGTTATTCCAAATATGAATAAACCACTCACACTTTATTATGATAATAGTGGTGCAGTGACGAATTCTAAAAAACCTAGAAGCCACAAAAGGTCAAAGCATATAGAAAGAAAATATCATTTAATAAGAGAAATCGTGCAACGTGGAGACGTCACCGTTTTGAAGATTCCAACCACTGAGAATCTTGCTGATCCCTTGACAAAGACGTTGCCTGCAAAGAGTTTTAATAAACATATTGAAGGATTAGGGATTGGAGATATGTCTCATTTGCTTTAGGGCAAGTGGGAGATTATTGGGAATATTGTGCCCAACAAGCAAATGTTATGAACATTTTTTTTGCTGTAATTAATTAATAACTTTTATGATTAATTTTTATATTTGCATTATTTGATATACTTTATAAATTCAAAGAAAAATCTTTCATTATTTGTGCAATTTTAAATTTACATATATATTGATATATGTGGGCTTAAATTTAAAAAGAAATAATTACATTAGTATTGACTTATATTTGAAGTATAGGATCTTCAAATTAATAAAGTCATAAATACAGTTCACTTCGTTGAGAACGTATAGTCATATCCCGACTATATATGTGGTGACATAAAGTGATTGTATTTTATATAATATGATTATATAGGACTGGACCAGATGAAATTATATCGTGCTTATAATATCCGTTAAATAAAGAACAATTAATTGTATGCGATAAGTCTAGACCATGGACTGGTCTGCTTGTAGACCAGTTCATCAAAAATATTAAATTGTATCATCAAAAATATCATCACCCTGACACGTCACCATTGTCCCGGACTTCCCAGCAACGAGGCCTACAAGCAACACAACCATGCCCCACGATAGCCCAACGAGCCCACTCCTCGAGCGGAATCCGCGACTAGTGAAGCACCGGCCCACTCCCGAAGCAGGATTCGTGGCGCCACCGTCTATCATTTCGCGACAGCCTAGCCGGCCTACTCCCCGAGCGAAATTCGCAACTGGTGAGACACCGCCTACTCACTGAGCAGGATTCGCGGCATCACTGCCCATTATCCTCACCGTCAACACATACACACCACATGATAGCCCAACCGGCCCATTCCCCTAGCAGAATCCGCAATTGGTTAAGCACCGACCCACTCCCCATGCAGGATCCGCGGTACCACCACCATGCGCCTCACTACCACTTACTCAAAATAGTGCTCAAAACCATTTTCGTTATACTTTTCAAAACATGATGCATGACTGAACAAAAATATGTAAACCACATAATACCACCCTACCGTCCCATGGTGTAGACCCGTAAGGGCAATGCACATGCGCACACTACCTACACTACTTACCTGGCGTCCTAGCTTTCCGTGGTGCTCGTTTCATCAAAACTGGCTCAACTATCACATAACAATTCACATTAAAAACTCATCACACAACTCGTTTCACGCACTAAAATTATGTCTACTAACTCACTCCACCAAAGCTCAATTAAGAGGGCCCGCTAACCCGAATTTTGGCCAAAATCAATCTAACTTCCAATGCGCATAACTTTTGCGTCGGTTATCGGAATCGAACGATTCTAGCGGCCAAACGCTGCTCCAACAACCTAATTTTACATACTAAAACATAATTTAAAATGAATAACCGGAGCCAGGCTGAAACGTCTAAAAACAGAACCTGTTTTCACATAAAAATTTGAATTTCAATATCAAACTGATTTCCACCAATTTCCCAACGAATCCATCACATTTTAGTCTGTTAAGTATAAACTAACCAAAATTGAAGGTTTTCCATTCAGAAAACTCGAATTGGAAAATTCCGACCCCCTTTTCCCCTCTCGGATATTCCCCGAGATTCGGCACTTATAGTGCCTGGCTTAAGCGCGCACACACACCAAACAACCCAAAACGCTCATAACTCACGCAGAAGGATTGAAGGGAGACGAGTCTCAGCTTGGTCGAACAAAATCGAAAACAGGGGAAGAGATTTCACCTTTGACTTTTCGAATAGAGTCCACACGTGCCCAGCTCGCCGGAACTCCCCGTTCTGCACCGTTGGTTTCCTCTGCACGATCGTCGATCGTTGGTTCATCCCTCGAGTCTTATGCTCTTCTTCGCGGGCGAACAACCGAAGGGGATGAAAATTAGAATGGTTTTCTCGTGAAGCCATTATAGTTTTCATCTATTTTATTTTATTTATTTATTTTTTAATAACAATAATAATAATTAATTACTATTTCGTCCTAACGTTTTAATCTTTTAGTCAAACAGCTATTCAGTCTGTTTTCAGTCGGATTCCTAAAATTTTCTCTTTTCTATTATCCCCGAAATAATCTTTTATTTGATAGTACAAATTCTCTGCTCTTGATTTCGACCGAAATTCTGCCGTTTATCGCCCCGACAACCTGAAAATCGGTACCGCAAAAATACGGGGTGTTACAAAACCAGATGTCACGTGTCGAAACCAGGTTTCAATCAACAGCTCTTTGTTCAATTCTTTCACACGTGAACACCAGCAAGTCTAATTCAAAAATTCATTTCATTCAACGTGCAAATAGAGTTTCAAATTACAATGATACGTGACAATGTTTTTCTGGGCGCAAATGATATGAAGTCATGTGTATCCTATGACTAAGTTTGAAGTGAATTGTTCTCCAAATTTACTTCGGATTCTAAACCAAATTTTATTACTAAAATCTCTATAAATTATTGCTCAAATATCCAAAAATCAGCTCGAGAATCCGATTAAAAATATTTCTTTTTTTATTTTGGGATATTTATGTACTATAAATAGGCGTAACTATTATTACTTAGTGTTTCATTTATTATCATATTTTCTCTATAGAACTTATGATGATAATGTGTGTTTTAAGTTATAAACATTGGCGAGGTTAGAGATGGAATTATTTGTTTAGCAATTCAATGAAAATTTGGTTATTTTGTTCTTCAGTGTTTAATTAGAGTGATTTTTATTATTCAATATTAATCTTTGTGTGTTAATTTTATATAATTTTAGTCATACTTTCTTTATGTAATTTTTCATATAAATCTATCATATTATTTTATTAATAATATTTTACTGCATTATAAGTTCACGAGTATAGTGTCGATTTTGAATTTCTAGTAATAATAATCGTATTGTTTTTCAAATTAAATTTAAATAACTCAAATACATATTTTATCGAAAAAAATTGAAATTGAAATTGATGCCCTTAAACAACTAATGAATTCTCGAACCCTCGCTACTTTTTTCTGTTATTGAATTCTCCACACAAAAATAATATCTTTTAAATTACTTACTTTTAATCACAAAGTTCACTTTTTATTTAATTTTGTCTTAACATATCTCTTACTTTATTTTGGTTTATTGTTTTTAATTTAGTTTTTCGCTACCTGCTCGTGGAACTGACCACCCGAAATCGTGCTGCAACTGACCGTTTAGTTGTAACACCCAGAATTTCCTTTTAAATTAATTTTAGATTTTTATAATTATAATCGGTGGAGTTTTGGTTAGATTTGAGAGCGGAGAATTTCCACTCTTAAGTATAAAATTACTTTGGGACTAATGGTGAATGAGAAATTTTTAAGATTTCAACCGAACGCAGATTGAATAACAGATTTATTAAACGGATTATAGCCGAGTGCTCGAATTTTGGAACGGTGTTCGTTCGGCCACGTTCGACTAAGTTGTGAATGTCCAATTACAAACTGGATGAAATTGTTAGAAACTAGATGCCATTAGGAATCCGTAACATTTCGAATCATCCAATTCGGGCGAGTATTGGAGGAGTTATGAATTTTTGAAGGCTAGTTGGAAATTGAGTTAGGATTTCGGTTTAGGCCGAGTGGGGGTTTAGTTGTTGTTTCCTTTAGAGTTTGTGAATTTAATGGAAAGTAGAGCTAATAGATGTGTAATTTTATAGGTTTTCCCAGTTAGCGCACGAAGTTACGAAATGCGAGAAATTTCTATGACGCCAGGTAAGTAATGTAGTAGGAGTTTTGCATTCGGTCCTACATCACAATTCAGTAGGATGCATTGCACATTTACTTTACGTTATACTTTCATGGTTGTGTATTATTGTTTTAAACTAGGAGAATCAGAGGAAAATGAATTTTCTTGTTTTTACGAAGTGAAATAGTAGGATGTGATGAGACGAACGAAATGAGAAGATACGTAAGAAGATAATGAAGGTAAGGTTGAGTGACATTGTCCTATAAGGAGCACCGCGTCCTATAAGGGGGACTGCGAGGTGTGTCACTTTTCCCCCGCTTTACGTGGTGACATTGTACTATGATGGGGACCGCGTTCTATGAGAAGGATCGCGAGGTGTGTCGCTTTACTAGACTGAGGTTGACTCCGTACTATGAGGGGGACCGCGAGAGGTGTCACCTTAGTCTAACGCGTAAAGAAAAACCCAATAGTAAGAAAATAAAGAAGATGTAAGAAAGACATAAAAACAAAAGTAGAGACGAAATTGTAGAGACTGCATATGTTAAGATGAGTTGTTTTCAGCGTTACGTTTTATGCATTACTTGATTATCATTAGGCTAATAGTTGAGTTCTGTGATGTAGGTGACGACGCCATAGTTGGTGAGTACTCCGAGTGTAATAACCCGGGAATTTCGAATTTTATTTTTAATTTCTAGAATTTTTAGTTTAATCCCGGTCGGAGTTTTGAGAAATATTTCAACGGGAAAGATTTGAATTATAAGACTCGGAGCCTACTTTTGCGAAGTTTTTCAGAATTTAAAGTCGGGAGGTCGAGAAGTTAACGAAATTAGGACGATTGAAGCACGTGAGGGTAATTTGGTACTTTGTATTTTTATTATTTAAAAAAAAATAAATAAAACAAAGCACCCGAATGGCTTCGGGAAGAAGCCAATCGGCTGGTTTTCTGCGAGCAACCGAGAGCGCCCGAGAGCCAGCGTGCAGGCGAGAGCGGTCGTGTGCGGAGCTGTGATCGACGGCCGGCGAACGTGGGTGCAAGGTGCGGATTGCGAACAGGTGCTGCTGTCCCGACGAACCGAAGCCATTCAGTTTCAGCAGCTCGAGTTCCTGAGAGAGAGCCGAGAGTGAGACGCGTGAGAGAGGAGGAAAATCCTCGAGTTCTGATTCTTCGGCAGACGCGAGTGGGCGTTGGGGAGACTTCCGGGATTGGGTGTTCGGCTGTGCATCGCCCTCCATTCGACCGAACGCACAGTAACGCAACGGTAAGCTCTTTCCTTGTTCTGCCGTCCCAT
>CM039531.1:3121483-3222254 GCA_022433055.1 Begonia peltatifolia | reverse complement strand
TTCGAATCGAGTCAAAAAAAAAAGAGGAGAGTAAATTGGAAACAAAAGGGTATTAAATTGAGTGAATTATGTTAAGTGTTAGTGTGTGTGTGTAGATGCACTGTAGCGCACCGGGAACATGTGAGTTTTTCGGGGTGTCACACCGAGCATGCCCAGGACTAAGAGGCGGTTGGAGGAGTATGCACGTGGACAATCTGGTCAGCTGTTAAGGCGTTTTGACTATGGAAGGCATAGGTATGGATTTTGGGAGTGTAATTGATAGAGTTTTAAGTTGTTTTGAGTCGAACGAGTGTATAGACCGATTTCAAACTTGAGTTGTCATTTTCTGTATGAAAATAATGATTTGAGTTGATGGAAAAAGTGTGTTGGTTTATTATTAGCGTTGAGTCGAAGTCCGGTCGAGTTGTGAAGTTTTTAAGGTTTTTAAACAGAGTTCTGGGGAGTAGGTGTTGACTGATAGACTTAGTGGTCGACCAGACCCTGCAAGTGTCGACTGCGAGGGTCGAGGTGTGCAGGCAGAGCCGAAGTAAGTGTCGATTTATGGTTGTAGGTGTTGTCCGGTAATGTAAAAAAGGCAGCGGTATCGACCGCGAGGGTCAACCTGCACGGACAGAGAGGATCAGGGTGTCTAGTCGCGAAAGTTGGTGTCGACCGCTCTCTGAGATGAGCGTAGAAGTGTCGACCGGCGTTTTCATTGTCGACCGCCGAAAAGCCCCGAGACGATCGTAGTGTCGATCGATGAAAAAATCCGAGACAACCCAAGTGTCGACCGATGCTTACAGGTGTCGACCAGTGTCTTTGTATTATATTTAAAAAAATGAAGTTTTATTCAAACTGATTTTAATTAATTTTCTGTTGCGATGCCGTTTAAAGTACTTTAAAAAATGTCGTTTTAAACTGAGGAACAAAAGTTTTAAATTTTACTCAAATTCTTTTGAGCGTAGTGAGTGAATAGTAGAAGTGAAAAAACCAGAAACGGGTAGGTTTTCAGGGCATTACATTAGTAGTGCACAATTTGGGCATAATTAAGAAGCAAAACATGGTTCTGATACCAAGATGATAACCTTTGATCCTGCAAAACAAAGGTTATGCATACAAGTCACAAAGAAGGTTACTGGGCTAAATCCGAGAAGGCTTCTTGAATATGCAATTTAAATTTCAATCAAACAATAACCACTTGCAATGAAATTAGAAGAATAGACTATTTTATAAGTCAAGAGTATTTCTTGCAAATTTCATGTTAGAATATAATCACATGGAAAAAGATAAAACAAATACCCGTTACTAGCCTGAAAGTAACGTTGGACTTTTGGGTGTATATGATCTTCCAAGAAAAATCACAACGGCATAAGGCTTGGTTGGCTCAATCTTTTCCTCATCACTAAGACCTTAGTTAGGATGAAGATAAGATGAGGAATAAGAATCATCAAGCAACCACGGACTTGGCAATAATTGGAGGTACAATCTCCACTCGAATTGATAAACAATCCGAGGACTAACCTTGAAGATGATGATGAAGATAATCCGAGGTTATAAGAAAAGGGTCTACTTCTTCTCATTCCAAAATCAATAATAATCTCCTACAAACTCCAAAAGTAATGCTCTTAAACTAAACCCTAAGGTGGTTTAAAAGTAATTTCACACAAAACTTATTGTTTTCATCTCGACCGTAAGTGTGCAATGCTCCAATTTTCAATTAAGGGTTGAGATGATTTCTTTTTCAGCAAGTTGATTCTCAATCCCTTTATTTGTGTAAGGAGCTGGTAACTCAAATTCAAAAACATAATGGCGTCCTCCTTCTTAATGATGGACTGGGCTTCTCCTTGTAGTGACTTTCGTTTTTTGGGCCAAACCTCCTTGTTACTTGGTCTTGGTCTTCAAGGCCTTGGGTGCCATACCTTTAGCACCATTAACTTAGCATTCATCTAACCTAATCATACAATCTAATGCATGCTTTTATAAAATAACAATAAAGTCAACGTTTGCCAAATAAATGAAATAATTGAAAATTACATAGATTTGATTTTGAGAAGACAAATTCCCATGTGAATTTGATTTGTTTTTTCATGTGTATTCCATGTCAGCAAGTTGGTTGGCTTATCCATGTCTTCAAAGGTTGGTTTGTCATCCAAACACTCTAATAGGCCTTCACCTGCAAAAAAAATTACAATAGTCAATAAATAGATTGGTGATGTCATGAACTTTGCCTTGAGAACGCATCATGGGTCTCTTAAGGGTATCATCCATAGTTCAAGTGTTGTTGTTATTTTCATTGGAAAATAACATCACCCGAAAGTGCTCAGAGTTGCTTCTCGGACCAACCACAAACCTCCTTGCATATCCTTTTTGTGCTACGTTATTTTTAATTGAAACTTTCAGGTTATAATCTCCACGCATAAGGTGTTGTTTCATCTTTGAAGTGCTTGATTATTTGAGATTTAATTCTTGAAGATATATTAGTTGCTTTGGGATGTTATCTGATTTAGCTGATAACATCGACTATCTTTTGTTTTCATTGCATAAACTTGAATTTGCATGTCCTTGGCATATCTTCTAGTATGAGAGCATAAGGTGCTACCTTTGTGCATATATTTATTGTTTTGATTGATTATAGCACGTTTATTTAAGTCACTAAAATAATCGTTGATTAGAAATCATTGTTTGGTCGAGGAAGGTTACCTTAACCTAACACTTTTTAATGTTTTCATGTTAGTGATAATTTTTGCAAAAATTGATTAGTTGTTTATGAATGATTTGCATGCTTAAAGTAGATCCATATCACATTAAAAAAGAAGCATTAGAAAATTTGTTTTCAGTGAATTGGTTTACAAAGAGGCCGAGAAGGGTTTCTAAACTTAGGCTTATTAAGGTTTTGTATCAATCCGATTATGGTGTTTAATTTTTAACGTATTGTACTCAATCTTATTCTTAATATTCAGTACGTGATTTATTGCTTAATTTGCATATTTAGGAAGTTTTAAATTATTGCTTAAAACATTTTCCAAAGAGGTATTAATCTTTAAGATAAAATTGAGCAAATTTGAATGCACTTAAATTTTCCTTATAAGGCGAAATTATTTGGATTCCTAAAACGTTAAGTGCCTAATTCAACTAGTAATCTAATTCATTTTAGGAATTAAGTAGCGCCTTGTAAAACTTCAAAATTAAAATTTTTTTGGATAAGTAACCGAATTTGGAAACTAATTAGGTCGATTAAACTTAATTGAAGATTTAAAACATATCCTAAAACTTAGGACAAAATTTAGATCCTCAAAATGACCACAAAGAGTGGAGCAAATTATAATCCAAGTGATGATCAAAACCGGGCCAAAGGTGTGCCCCAAACTGAGACTCTAAGCCCTCAAGTGGGAGTCTAACCTTCAAGGACAAGTTGATAATTTGGACAACAAATTTGATGCATTAAGTTCAAAATTTGATGTCTTATTGAGTGAACTAAGAAGCAATAATTCAAAGAGACTACCTCAAGAACCCTTCCAAAGAAATAGACCCGAACCTCCATTAGAAAGAAATCGAGGCTATGAATGTTATGATGATGATGATGAATGGGCCGAAGGAGAGGAGGAATCTTTACCCCATCAACATAGAGACAATGAAGATTTCTGTCATGCTAGATTAAACGTACCCTCATTTAATGGCGCATGCAATGGAGACGCATTCTTGGACTAGGTAGATAAAGCTGAAAGGGTCTTCTAGTATTATGGATATTCCGATCGAATCATAATACAACTAGTAACGGTTGAACTCACGGGCTATGCCTCCTTATGGTGGGAGAATTTGAAGGCTCAAAGAAGACAAAGCGGTGAAGGTGCCATTATGCAAAAGAGGTTTGCACCTAACCACTACAAACAAGAGCTTTTCCTACAAATGCAAAACTTATTGTAAAGAGGACAATCGATGGATGAATACCTCACAGAGTTTGAAACTCTAAGAATCAGAGGAGGGTGGAACAAGTCTGAAGAACAAGTAATTGCCAGGTTTTTCAGAGAATTAAACCGAGATATAGGCGACATTGTGGAGCTACATTCACTGGATTTGTTTGATCAAGTAACGCAACTAGCCATCACAGTTGAAAGGCAACTGAAGAGACAAAGAATGACAACTTCTAATAAATTTTCCTTTAAAATCTCAGAGACTACCAAAGTGACCACCAAGATAGTTATCAAGGTGGAAGAAAAAAAACCTTTCACAAGTAACTAGCCGCAAAGAACACTAGCAACAAGCCTACAATTGCTAACCAATAGACGGAGCGCAAGATTCAATGTTACAAGTGCCTTGGTTATGGACATATGGCTAAAGAGTGTTGAAACAAACGAGTAATGGTACTTAAGGAGAGTATTGGTGAAATCGAAAAGATGAATAAGTAGAAGAGATAAGAGAAGAGATGGAGTTAGATGAAGAAGTAGTTCATGCTCAAGAAGGATATCTACTGATGGTCATTCGTCAAGTTCTTGTATTACCACTCGCAGAAAAAAATTGCCAGCGTGAGAACATTTTTCATAGTCACTGCTCGATCAAAGATAATGTTTGTTCGTTAATCATCAATGGAGAGAGCTGTGCTAATGTGGCCTCTGAAGATATGGTGGAGAAGTTAGGGTTGGAAGCCCGATCGTATACAAATACCTACAAATTACGATGGTTTGATGATAGCGAAGACCTGAAAGTCACGAAATAAGTTATCATTGATTTTTCCATGGGAAAGTATAGAGATTCTATTGTATGCGATGTTGTACCAATAAGCACCAGCCATCTACTACTAGGTAGACCATGTCAATACGACCGACAAATGACTCACGACAGGTTTTCTAACTATTACTCATTCAAATTTGAAGGATAAACTATCATACTTGCTCCATTATAACTTGAACAAATTGCCAACAAAGTATTTGAAATTGAAAGAGACTCGTCGAGAGTAGTAATCAGAGTGGTCTTAATGTAAGACAGAAGGCTGCTTGCATTTTTCAATGAGAAACTAAAAGAAGCAACCCTAAATTATTCGACATTCGACAATGAGTTTTATGCTGTAATAATATCCCTTGAACAATGGCAACACTAGTTGTTACCTAAGGAATTTGTCATCCACATAGACCATCAAGAACTTAAGCACATAAAGAGCCAGGGTAAGCTGAACAAGTGTCCTGCTAAGTTGTTAGAATTTTTAGAAAGGTTCCCTTATACGCTTAAGGAAAAAAAAGGAGAAACTAATATTGTCGCAGATGCACTATCAAGAAGACGAATCCTATAAACTGAACTTGGTACAAGATTTTTTGGGTTCGAATGGATCAAGGACAACTACGCATCTGACACTGACTTTGGACTTTACTACCTTAAGTGTAAGGACAAAGTAGAAGGAGGGTATCATATAATGGATGGATATCTGTTCAAGAGTGGCAAACTATGCATTCCAGGTGGAAGCTTAAGAAAATGCCTGGTTAAGGAAGCCCATAGTGGTGGTTTATCCAATCAATTTGGAGGAAAAAAAAACCCAGGATCTGCTAAGAGAGCATTTCTACTGGTCTAACCTACCGGTTGACGTGCACCGAGTTATTGAGCAATGTGATGTGTGTATGAAGGCAAAGAGCAGAGTCTTACCCCAAGGTGTATATTTACCACTTCCAGTTCCTACACACCCTTGGGTAGAAATTAGCTTGGATTTCATCTTAGGTTTTCCATGCACCGTCAGGGTTAAAGACTCTATTATGGTTGTTGTGGACAGGTTTTCCAAAATGGCACATTTTGTTACCTGTCAAAAAATTGTTGATAAATTCATTACCGCTGACCCTTTTTTTAAGAAAATAGTCAAGATACATGGAATTCCACAGTCTATTGTGTCTGATAGAGACACACGCTTTCTGAATGCATTCTGGAGGACTTTATGGAAAAAGATTGGAACCAAGTTACATACAATACGTCCTTTCATCCGCAGACTAACGGTTAGACAAAAGTAGTCAACCACACTTTAGGAACCCTTTTAAGGGTTAGCATAGGCAAAAGGCTAACAAATTGGGACACCCTAGTGCTGACCTTGGAATTTCATATAATAGGAGTGTCCATTCCACCACTCGAAAGATCCCTTTTGAAGTAGTCTATAGCTTCAACCGCCTCTCACAATTGGATCTTATATCGCTTCCCCAAAAGGACCTAGTAAATCTAGAAGGAGCTAACAAAGCAGCACAAGTTAAGCAGACGCATAAGGTGGTCATAAAAACCATTGAGAAAAGAAATGAGGTAGTTGCAAGACAAGCTAACAAGGGTAGGAAAGGAGTAGTCTTCAAAGTAGGTGACTTAGTATGGCTCCATTTAAGGAAGGAGCGATTTCCTAAACAAAGACATTCCAAACAACTTCCAAGAGCAGATGGTCTCTTCAAAATTGTTGAACGTATCAATAATAATGCCTATAAATTAGAATTACCAGAAGAGTATGGGGTATCTGCTACATTTAATGTGTAAGATTTGTCTAAATACATTGGAGAGGAAGAAGATGATGATGGAAATATAGAAGAAGACAACTCATTAAATTTGAGGTCAAATCCTTTCTCACCCGAAAAGGATGATGTGCCAAAGAGGCCTCTAACCCATTTATAAATTAAAACACACTCACTTTCTAAATTTCTTACTGACAAACTTTCTGTTATTTCAGGTGAGGAGCTCTTTAGAAGCTTGGAGTGGAATCTAGACTCTCTAGACATGGACAAGTCCACACATTTGCTCACTTGAGACACTGGAGCCAGGATTTATGTAGAGAAGGAATTTGTCTTCCCAGAGACAATCCTTTGTAACTGTTTGTTTATTTCCTTTTTTGTAATGGAAAAACGCTTAGCCATTTTTATTGCATACATGCATTAAATTGTGTGGTTAAATTTAGATGAATGCTAGGTTAGTTGGTGGTCAAGGCTTGATAAAAAGAGAACCAGCCCATATTCAAGGAAGGTGCGCCCGCCATGAAGGCGCGCACAAGCATGGGTCGATCGAACAAAGAAAGAGGCCCTTACATTTGGCCACTTGAGGAGAGATACCACGTCACTTAAGGGCTCATTCTACTTAAGAAAATAAGTGCTCATAATCAACCTTATTAAAGAAGAATCGTGCGCACATAAAGCCCATTTGGATGTGCATAAGTTTTCTTCATAAAGGCTTGATTCTACTTAAGGAGTCAAACACAATTTGCTTCATCCAAATTTGAAATTCCAGCCCTGCTAATCACCCAACATGGAGCTTAAGATCAGTTTCCTTGCGAGAGCACACTTACTTTACAAAGAATTCATCTTAACGGTTGAAAGAAGGAAGAAATCCACACACTCATGGTCGAGATGAAGACACGCACAAGGAGTCCTCCTTTGTGTCTTTTGCCTTAAACCACCTTAGGGTCATATTTAATCTCTTCTAAAAGAACCTTGTACTCAGTGTTTTCAGATCAATAAACACCGGCTCATTTCTCCTACGGCACCAAGAGCATCGTCTCTCAAGGTAGGATAGAATCGGTGGTTCTTGGCTGATTGGAGTTGTAGCCTCCATTACTTCAAGCGTTTGGTTACTTGTAAGCTCTTACTTCATTTTTTCACTCCAAACCCTTTAGGTTTAGAAAATAGTGAAAGAGGTGTTAGCCATAGTCCAAGTGTTGTTGTTACTTTCATTGAAAAATAACATCACTCGAAAGTGCTCAAAACTGCTTCTCAGACTAACCACAGACCTCCTTGCATATATTTTTTGTGCTACATTATTTTTAATTGAAACTTTCAGATTATAATCTCCACGCATAAGGTATTGTTCATATTTGAAGTGCTTGATTATTTGAGATTTAATTCTTGAAGATATACTGGTTGCTTTGGGATGTTATCGGATTTAGTTGATAACATCGACTATCTTTTGTTTTCATTGCGTCCTTGGCATATCACACCCCAACGACCCCCCTTCTAATCCAATTAAAGAGAAGAGTGGATAGATATAGTGTAGATCAGAGGATGTTGCTAGTATTTTCATTTCTTGTTAGGACTTTATTGTATTTTCTTGGTAAGAACCTACTATGTGATTTGGGTATGTGACCATAACTGTTGAATTGGATTTCCCTTTTATTTTCATGGACGTTTGGAAAATGTTTAAGTATTTTTTTATATTGCACTATTTGCTTGAGATTTCATTATGTAAGTTTGGCTGTAGTTGTTTCTTATGACTTTCTGATACGAACTAAGGATGACCAAAAATTAAACCCCATAAAACATTTTCCAAACATACGCAAAAGATTCATTAAAGAAAGGTGATGCTCTTTAAAGTAGCAAGGAAGTGTGTTTTAGTCAAATATTACAAGTAGAAGTCCAAAACATATTTGGAGAGCACCTTGTAAGCTAACCAAGTTAAAAACATAAAGTATTTCACGAAGCAAGGCGTTGGTAGTGCTCAAGGTGCACAAAAAAATTTTTGGGTGCGCTTGGGCAGAGTAGTGCACAGGCGGATAGGGCAGTTCACGCACGGGCGTGTGCAGATAGGCGAGTAGACGCATTGGGAAACGGCAGCGCACACGACAAGTTCTCGATATCATGGGCAACGTACACACCACACGACCAACAGGGAGATCTATTTTTTTAAAATTTCTTTTCTTATCTTTATTTTTTGACATTTTACGGTTTTCATATTTTATATTTTCGACCTTATTAGGGTTTACTGTATTTTTAGAGATATTTTCTACTATTTACTATTATTTTTAAGGTTTGTTTGTATTCTATTTAAACACAATGCTTGTAACTTTTCGTGTATCTCTTTGATTTATTTGACTTTATTAGTACCGATGGGGTTTGCAATATCCTTTAAGGGTAGCTGTACGAGGTGTAAAGGAGTATGAAGGTTGAACCCATAAGCAATTTCAAAAGAGGTCTTTTTAGTGGTGGAGTGGACACTCTTACTATAAGCAAACTCCAATTGCAAAAGTTGTATGTCATTATTCTTTAGGTTCTTTTCCAGATAAGTCCTCAAGAGGGTTTTTAAGGTACGGTTTCCCACTTCTGTCTGACCATCAATTTGATGGTGGAAAGATGTACTGAATAGGAGTTTGGTTCTAGCCTTTTTCCATAAGGTCTTCCAAAAAGAGTTTAGAAATTTTGTGTCTCGATGAGACACACTGGATTGTGGTATTCTATGCAATCTAACTATCTCTTTAAAGAATATGTTAGCAATAAAGATGGAGTCGTCAGTTTTATGGCAAGCAATAAAATATGCCATCTTGGAGAAACGATCCACTACCACAGTAGTGGAATCTTTAGCCATGGCCGTGTGAGGAAGTCTTAAAACAAAATCCATGCTAACTTCTACCCATGGATGCATTGGGACAGGTAGAGGTAGATGTAGTCCTTGTGGTGAAACCTTGCTTTTAGCCTTCTTACAAATTATGTAATGTTCAAGCATCCTATGGACGTCTTGTGCAAGATTAGGCAAAAAGAAGTGTTCCATTAGCAAATCAAGGGTGTTGTTTTCCCCGAAGTGATTGGATAATTCTCCCATGTGTGCTTTTTTGACTAGGCATTTTCTTAAACTTCCTTGGGGTATATACAACTTACTTCCTTTTAGTAAATAACCATCCACGATAAGCTAATCCCCTTTAGCTTTGTTGTTTCATTCTAGATAGCATGGCCTAAAGTCTGGATTCGACTCGTACCTATTCTTAATCCACTAAAAATCAAAGAATCTTGTTTCGCGTTTTGTGAGAAGAATGCGTTTTCTAGATAATGCATCGGCTGCAATGTTAGTTTCTCTCTTCTTATACTTAAGGATGTAAGGGTATCTTTCCAAGAACTCTACCCATTTGACATATCTTTTATTTAATTTTCCTTGACTTTTAATATGTTTTAAGACTTGGTGGTCGGTATGAATAATAAACTCTTTGGATAAGAAGTAATGCTGCAATTACTCAATAGCCCTTGTGATTGCATAAAATTCTTTGTCATACGTAGAGTAGCTGAGCATAATTCCTTGGAGCTTCTCACTAAAATAAGCAATAGGTATCCCTTCTTGCATGAGGATGACACCAATTCCCATCCCGGATGCATCACTTTCAATTTAAAAAACTTTATTAAAATCTAGTAATGGTAGAATAGGTGACTTACATAGTTTCTCATTCATTAACTGAAAACTATGTTGATAAGCGAGGGTCCATTAGAACTATTAACCTTTCTTGGTGCAGTCCGTAATAGGAGCCATGATTGAACTGAAATTCTTAATGAACATACGGTAGAAAGAGGCTAGGCCATGGAAGCTTCGAACTTCATTTATTCCAATATGTATGGGTTAATCCTTAATGGCCTCCATTTTCGTTTCATCTGACTCCATCCCATTCTTTGTGATAATGAATCCTAAAAAATAAATTCTCTCTTGTGCGAACGACTACTTTTAAGGTTACCAAAAAGTTTGACATTTTTAATGGTTCGAAATAGGATGCCTAGATGGTCTAGTTGTGAGGGTAAGTCTAGGCTATAGACTTGTATATCATCGAAGTAGGCGACTACGAATTTTTTGAGAAAATCCTTCAACACATGCGGCATTAGGCGGATGAATGTGCTTGGAGTATTTGATAGGCCAAATGACATTACCAACCATTCATATAATCCGTATTTAGTTTTGAAGGCTATTTTCCATTCATTAGCTTTTCTCATCCTAATTTGGTGGTACCCACTCGTAAGGTCCACCTTTGAAAAGACCGCAACACCACTGAGTTCATCTAACATGTCTTCTAGTCGAGGTATAGGAAATCTATATTTGATGGTAATCTAGGTAATAACTCGACTATCAAAACACATCCTTGTTGAACCATCTTTCTTTTGCACTAGAAGGGTGGGTACAGTGCAATGACTCATGAATGCTCTAATATAACCCTTAATAACTCTTGAACTTGACCTTGACCTTGGAGTTCCTTAGTCTCCTTGGGGTTCATCCTATAGGCTGGGCAATTCAATAAGACAGCTCTCAATTGTAAGTCAATTTGATGTTCTATGCCCCTTATAGGTGGTAGCCCTTGTGGTAGCTTTTCGGCGAATACATCTTAGAAGTCTTTTAAAAGACTTTGAATAGCGGTAAGGATATTCTTTAGCTCTTTGACTCTCTTTCTAAACAAAACTAATATGAGGGGCTCTCCTTTTAGTGGAAGCCTCCAATTCTTTCCTTGACATTAATAGATGACATGCTCATGGCTTGCAAAAGTCGCGTTCTTCACCCACAAAATAGTTAGCACTAAAAGTGCTCGGCCAAGCCGAGGAAAAAAATAGACAGAAAGTTCACAAGGCAAATGAGCTCCAAATTACTTGAAATTTTATGTGAAACTTATCTTATAAGTTAAGAGACACCTTAAAATATCAAAGTAAAATACGTTCAGGAAAAGAAGTTATGCAGAACAAACCCAAAGTTGTTTGATGAGCAAAAATTAGAGCTCTTGGCATACACTTCCTTAAAAGGAAAGAAAAGGTAGCTTAGGGAACACGTTTAACCACTTTCTTCTGGTTTCCTACTCTATGAGTAGAGGAAAGGATGGAACAATCATTCAGCAAGCAACCTTAAGCTTGTGAGCAAGAAGGAGACGCACTCCTCTCGGTTGGCAACAATCGAGGCTTACTGTTTGGTAATCACCTCTCTCGATTTTCTTCAACAAAATAGAGTTATTCTATAACACCCCATATTTTTTTCGTTGCATCGATTTTCGAGTTGTCGGGGTGATTAATGGCAGGATTCTGGTTAGAATGGAGAGCGGAAAATTTGTAAGGTTAGGTGGGGAATTATTTCGAAACTAATGGTAGGGAGAAAATTTTAGGAATCCGACCAAAATCAGATTGAATAGCCGTTTGATGAAAAGATTAAATTGTATGTATGAAATAGTAATTAGTTTATTATTATTATTATTACTATTTTATATAAAAAATAAATAAATAAAAATCAATGGAGGAGAGGGATTTGTAGAAAACCCTCTTATGCTTTCTGTTGTTTTTCTCCCCCACCGTGTGACCCCCTTCGGGTTCTCCTTCTCGCGTGCGAGTTCTCTTTCGGCGATCGTTCTTCGAGTCGATAGTGCTCTCCGTTCCTTCTCCTTTTTAGCAATTCTAAGTAAGTTGTGTAGTAATAGCCTAGTTTTGGGGTTGAAGTGAGAGTTTAGGAAAAGATTTGATGGATAGAGAATTAGGGTTTTAGGGTGAAAGTGTTTATTGGATTTACTGTTGATTGTTGTGGGTTATTAAGGATAAATGCGATAGATGGGTGAGGAAGTGAGCGAATTTGAGCGGCAAATCGAGAACGTAGAAATTTCCCTAGAACGAAAATACTTTTGAATTTTCATCCTAGCTACGGACGTTCGTTTTAGAAACCCTTTTTAGTATGTTAAACTAGGTTATGATTAGAGCGTTTGGATATTGGAATCGAGTAATTATGATAACAAACGCAAAAGTTATGCACATAGGAAGTTTAAGCTGATTTTGAGCCGAGTTGGGTTAGTGAGCGATTTTGGCGAGTTCGTGAAGTGTTGTGCTAGTATGGCTGTTTTAGTGCATGAGTAGAGTATTGAGATGAGTTTTGATAGGAAAACGGTTTTGTTATAGGTTGAGCAGGTTTCTGATGAGACGAGCACCACGAGAAGCTAGGACGCTAGGTAAGTAGTGTGTGCATGTGCATTGCCATTACTGGCCTACACCATGGGACGGTAGGGATGTATTGTGTGTTTGTGTTCAGTCATGCATCATGTTTTGAAAAGTGTAATGAAAATAAATTTGAGCATGGTTTTATGTGCGAATATGAAGTACGATGTGTGGTGGTGAGTACGATGCGTGTGTGGGCAGATTTAGCCCCGTTGCTGGAGAAACCGGGATGGTGGTAACATGCTAGGGGGTGGTGTGGCGAGTGCGTCCAGGTTCACCCTGGGATGGTTGCTGCGGTGTGTGTGTTGTGGTGGGCAACTATGGACTCGTTGCTGGAGGAACTAGGACGATGGTGACATACCAGGGGGTGGTGTAGCGAGTGCGTGCAGCCTCACCCTAGAATGGTTGCGGTGTGTGGAGTGACGTGTGGGTACGATTTGAGGGCCTCGTTGCTGGAGGAACCGAGACGATGGCGACGTGCCAGGGTGTGAGGTGGCGAGAGAGAGTACAGCCTCACTATGGTACGGCTGTACCATGCGGCACCGGTTGTGACAACACGAGCGAGAATGTAGAGACTACATGTGATAGGATTGTATTGTCGTTTTACGTTTCATATTGCACTACTTACTGAGCATTTGGTTTACGTTGTGTGTTCCGTGGTGAAGGTGCAGAGATTCCAGCGGGTGAGTTGCAAGAGCCCAAGCAGGATCACTAGGCGTGCTATCGTGTGCTGCCAAGTGGAGTGTGTCACGGCGGCCCGACCCGTAGAGTGAGGCCGGGAGGTAGGTTCTGGGAGTTGTGTTTTGAGTGGTCTATGTCGAGTGTATAGATTTTGAGGTATAGATGAGTGTGAATGTTAATAGTTGGGATTGATGTATAGGTGCATTTTAAAACTATTTGCAAGAGTTTGATTGAATAATTCAGGTTTCGAATCGATGGTAGTAATTGTGGACGTTTTCGTGTCCTTTTTCTTTCGAACTGGTGTTATTTTTATTTACTGATGGTGCAAAGTTATGACCGAAGTCCATAAGTGTCGATTGGTCAGTGTAAAATGGAATGGAGTGTCGACCGCGGGGTTCGACCTGTGCGGGCCGAGAGGAATGAAGTCTCGACCGGCGACTGTGGGTGTCGATCGGTTAGTGTAAAATCAGTGAGAATGTCGACCGCGTGGTTCAACTTGCGCGGGCAGAGAGGATCAAGGTGTCGACCTATGAAAGCAGATGTCGACCGCTCTCTGAGATGAGCGTAGAAGTGTCGACCGGTGTTCCCAATGTTGACAAGAGAAGGTTCGAGAGAAACGTGGTGTCGTTCGGCGTTTGCCAGTGTCGACCGATGAAAAACCCGAGACAACCTGAATGTCGATCGTCGTTCACAAGTGTCGACCGGTTTCTTTATTATTATGTTTTAAAAAGTGAAGTTTATTTAAACTGATTTTAATTGAGTTTCCGGTACGGCGTTTTTAAATATTGTTTTCAAAGATGTTGTTTTGAGTCGAGGAACCCAAAGGTTTTTAATTTGTAAGAAATTTATCGAGGAAACAATTAAGTGTACGGTTAGCAACTCGGGTCCAGGGACGACTCGAGGGTGTTACAGATGTGGTGTCGGAGGAGTGAACGAACTAGAAACAGATAGGTTTTCGGGGCGTTACAGTTATGGTATCAGAACTTTTGTCCAACCGGAAGTGTGGCCGACGAGGATGTCGGGCCCCTCAGAGGAGGGGTGAGATTGTGAAGGCAAGAGGGTCTGTCACAATTTCCACACCACTTGTGGGAAAGATAGAGGTGACAGGTTAATAGAAGGGAAGAGGGTATGGTACGAGTGTCAGAGCCACGGGGTCGACGTCGTTTGATGGATCTCCTAATACCACCAGCCGCTGCATGAGAGTGCTCCACCAACCGTAAGTATTTCTTAGAACCCTCGTAGTTTTCGTTTAGATTCACTAGATGTTGTGGTGTACAGCTTTAGCGTTATGGTTAGAGAGACGCATAGAGCTGTAGGCGATCTGGATGACGCCATTTGTAATGGCCCATTTTCCCAGTAAGATATTGTCCGTTTTGGGGATTGGACAGTAACCCAATATCTTGCCCTCACGGATTTGTTTAGTGAGGACTTCCCAATCGGTTACTCAACCTGATACTGCTCTCGCCGGAGCATTCTTAACTTCAGAGTTCTTATGAGATCCGTTGTTAATTGTGCTTCAAAACGCATATTACTATCTTGGGAGGATTTCCTTACATATGTTTCATTTCCATATACCTCCCCCAAGTGATGTGAGATTGTGACGACCCCCTTTCTACGACCCGGGATTTGCCTAAACTCGAGGCGTTACGTCACGCTAAAGCATAGGTTTGCCCCGCAGTCGTCCTCATACGTACATATTCTGGTCATCACAATCACCCCCCCTCGGGGCCCAACGTCCTCGTTGGCCACATTTCTAGTTGGGTACAAGCTCTAATACCATTTGTAACAACCCTTTTTTCCAGTAAGATATTGTCTTCTTTGGGGATTGGGCCGTAACCCAATATCCTCCCCTCACAGATTTTGTTTGGCGGGAACTTGCCAGTCGGTCACCCAACCTGGTACTGCTCTCGCTGGAGCACTCTTAACTTCAGAGTTCTTATGGGATCTGTTGTTAATTGTGCTCCAAAACGCATCTTATTATCTTGGGAGGATTTTCTTATATATGTTTCATTTCCATATACCTCACCCAAGCGATGTGGGATTGTGACGACCCACTTTCTACGACCCGAGATTTGCCTAAACTCGAGGCGTTACGTCACGCCATCCCTCGAAGTTTGCCCCTCAGTCGTCCTTATACGTACACATCCTGGTCATCACACCATTAGACAACTTATTGAGTTGGTCAACCGCCAATCGCAGCAGCTGGAACAGTTTATGAGTAGGGAGGACCAGGACAAGTCTAATGCCTAGACTTTGACGGATCGTGGGGGTGATAGGTTGCACAGGCTCAGACCCCCAGTGTTCGATGGATTATCTTCGGACCCACTCAGTGCTGAGGAGTAGATTCGAAGTATGGAAGACATGATGGATTACGCCAAAGTAGATGATCAGGACAGGGTCCAGTGCGGAATTCAACCTTGCCAAGGACGCCCGGTTTTGGTGGGATTCGGTGAAGGCAACCATCGATGTGAAATCCATGACTTGGGAGGAATTTAAGACGACGTTCTTCGGCAAGTATTTTAGCCACTCAGTCAGAACCCAAAAGATGGTGGAGTTTGCCAAATTGAGGCAGACAAGTATCGTGGCCGAATACGTGAGACATTTTGGGGCGCTATCTCGGTTTGCTAGTCATCTGGTGAGCCTGAACGAGAACAAAGTACACCAATTTGTACATGTAACACCCCGAGAAACCCCGCGTTCTCGGTGCGTTACAGTGCATCTACACACTACACACACTAACACTTGACATAACTCACTCAATTTAATACCCTTTTATTTTCAATCCATTTTCAAAAAGAACATTTGTGAGTATGAAAATTTTTCAACTCGATTCGAAAACAACTCGTGTCCCGAAGAGGAAACACGAAGTCCTCAACATAAAACTACGCAGCAGAAAGAAAACCATTTAAAACAATTTGAGATAAAACGGTAAGACTTGAAATCCTAGGAAAGAATCCCACGCACCCCATGAACTACCCAGTCTGGTCTCAAGCACTCACGTCCCCACTCCGACACCCCGCGTACACCCTCGCGGTGCCGTACGTGCCAACCCAACATCACTGTATCTCGCGCACGCTCACAGCGCCGCGTGCCCCACGCACCCTGCCTCTGTACAGCACGTCCGCGCGCATGCCCTCACCCGGCGCCGCATGACCCGTGTGCACCCGCAGGGCCGCGTGCCCCACACACCTGCGATCACGCCGCACTTCCACGCTCATCTACCTTTTTCTAGCATTTACTGTTCACACCTCAACCTATTTCGTATCTCCTCGACTCCCAACGTCTCTCCTGAAATTTTGGCAGAGTAACGACTAAAAACTGACTATCCCAAAATTTAAACCCTGCACACAGCTCACCAAACTAACAGTGTTTATCTATCCATCATCCAGAGAAATCACCATAGTCAAATCAGAGTATGAAGACAACGAAAATCCATCAAATACAAATGAAGAAAGTCTCCAGTATAGAGTAATATCATACTCTAACATGAAAAATATCTGCGTACGTCACCAAAATCACACGCACTCCATATACCTATACACTGACACATTTACACCTCATCTCATCAACTGTACATAATCATCACAAAAGAAGAAGACCTCTAAAACCAACCATGCCACAACCTACCAACTCCACGGGTCGGGTCGCCCTAACAAAAATCTGCCATCCGATGCTGCGGTCGTACGCCGCCAACCATCCTACGCCTCTTGACTAGGCATTCGAGACTCACTAGCAGTATCGTCAGCACCTACACCATAGAACACACAACATAAGCCTAACGCTCAGTAAGTAACGCGATATGGAAGTAAAAATCGACAATGCAATCCTATCACATGCAGTCTCTACACTCACACTCATGTTGTCACATCTGTGACGCGTAGTGCAGCCGCACCAGGGTAAGGAGGAACCTCACGCCACCCTACACCCTGACACGTCGCCACCGTCCCGGACTGCCCAGCAACGAGGCCCACAAGCTACACACACGCATCACCACACGGCAACCACATCAGGGTAAGGGTGTACCTCGCGCTACTCTACACCCTGACACGTCGCCCCCGTCCCAGACTCCCCAGTACGGGGCCACAGTTGCCACACACACACGTTTCGCGACAGCTTAGCCGGCCCACCCCTCGAGTAGGATCCGCGACTGATGTTGCACCGGCCCACACACTAGTAGGATCCGCGGTACCACTGCCCATATCCTCACCGTCAACGCATGCACGCCGCATGAGGGCCCAGCCGGCTCACCCCTCGAGTAGGATCCGCGACTGGTGAAGCACCGGCCCGCACACTAGCGGGATCCGTGGTACCACCGCCACACGTCTCACCTCATACATCAAAACATGCTAAAAATAATTTTCGTTCCTGTTTTTAAAATATGATGCATGTCAAACAATACGCACGCACACCACAATCAATCACATAAACCCTAAAGTTCTACAGTGTAGACCCACTTGGGCATAACACATGCATGCACTACTTACCTGGCGTCCCAAGCTCGCTCGACGCACAGCTTCGCCAAAAGAAAGCCTCAACCTAAAACACAACCAATTTCTCATCAGCATTTATCTCAACATTCACCAATTAGATAAAAATAACCTTCTCTACTACACTTATGAAATTCCAACTAAAACGGTCCATTGGTTTGGTTTGGCCGAATACCAGCCCAGTGTTCGGATGCTCATAACTTTTGCGTCCGTTAACGGAATCGAGTGATTCAAGTGGCTAAACGTCCCCTTAGGAACCTAGTTCAACATACCAAGATAGATTTTAAAACGATAAGCCACAGATAGGCGAAGAACGCTAAAAACCGAATCTGCCACCCTTATTAAAATTTCACATTTTCACTTCTCTTCAACCAAAACTCACTCCCAACTAGTTATATGCATCAAAATGGCTATGCTACTCTCACACGTCGAATTTCCACGAAAAATGCTCGCTAATTTGACTTGCACTAAATTCCGGCATAAACTTTCAACGCGCATAACTTTTGCGTCGGATGTCGGAATCGAACGATTCCAGCAGCCATACGTCTTTTTAATAACCTCTTTTATCCCACAAAAACAAAATTTAAAACGATTAGCCAAAACTAGGCCAAAATAGTTAAAAACCGAACTGCCCCTGCACAAGCAATGGTTGATTTTGATTTCAAACTTCAATTTACAAACTTCCACACACAACTAGCCCTATTTCATCTATATCTCTCTGCCAAGCTCACTGCAATTGCAAGGTCGCCGAGCACTAAGCTCGGCCAAAACAGGAAACCGACAGGGCTCCCTTCGGTTTCCCTTGAACTCGCGGCATTACTCTCGTGCTACGCTATAACCTTGCGGCCAATTCCTTCAATGACGAAAGTAGGCCGAACACTATGCTCTGCTAAACAAAATAATGAGGGGGGCAGCAAGAGGGGAAATACTTACCGAGCAATGGAGTTCTGTACACAACGGGAAAAGGGACTCCAGCAAGGCTCCCAAATCGTCGGTGGCAGACTTGGTCAGAAATTCGCCCTTCGCAGTCGTCGGCCGAAACACCCGGCTCACACTTCGGGGACTCGACTTGCTGAAACTGGACGGCTTCGGTTCGTCGGGACAGCAGCACCAGCTCGCAACTCGCACCTCGCGCCCACGCTCGTCGGTCGTCGATCGCAGCTCTGACTACGGCACACGATCGCCCTCTCCCGGCACTCGGGTGTTTGCAGGAATCAGCCGAATGGCTTCTTCTCGAAGCCATTCGGGTGATTCATATATATATATTTATATATTTTTAATTAAATTACAAATTACTAAAATGCCCTCACATGCTTCAATCGTCCGTAATTTTCGTTAATTTCTCGACCTCTCAATTTTAAATTCTAAAAACCATCGCAAAGGTAGGCTTCGAGCCTTATAATTTAAATCTTTCCCGTTGAAATATTTTTCAAAACTCCGACCGGGATTAAACTAAAAATTTTGAAAATTAAAAATTAAAAATCGAAATTTCTGGGTTATTAGAGTACAGGGCCTGAAGCCGGACATATACATGGGCATGCGGATAGCTGGAACACGAGGGGTGCCTTACGAGGAGGTCGTGGTGAAGGCGCTAGACATTGAGAAGGGTAGGACGAAGCTTCCCAGTTACAGAGAAGAGTCGTCTCAGCGGAAGGGCCTGAAGAGGGCTAGCGACAGCTTTAGCAGCTAGGGAAGCAACAAGCAACCCCAAGGACCGAGGTAGTTTCCGGTGTGGCCAAAGTGTCAGAGGAGTCATCCTGGCGAGTGCAGGGTAGGTGGAGGGCGATGCTACAACTGTGGTGAGGCGGGCCACATGTTTAGAGATTGTCAGAAGCCACGACAGAATCGGTGCTTCAACTGCAATGAAGTGGGGCATTTTGCTAGGAGTTGCTCGAATTTGAGCAAGGCCCCAGCAAGAGAGACACCAAGAGTTTTCGCCCTTATTGAGCCGGACGATGCCGCCAAACAATCGGTGATTTCAGGTAGTATTCTTATTTCAGGACTGGCAGCTTATACTCTTGTCGATACCGCTGCTACTCATTCGTTTGTGTCCACTGCCTTCGTGGTCAAGGAAAATCTAGTGCCCAACTATTCTGGGCAGTTATATGATGTATTGTTACCGTCGGGGGAGCGCCTATACTCAGATCAAATGGTACAAGGTGATATTGTGACAGTGGGAGAAAAACAGTTGTACGCCGATCTGATCATACTCGACATGAAGGGGTACGAGGGTATTTTAAGGATGGATTGGCTGTCTAGACATTATGCCATGATAGATTGCATGACCAAAGAGATCCACTTTCAGCTCCCGAGTTGAGAGGGTTGCTCCTTCAAGGAGGGAAATGGTTTGAGTAGGATCTCGGCAGTGTCGTCTATGAGAGCCCAACAGTTGTTACGAGGTGGATGCATGGGCTTCTTGGCTAGTGTAATGGACGCGCAGCTTTAGGGCAAGGCTCAACTCCAGGACATCCCCATTGTGAAGGATTTTCCAGGGGTATTTCATGGGGATTTGCCAGGTCTGCCCCTGACAGGGAAATTGAGTTCGTTATCAACGTGTACCCTTGGACTGAGCAAGTGCGCAAGAACTCGTACAGGCTGGTGCCTACCGAGTTGAAAGATTTAAGGGCACAACTAGAGGAGTTGATGGATAAGGGCTTCATACACCCTAGTTTTTTACCGTGGGGTTCGCCAGTGCTTTTTGTTAAAAAGGACGGATCCCTACGCATGTGTGTTGACTACAGTGAACTAAACAAGTTGACGGTGAAGAATCAGTACCCGTTGCCAAGGATAGATAACTTGTTTGATCAGATTTAGGGGGTATAGATGTTCTCTAAAATTGATTTGAGGTCCGATTACTATCAGTTGAAGGTTAGGGAGGAAGATGTCCCGAAGACAGCCTTTCGGACGCGGTACGGGTACTATGAGTTTTTAGTGATGTCGTTTAGACTGACTAATATCCCAACTACCTTTATGCACTTGATGAACCGAGTATTCAGGGAGCGATTGGATAGATTCGTGATAGTATTCATTGATGACATCCTAATATACTCTTGGAGTTAAGATGAGCATAGAAAGCACTTGAGGATCGTGCTGACGACTCTGGATTAGCACCGACTATATGCTAAGTTCTCTAAGTGCGAATTTTGGCTGTATAGGATCAAATTTTTGGGATACGTCATCTCTCATGATGCTGTTTTAGTGGACCCAGCAATTGTTCAGTCTGTGAAGGAATGGCCACGACCGACTAGTGCCAGGGAGATACGTAGTTTTCTAGGGCTGACAGGATATTACCGGAGGTTTATTGAGGGATTTTCAAAGATTGCAGCCCCTTTAACGATATTGATCAAGAAGAACATAATGTATAGTTAGTCTGGGGAGTGCGAGGACAACTTCCAGGTATTGAAGCAGAGGTTGACTACGGCCCCTGTGCTAGAATTGCCGGTAGAAGGGGAGAAGTTCAGTATTTATTGCGATGTCTTCAGGGTGGGTTTGGGTTGTGTGCTGATGCATAATGGAAGGGTGATTGCCTATGCTTCAAGGCAACTGAAGCCCTACGAACAGAATTATTCCACGCATGACTTAGAGCTGGTGGTGGTATTCGCACTAAAGATCTAGAGGCATTATTGATATGGACAGCAATGAGAAATCTTCTAGGACCACCAGAGTTTAAAGTACATCTTCATGCAGAAGGAGCTAAACTTGAGACAAAGGAGGTGGCTTGAGCTGACTAAAGACTACGACCTGGAAATCAAGTATCATCTGGGGAAAGCAAACGTGGTAGCAGACGCCCTGAGTAGAGTGTCAACTTCGATGTCTACTATGATTTTAGTGATGCCTACCTAGCTAGGGACTAAGGTACAAGAGTTCACCTGAAATGGTTCTGATTTGGCAGCCAGACTATCGGCGATGTGATTGAGGCCGACCATCGTGGACAGAATGAAGCGGGCCCAAGAGACTGACCCCGAGTGCAATGAACTGAAGGCAGGTATGGAGCCCAATGCTAGCACTGAGCTCAGCTATTCGGTGGATGGGATTCTGAAGTTTTGGGATAGGTGGTATGTCCCAAAGAATGAGGAGCTGAAATGGGAGATATTGTCCGAAGCCCGCTCGTCTCCCTTCTCTGTGCATTCTGGAAGCACTAAGATGTACAGAGATGTAAAGCAACACTATTGATGGCCTAATATGAAGCGGGAGGTAGCCAAGCACGTGTAGACCTGTGTGGTATGCCAACAGGTGAAGGCGGAGCATCAGAGACT
This sequence comes from Begonia peltatifolia, assembly GCA_022433055.1. NCBI lineage: Eukaryota > Viridiplantae > Streptophyta > Magnoliopsida > Cucurbitales > Begoniaceae > Begonia > Begonia peltatifolia. The sequence goes on along the minus strand of CM039531.1, from coordinate 3,200,210 downwards.
GTCGGGTACGCTTCAGCCACTACTTATACCTGAGTGGAAATGGGAGCGGGTCACTATGAATTTTGTGGTTAAACTACCAAAGACTGTTAAGGGCCACGATGCAATTTGGGTGATTGTAGATAGACTAACAAAGTTGTATCACTTTTTACCAGTGAGAATGACTTACTCGATGGATCAATTCACCCAATTGTACATACAGGAGATAGTCAGACTACATGGGGCCCCGGTGTCGATAGTGTCAGACTGAGACCCTAGATTTACATCTAAGTTTTGGAAGAGTCTGCATAAGGCCATGGGTACCAAGCTGGAATTCAGCACGGCCTTTCACCCTCAGACCGACGGGCAATAGGAGCGAACCATACAGATACTATATGACATGCTTAGAGCCTGTGTTTTTGAGTTTCAGGCGGCTTTGAGCAGGTTCTTGCCGTTGGTAGAATTCTCATATAATAATAGTTACCAGTCTACCATTGGCATAGTGCCATACGAGGCTTTGTATGGGAGAAAATGCATGTTACCATTGTACTGGGACGAGGTTGGAGAAGCAAGACTTATAGGCCTAGAAATACTACAACAGACGGTCGACAAGATTGCTATTATAAAGAAAAGGGTTGAGGCAGCTCAAAGTCGGCAAAAGAGCTATGCCGATCGGAGGAGGCAAGAATTAGAGTTTGGCGTGGGCAATGAGGTATTCCTGAAGATCTCCCCGTTCAAGGGAGTGGTCAAGTTTGAGAAGCGAGGAAAGCTCAACCCTCGTTTTGTTAGACCGTTCCCTATTGTGGAGAGGATTGCGAAGATCGCCTACAAGCTTCAGCTGCCCTCCTCGATTAATGTCATACATAATGTTTTCCAAATCTCCGTGCTGAGGAAGTGTATGCGTGATCCTTCTCAGGTGTTTGGACAGCATGATAGAGGTACAACCGACGCTATCTTACGAGGAGAAGCCAGTGGCCATACTAGGATCAGCTGTGAAAGTGTTGCGTAGCAAGGAGATTCCCTTTGTCAAATTTTATGGCCCAATTACAATGTTGAGTAGAACACTTGGGAAAGGCGGCAGAACATGGAGCAACAGTACCTAGAGTTATTCAGTACGTAAATTTTGGTATCAAAATTCTTTTAAGCAGGGGAGGTGTAACATCCAGTATTTTTTTCGTCATATAGATTTTCGAATTGTCAGGTAATGAGCGGCGGGATTGGGGTCAGAATGGATAGCGAAAAATTTGTATGGTTAGGTGGGAAATTATTTCGAAACTAATAGTGGGGAGAAAATTTTAGAAATCCGACCGTAACCAGATTGAATAGTCGTTTGATTAAAAAATTAAACTGTGAGTATGAAATAGTAATTAGTTTATTATTATTATTTTATATAAAAATAAAAAATAAAAATCAACAGAGGAGAGGGATTCGAAGAAAACCATCTCGTCCTTTCTATTGTTTTTCTCCCCCACCGCATGACCCCCTTCGGGTTCTCCTTCCTGCGTGCGAGTTCTCCTTCAGCGATTGTTCTTCTAGCTGATAATGCTCTCCGTTTCTTCTCCTCTTCAGCAATTCCAAGTAATTTGTGTAGTTATAGTCTAGTTTTGGGGTTGACGTGAGAGTTTGGGGATGGATTTGATGGATATGCAATTAGGGTTTTAGGGTTAGAGTGTTTATTGGGTTTACTATTGACTGTTGTGGGTTATTGAGGATAAATGCGATAGATGGGTGAGGAAGTGAGCGAATTAGAGCGAGAAACCGAGAACGTAGAAATTTTAAGCACTAGAATGGAAATACTTTTGAATTTTTGCCCTAGCTACGGACGTTCATTTTAGAAACCCTTTTTGGTATGTTAAACTAGGTTATGATTTTAGCATTTGGCCATTGTAATCGAGTGATTCTGATAACAGAAGCAAAAGTTATGCGCATAGAAAGTTTAAGCTGATTTTTAGCCGAGTTGGGTTAGAGAGCGATTTTGGCGAGTTCGTGAAGTGTTGTGCTAGTATGGCAGTTTTAGTGCATGAGTAGAGTATTAGGATGAGTTTTCATGGGAAAACGGTTTTGTTGTAGGTTGAGCAGGTTTCTGATGAGACGAACACCACGGGAAGATAGGACGCCAGATAAGTAGTGTGTGCATGTGCATTGCCTTTATAGGCCTACAACATGGGACGATAGGGATGTATTGTGTGTTTTACGTGTTTGCATTTAGTCATGCATCATGTTTTGAAAAGTGTAACGAAAATGAATTTGAGCATGATTTTATGTGCGATGTGCGGTGGTCAGGACGATGCGTGTGTGGGCAGCTTTGGCCTCGTTGCTGGAGAAACCGGGACGGTGGCGACGTGCTAGGGGGTGGTGTGGCGAGTGCGTCTAGCCTCACCCTAGGATGGGTGCTGCAGTATGTGTGTGGTGGTGGGCAACTATGGACTCGCTGCTGGAGGAACCGGGACGATGGTGACGTGCCAGGGGGTGGTGTGGCAAGTGCGTCCAGCCTCACCCTGGAATGGTTGCGGTGTGTGGAGTGACTCATGGGTACGGTTTGAGGGCCTAGTTGCTAGAGGAACTAGGATGATGGCGACGTGCCAGGGTGTGAGGTGGCGAGAGAGAGTTCAGCCTCATCATGGTGCAGTTGTACCACGCGGCACCGGTTGTGACAACACAAGGGAGAATTTAGAGACTACATGTGATAGGATTGCATTGTCGTTTTACGTTTCATATTGCACTACTTACTGAGCGTTAGGCTTACGTTGTGTGTTCCGTGGTGTAGGTGCAGAGATTCCAGTGGGTGAGTTGCAAGAGCCCATGCAGGATGGTAGGCGGTTGCCGGCATGCTATCATGTGCCGGTAGGTGGAGTTTGTCACGGCGTCCCGACCCGTGGAGTGAAGGCGGGAGGTAGGTTTTGGGAGTTGTTTTTTGAGGGGTCCATGTCGAGTGTATAGATTTTGAGGCATAGATGGGTGTGAATGTTAATAGTTGGGATTGATGTATAGGTGCATTTTTAAACTATTTGGAAGATTTTGATTGAATAATTCAGGTTTCGAGTTGGTGTTCTTAATCATGGAAGTTTTCGTGTCCGTTTTCTTTCGAACTGATGTTATTTTTATTTACTGCTGGTGCAAAGTCTCGACCGAAGTCCATAGGTGTCGACCGGTCAGTGTAAAATGGAATGCGAGTGTCGACTGCAGGGTTTAACCTGCGCGGGCAGAGAGGAATGAAGTGTTAATCGGCGATTGTGGGTGCGATCAGTCAGTGTAAAATCAGTGAGAGTGTCAACCGTGGGGTTTGACTTGCGCGGGCAGAGAGTATTAAGGTGTCGACCTGTGAAAGCAGATGTCGACCGCTATCTGAGATGAGCGTAGAAGTGTTGACTGGTGTTTTCAGTGTCAACCGACGAGAAGGCCCGAGAGAAACGTGGTGTCGTTCGGCGTTTGCCAGTGTCGATGGATGAAAAAACCCGATACAACCCGAGTGTTGACTGGCGTTCACAGGTGTCGATCAGTTTCTTTATTATTATGTTTTAAAAAGTGAAGTTTATTTAAAGTGATTTTAATTGAGTTTCTGTCGCGGTATTTTTAAATATTGTTTTCAAGGATGTCGTTTTGAGTTGAGTAACCTGAAGGTTTTTAATTTGTAAGAAATTTATCAAGGAAACAAATAAGTGTATGGTTGGCAACTGGGGTCCGGGGACGACTCGGGAGCGTTACAGATGTAGTGTCAGAGCAGTGAACGAACAAAAAACGAGTAGATTTTTGGGGCATTACATATTCTAATTCATTTAACAACCATTACAAGCACTAAGAACTATGCTTATGTAGACCTAAAGATGAAGCTCAAAAGAGACATTGAAGGCTCTGTCAAGGGTAGTGCACTTCCAAGATTGGATGACCGAGATGTTTGCCAACTTATTTGATCCAAAGGCCAGCTGAAGCCATGTCATGTATCTAGGTCTTCTTCAGCAAGGAAACTGCAACATAGCATCTTCATTTGATAGCAAGTTGATTGACCAAAAAGGGTAATGGTCCCCACTCCATTTTGGCACTCAAGGGACGATTCTTCCTTGGTTGCACAGTCCTTGCATGGAAGCCATGCAAATATGAGTTAAACCAACTCCAAACCATCATCTAACCTAGCATACATCTAATCCTAATACCTAATGATGCTTGTAATTAATAAAATTACCTAAAGGACAATGTTTGCCTAGAAAATAAGGCTAAGTGTTTGCCAAAAGATAAAATATAAAGTGTTCTATTTTAATTTTCCTTTAGGGAAGACAAATTCCCTCTTCTTGATCTTCCAATCTTTATTCCTAAGTGAGCACATGCATAGGTTAATGATTGTCTCTTGTGTTAAACTCTTATTCTAAGTCTTCAAAAATATCTTTAAATTTATCTTCAGTTGCAAAAGAATAAAACTTGTTAGAAAATAGGTTAGATAAAACTTGGGCCCTTATTTGTGATCAAGTGATGGCCTGTGGGACACATTAATAGATAAGCTTTGTCCCTTTCTTTCTTCCTAATTGCTTTATCTGGCTATCTGCTCTGGGGCTAGAGGTACGAATTTCATAGTCTTTCCTCCAAAATTGAATGAATAATAGTTGGTGTATCCATCGTGTGATACCTTTCGGTCATACTGCCAAGGTCTACCTAAAAATAAGTGGCTGCATTCATAGGAACAGTGTTACAAAGAACAAAATCCTTGTATTTTCCCATGGTGAATTCAATAGTCACTTGCTTGAAACCTTCACGTTATCCTTGTCATCCAACCATCTCAACTTGTAATGGTGCGAGTGTGCATCGGTCTCTAACCCTAATTTTTTGACCATATCTGGTGAAGCCAGGTTACTTTAGCTTCCACCATCAATGATCAAAGAACACAATCGATCCTTTATCAAACAACGACTGTGAAAGATATTTTCTCGTTGACAACCCTCTACAGTATTCTTAGTTATTAGGGTATGTCGAATGACCATAAGTAGGGGTCCATCTGGTGCATGGACCACTTTGTCGGATGACTCCTCTTCCTCCTCCTCTACCACCTTTTCAACAGGTTCATTCTCACTTTCAACTTTCCCAATGCCTTCCCTGATTACCAATACTCTTTGGTTAGAGCACTGAGCTGCCATGTGTTCTAGGCCAAGGCATTTAAAACACCTTATCTCTCTTGTTTTTTGTAAGTCATCATTGGTCGTTGAGGGTTTACTATCTCCTCCTTTATTTGGCCAATTCAGAATGAAAGGCTTATTCCTTTCAGCCTTGTTGATTGTCTTTTCTACTACCTTATTCTTTATTTTATTGGAGTCTTGAGACTTGTAGGTGGTCGTTCGCTTGTTCCTCTTAAGTTTCCTTTCAACTTTCAAGGCTAGCTAGATTACCAAGTCCATCGAGTCTAGTGACTATAACTTCACTGTGTCTTCGATGTCTCGGATTCTCTTCAGGTTCTTCCATTCCTTCTCGGATCCTAAGTGTCTCAAACTCAGTGAAGTATTCTTCTACAGTATTGCCATACTACTTAAGGTATGGAGGATATTACATTAACTCATGGCATCGAATTTTAAGGATATTACATTAACTTAGTTGTTTAATTCATCAATTTGTCCTTGTAGACTAGATTCACCTTCCTTAAAGTTTTGGTCTTTTGTTGGTAACGTAACTTTGTCACAACCAAGGTTATAATTAATGCCACTTCTTGTTGTCATTGTTGAGCTCTATTTAATTCCTAAAGTGTTAGGAGATAAATAATAAAAAAAAGTTAATAAGATTGTTATAACTTGTAATAATCGTAGGTATTCAAACAATCTTTTTGGTTATCACTAAATCTAGAATGAGTTAAGTTTTTAGTTTTAAAATTTATATGAGTTAGTTGGCTCTACTTAACCCTACAATTTTAAGAAAAGACTTAAATTAATCTAATTGCGAGTATGAATAAAAGCAAAATTTGGTTAACAAGCAACAACATCAAAATACTCAGTTCAATTATGATCTTTTCAATATTTTGATTAGATCTAGTTTTGTTTTAATAGAAAATCTAAATGATAAGAACAATAAGCAAAATGAATCAATATCACAAACGAAGACAGATAATAATAGGTTCAAAGTTTACTAGATGAACCCAAAATTTAAGTACTTCTTGGATTGATAGTCTACAACTGATTAGCTAAAGATGTCGCCATTAATAACAAAATAAAAATGTAGACAAAGTTCAGATTTGTAAACAGCAAATAAGCACTCACTATAAGGCTACAAAATTTTTGAGAATTCGGTTAAAAACCAACTCAAATATACCACAAAAAATTTACACTCTCGAGTTCAGTTAATTCGGTTTCATGCCATTTATGCCAATCAAAATTACATCAATCCTTAATAAAAAACTAGAAACAAAAATCAATATAGATATACAAAGGAAGCACCTTGTGTTCTGATACCAAATGACACAAAATCACCCAGCAAGATTAGTAAAATATGCACAAAAATAGAGGGTCAGTTCTCTCAACTCAACCCAGAGAGAACCACAATGATAATAAGTAAATTTTATAACAAATCTGAACTAAATAACATGAAAATTGACAAGGAACTTACCTTACATGTGAAGAATCAGCCCTTAAATTTTCATATAAAAACTTGCTCAAATGAGTGAGTTATGTTGAGACAGCCTTGGCTAGTCTGAGAGGCCATTATGAGTGCCTTCGGATACCGACTCCTCCTTGAAGAAATACACTAGTTTAAAGGCCTGGTTTAACCACCTTCCTAGCACGACTCCAACCTCAAAAGGATGGAGAGTAATGGTCTTAATGAGAATCACCAAGCAACCAAAGGACTTAGAGATAATGGAGGGCTATTCCATTCAAATATTACACACCAAAAAATTAAAACTAGGCAACCGAAGCTCTACTAGATTTTGAGAGAAAAAGACCAATTTTGTTTCACCAAAAACTCCATGATACAAGGCTAGAATGATGCTCAAGTATGACCTAGGGTTGGCTAGGGTTTTTGTTAAGCAAAAATGGAAAGGATCAGCCAAATATAGAAGTAGCCGTTTGGAGCAATAGTTATCATGCAAGCACTTGCGCTCCTTCTTAAGCAGCAGACACGATGATGTCTTTTGAGACTACTTACCATTCTCTCAATGGCCATTAGATCCAGCTAGAGTGTGGCTGAGTTGGCAAGAGTTTAAATGATGGAATGTTTTAAAAAATACTCGGTTGTGTGATGCATCTTACGCGCTCGACTGATTGGTTGTGATAAAAGGCCAGGTCATTTTGTGCATGAGAAGACCAAATCCATCCGCATGTTGATCTTCCAGCAGGCTTTCTTCATGAGTGGTCATCTAATATGCCTCCTTTGCAAGTGATCCACTAGCCAGTCCATGTGGGCATGTGCGACCAACAAGTCCTCCATGCGCGCACTAGCCCAAGTCTCGAGTGGTGATTTTTTCGGCCAATTTATACAAATGTCAAGTCATAGCAAACCAAAATATCATAGTCTATATGCATGCATGCTTTAATAAAAACAATAAGGCCAATGTTTGCCAAAGAAATTAAAAAAAAAAGCCAATGTGTTTGCCCAAAACAAACACATAAAATAGTTCAGTTACATAGTATTGATTTTGGGAAGACAAATTCCTTCTTCTTTGATTGGTGACTCCAGAAACACTTTCCAAATGAGAACATGAGCTAGACTATCTATATCTTGGGCATTTGATTTCCATTTTAAGTTGATGAAAAGATTATTTCTTGCAAAATTAGCAAATTTGTTAGTAATAATGTTGGACGGTGAACTTACCTTTCTTTGAGATCGAGTGACCAACCTCTGTGGCATATCACTAAACACTCAAATGAAGAAATAAGTAAAGCTAACAGCTCCTAAGTTTCAGCCACTCACTTCTATTGTTCTTTCCTGGAAAAAGGAGGGGGAGGTTTTTGGTGAGTGACTAACTATTATATTAAATGCATGTATAATTTCATTTATCTTTTCTTTCAAAACATATTGAGATAACAAAATGGTTTTCAAAACATCGTTCTGTTAAAAATTCATTTTCACCATATTAGGAAAACTAGCATTACGAGCTAATAATGAGGTCTTAAGTAAAATATTTATCGCATACATAGACAATTATATGAAGATAAATAATCATCATACATTTAACTTGAAAATCATATTAGTGAAAAACGAAAGTTACTCAAGGAGCCTTCTAACACATAAACACAGAAAGACAGCAAACGAAATCTAACAACACTTCATGAGCTAGAAAGAAGAGTCAAGCAACGTCGAATCAAAAATCAAGCTCTGTTACCCTGTCATCTACAAAGAAACTCGTTTGAACAATAATAAATAATAATAATACACTGATCAAGTTTAGGGATTTGAAACTCAAAGAGTGCATCATCACCCCCTATTAACCATTTCAAGACGTGCATATAAGTCAACCTTCACACAGTAGAATGTGTACTAGGATGTCCTTCTAATAATTTGACACCAAAACCTTCCAAAGAATAACGAGGACCCATCCCTATCCAAAAAATAATAAAATCATGCATTAATGGTAAACGTGTAAGTCATACATATATATACAGGTAAAACGTTGACGTGCTAGTGACAAGCCCGGTCAGGTTTTCATGGGTGATAGCTCACCAAAGTAGGGTTTTCTTAAAAAACATACAATGTCGTGCAAATAATATAAAACTCTACCTTTACGCCAAACCCTCATTCTTCCAATTGGAGGTGCAATCTCAGTAACTTGCTCGAAGTTCTAGAATTCCTCTAAGCCTAACATAAAACCAAAGTTATGATTATCCAACTTAATACTAAGAAGAGACACTAGGATTTGTTCTAAACCGAGACTAGGAACTCAATCCTTAATATTATGAATGGTAACAAAAAAACTTCCGTTAAAATAAACTATGTGGTTGACACTTTATGAAGGACCGTTTGACACTTAGAACAATTTGGTTGGTCGCGGTCGACACATAGAATAATCCGGTTGACCGCAGTCGACAATTATTTTAAGCAGTCAATACTTAACGCTCTTGGGTTTAATCATCAAATGAACTAGCAGTCGACACTTCATCGACAAGTGTTGACACGTGCACATTGGACACTTCCCTTGACGTGTTGACACCCCAAACTCTCGGGTTTCAATCCATTTACCTTAGTGGTCGACACTTCCGTTGAAGTGTCGACACTTACAGCTCTTTATTCCCAGCACAGGGCTTGAAGTCTTGATCAATCGTCCATAGTGGTCGACACTTGGGCTATTTCCCGTGATAGGAAGTTGTGGAAATTGCTACCAGTTTTTACAAAGGTGTTAGAGACATTCAAAAAGAGAGCAATTGCTAAATGAGATGATAGTAAAAATGATACTTTTTTCGAAGATAAAAAAAGTAGCCAACATGTGTTTCATGACTAAGGAAAATAAGGTAAGTGACTTCTTTAGATATTTAGATGACGATGTTGATGAATGTGAATTAATTGATGCTTTTAATGATCTAGTTTATCAATTCAACTTGCTTAACTCTACGTACAAAGTGTTGAAAAAGGAGAATGATGAGTTAGTTAGAAAGCATGTTACTATAACATCTTTATAAAAAAGAAGATTAGATACTCGAAAAGTAAAAATGTTGATTTAAAAAATATTGTGTTTAAGTTTACTAATGATAGCAAAAATTTGCAAATGCTTTCAATAAAGCAAATAGTGACATTTGATAAAGGCGATATTTGATATTAGACTTTTCAAAAGGAAAAAAGTGTACAAAAATTTCATTGTTAGCCCAACCGCGTGTAATGTACACAATAGAATTGGTCATAAGTCTTTTATTTGTCCTTTAAAATTAAATGAGACAAAATTATCTTCTATTTTGAGCTGGGTTTCTAAAGAAACCAAGACTAACATTGAAGAACCTCAAAAAGATTTGGCTACCTAAGAGATCCAATTGAATTTTCTTATTTATAAGATGAAGAACTTGTGATACCTTGATAGTAGTTATTTAACTAATATGACAGGAGATGCTTCAAAGTTTTATGCCATCTAAAAAGAAAAGAAAATGGCATGGGAGAAATCACAAAGGAAAAATCATTGGCATTAGAAATATAGGTATTACTTCTAATCCAACAATTGAAAATGTATTATTGGTAGATAGTTTGAAGCATAATCTATTAAGCATTAGTCAATTATGTGATAAGAGTTATAGAGTGACTTTTGAGTAAAAAATTTGCATGATTGAGAATAGCTGAAAAAGAAAGATTTTAGTTATTTGTCATTGAAATGAAAACGTTTACAGTATTGATTTTGAAAATGTTTCATGTTTTGATAAAAAATGCTTTTCGAGAAACTCTTCTAGTGATTGTTGGTCTTGACATCGGAGGTTAGGTCATATTGGAATGGGCACTCTAGCAAAAATTTCTATGAATGATCTTTTTAGGAGTCTTCTAAAAATTACTTTTGAGAATAATAGAGTTTGTGATATTTGTCAAATGAGAAGCAAACAAAGAGTTTGTTTACCTCAAAAAGTGTAGTTTTTTCATACAAGTCTCTCCAACTACTTCATATGAACCTCTTCGGACCATCCAAAACCACTAGCTTATGATGTAAGCATTATGCTTATCATATTGTTGATGATTTCTCTAGATTCACATAAGTTTTCTTTCTAAGAATAAAAGATGAAACTTTCGAAACCTTCCTTAGTTTTAGGGAAAAAATTCAAAATGAGAAATATCTCTCTATTGTAGCTATCTGTAACGATTATGGTGGAGAATTTGATAATGAAAGCTTTGAGCTCCTTTGCTAAAAATATCAAATTTTCTTAACCTAGAACACCTCAACAAAATGAGGTTGTTTAGAGGAAAAATATGTCTCTCTAAGAGCTAACTAGAACTATTCTAAATGAAATCTACCCAAATATTTTTAGCAGAAGTCATTCCAATGGCGTGATAAGTTCTTAACTATGTTTCCATTCATCCTCTTCTAGAAAAAATCCCATACGAGCTTTGGAATGGAAGAACACTAAGTGTCAAATATTTTAGAGTATTTGGTTGCAAATGTTTCATTCTTAATACCAAGGAAAATTTGGGAAAATTTGACTTCAACACGGACTTTGGGATATTTCTAGGTTATTCCACGATTAGTAAAGTCTATAGAGTTTTTAATAAAATAAATTTAGTTGTGGAAGAATCTTTGCTGTTACATTCGATGAAGTATCACAATCGTCAATTAATGTGGAGTTAAATGATGATTTAGAAATGGACATGGACTCTCTTGTTATAGGAGAAAAAGATAGTTCAAACCATGAGAGCAGCTCTATAGAACTTCCTACAAATGAATTAGAAGTCACTCTAACGGATAACGTTAATGACAATTTACCTAAGAATTGAAAATATGCTAAAAGTCACCCCATATATGATATTTAAGTGATCATTCCTTAGAGTCAAAACTAGAGTCTTCCTTAGAAACTTTTGTGCCAATATAGCTTTCATTTCCTAAATAGAACCTAAAAAGTTTGACGAAGTCAAATTAGATGAGAATTGTATTATGATCATGCAAGAGTAGTTAAATCAATTTGAGAGGAGCCATGTTTGGGAATTTTTTCCAAGGCCAAAAGATCACTCCATTATTGGAACAAAATGGGTATTTAAAAACAAATTGGATGAAAATGGAGTGGTAGTAAGGAATAAGGATAGATAGGTGGAAAAATGATATAATCAAAAGAGGAAATTGACTTTTAGGAAACCTTTGCTCCGCTTGGTAGATTGGAATCCATTCGTACGCTCTTAGCTTATGCTTGCTTTAAGAATTTCACTCTTTCAAATGTATGTTAAAAGACCATTTTTAAATGGTTTTATTTTGAAAGAGGTATATGTAGAGTAACTCTTAGGTTTTGAAATCCATGATAAGTTTGATCATGTCTATAAGCTCAATAAAGCTCTCTATGGACTTAAGCAAGCTTCTAGAGCTTGGTATGATAAAGCGAGAAAATTTCTCTTAGAAAGAAACTTCAAAATGGGTAGAATTGACACCATCTTGTCCACCAAGCAAAAGGATAATCACATGCTTTTGGTTCAAATTTATGTTGACGAAATCATTTTTGGTGCAACTAATGATTCTTTTTATAATGATTTTGTTTCTCTAATGCAAAGTAAATTTGAGATGAGCATGATGGGAGAACTAAGACATTTTATTGGTCTACAAATCAAGCAAACAAAGGATGGTATTTTCTTAAGCCAAGAAAAGTATGTTAAGGAATTACTTAAGAAGTTTGGTTTTAATAGTGCAAAACCATCTCATACTCCCATAGCATCACAACAAAATTGAACAAGGATTAAAATGAAAAGAGTGTATGTAACGCCAAGATTTTTCGTTAAATAATTTTTAGAATTTCGTATCGATAAACGACAGAGTTCTAGTCAGAATTAAAGACGAAAAATTTAGCCGGTTAATTAGAAGATTACTTTAGGGCTAATTGACAAGATGGATTTATAGGATTCCAACAAAAAATGAACCGAATAGTAGCTTGATTAAAAAGTTAGAGGTTGAAGGTGGTTTAGTAATTAGAATTATTATTATTATTATTATTATTATTATTATAAGAAAAAGGGGTGAGAAGAGAAGATCGTGAAGTTTCTGCTCTTTCCCTTTTCCTACGCGAGAAAAACCTCATTCTTCAGTAAGTTCTTCCTTCTAGCGGCGACGATCAGCCACTTCCTTCATCGATATTCAAATATACGGTATGTTTTAGTTAGTTCTTAGTAGATAAATAGTCATTTAGTTGTTTTGAGCGATAAAAGCGAAGGTAGAAGGAGTATAGGGTAGTTTTGGTAAAACCTATGAGGGAGATACAAGGTTTGAAGATTTATAGTGATTTTTATTCGTGTATTGGTGTTTAACATAGAAGTAGGAGTATATTATGAGTTTTATGGTGAAGATTGAGTGTTGGGATAGCTGAATACTTGGATTACTAAATAGTTTCCGTTCGACTACATTCGAGCAAGCTGTAAGTGTTGGATTAGGAATTCGATTAGTCTGTTAGAAATTAGACGTTCTCAAGAATCCGTACCATTTTGAATCATCCAAATCGGACGAGTATTGGATAAGTTGTGCATTTCCAAAGGTTGATCGGAAATAGAGTTGGATTTTTGGGTTTAGTTAGATTAGTTGTTAGAGTGTTATTTCCCCTTAGAGTTTTATTAGATGGATGAATTAGAATTAACTGATGTGTGGTTTTATAGGTTCTCTAGTTAGCAAGTCATATACAAAGTACGAGTTACTAAGTACGCCAGGTAAGTAGTGTAAGTAGTGCAATAGGTGTTTTGCCTTTGGGCCTACATCACAGTTTCGTAGGATGCATGCATGTTTACTTTACGTTATGCTTTAGTGATTGTGCATCATGGTTTTGATGTAATAACTTGGAAATTTCGAAATTTTAATTTTTAATTTCCAAAATTTTTAATTTAATTTCGGTTGGAGTTTCGAAAGATATTTTAACGGAAAATTTAAGTCATAAAACTCGGAATATAGTTTAGTGATGGTTTTCGAAAGTTATAGTTTGTTTTAGTTAAAATTTTATTTCTATGTTTTTTTTTATTATTTAATTTAAAAAAAAAAACAACCGAATGGCTTCAATTTTGAAGCCATTCGTCTGTTTAACGACGAGAGAAGAGGGGCGAGGGCAAGCGGCCGAGAGGGAGAGCGGGAATCGGGAGGTGATGCCGACGATCAGCTGCCGTGAGTGGGACGCCGGCGCGCAGGGTACTCCGGCGAATTGGGGTTAGCTGGTGACTCAATTTTCTGGGCCAGAAATTTTACCGAGAAACAGGTAACCTTCCCCTGTTTATCTTCGGTTTTGCGACCGATTATAGTCAGCATGCTCTGAGCCAGACTCCTGAGGTCCGAGCGGGTAACCAGGGAGTCTGGAAGGGGGGCCTCAACCGTGCTAAATGGTTGACTTGGCAGAGTGCTCGGGTTGAGAGGAAAATCCTGAAAATTTTGTTGACTGTGGGGTTCGAGTTGAGTCTGAAATCACGGGTTTTTGCTCTTATTATGTGTAGTTGGTTGTAATGTGGATGTTTGGTGAAGAGAATTGTAGAAATCGGGTGGATGACCGAAATTGGTTTATTTTGTGTAAAAAAAACAGATTCGGTTATTAACTATTTTGGCCTAGTTTCGGCTAATCGTTTCAAATTCTGTTTTGTGGGTTAAAATAGGTTGTTGGAGGAACATGTTGCCGCTGCAATCGTTCGATTCCGATATCCGATGCAAAAGTTATGCGCGTCGGAAGTTTATGTCGGATTTTGGTCCAAGTCAAATTAGTGACCGTTTTTCATGGAATTTCAACGTGTGATGGTGGCATGTCTGTTTTTGGTGCGTAAAGGTGAATTGAGTGAGTTTTGGTTGAAGAAAAATAAAGGTTGAAATTTTATAAAAAAGTGGCAGATTCAGTTTTTAGCGTTCTTCGCCTGTCTGCGGCTTATTGTTTCAAAATCTGTTTTAATATGTTAAACTAGGTTCCTAAGGGGACGTTTAGCAACTTGAATCGTTCGATTTTGTTGACGGACGCAAAAGTTATGCGCGTCTGAACTTTAAGCTTGTTTTTGGCTGGAACAAACCGATGACCCGTTTCAGTTGAAATTTCATGAGTGGAGTTAAGGAAAGTTATTTTTAGCTATTTGGTGAATTTTGAGATAAATACTAATGAGAGATTTGGTTGTGTTTTAGGTTGAGGCTTTCTTTTGGCGAAGCTGTGCGTCGAGCGAGATTAAGACGCCAGGTAAGTAGTACATGCGTGTGTTTTGCCCAAGTGAGCCTACACTGTAGAACTTTAGGATTTATGTGATTGATTGTGGTGTGTGTGCGTATTGCTTGGCATGCATCATATTTTAAAAACGTGAACGAAAATGATTTTCAGCATGTTTTGATGTATGAGGCGAGACGTGTGGCGGTGGTACCACGGATCCCGCTAGTGTGCGGGCCGGTGCCTCACCAGTTGCGGATCCTACTAGAGGGGTGGGCCGGTTGGGCCGTCATGCGGTGTGAATGTATTGACAGTGAGGATATGGGCAGTGGTACCGCGGATCCTACTAGTGTGTGGGTCGGTGCAACACCAGTTGCCGATCCTACTCGAGGGGTGGGCCGGCTGGGCTGTCTCGAAACGTGTGTGTATGGCAACTGTGGCCCCGTGTTGGGGAGGCTGGGACGGGGGCGACGTGTCAGGGTGTAGAGTGGCGAGAGGTACACCCTTACCCTGATGTGGTTGCCGTGTGGTGATGCGTGTGTGTAACTTGTGGGCCTCGTTGTTGGGGAGTCCGGGACGGTGGCGACGTGTCAAGGTGTAGGGTGGCGTGAGGTTCCTCCTTACCCTGGCGCGGCTGCACTACGCGTCACAGATGTGACAACATGAGTGTGAGTGTAGAGACTGCATGTAATAGGGTTGCATTGTTGGCTTTTACTTTCATATCGCATTACTTACTAAGCGTTAGGCTTATGTTGTGTGTTCTGTGGTGTAGGTGCTGACGATACTGCTGGTGAGCCTCGAGTGTCTAGTCCAAAGGTGTAGGATGGTTGGCGGCGTGCGACCGTGGCACCGGATGGCGGATTTTTGTTAGGGCGACCTGACCCGTGGAGATGGTAGGTCGTGACCTGGTTGGTTTGGGGGTTTTTCGTTCTTTTGTGGTGATTATGTATAGTCGATGAGATGAGTTGTATATGCGTCAGTGTATAGGTGTATATGGAGTGCGTGTGATTTTGGCGACGTACGCCTATATTTTACATGTTAGAGTATAGTATTGCTCTATATTGTGAACTTTCTACAGTTGTATTTGATGGATTTCTGTTGTCTTCATACTCTGATTTGGTTATGGTGATTTCTCTAGATGATGGATAGATATATACTGCTAGTTTTGGTGAACTGTGTGTAGGGTTTTAAATTTTGGGATAGTCAGTTTTTAGCCGTTACTCTGCCGAAATTTCGGGAGAGAGGTTGGGAGTCGAGAGGATATGAAATAGGTTGAGGTGTGTACAGGGAATGCTAGAGAAGTATAGATGAGTGTAGAAGTGCGGCGTGATCGCAGGTGCGCGGGGCACACGGCCCTGTGGGTACTCAAGGGTCGTGCGACGCCGAGTGAGGGCGTGCGCGCGAACGTGTTGTACAGCGGCAGGGTGCGTGGGGCACGTGGCGCTGTGAGCATGCGCGAGACACAGTGACGTAGAGTTGGTACGTGCGGCACCGCGAGGGTGCTCGCGGGGTGTCGAAGTGGGGACGTGAGTGCGCGGTACCGGGTTGAGTAGTTCGAGGGGTGTGTTGGATTCTTTCCTAAGATTCCAAGTCTTACCGTTTTATCTTAAACTGTTTTAATTGTTTTCTTTTTTGCTGTGTATTTTTATATTAAGGATTTCGTGTTCCCTCTTCGGGACGCGAGTTGTTTTCGAATCGAGTCGAAAATTTTTCATACTCACAAATGTTCTTTTGAAAAGGACTTGAAAACGAAAGGGGTATTAAATTGAGTGAGTTAGGTCAAGTGTTAGTGTGCGTGTAGTGTGTAGTTGCACTGTAACGCACCAGGAATGCGAGATTTTTCTCGGGGTGTTACATTTAAAATACGAGAACGTAACGAAAATGAGTTTCCATGTTTTTACCGAATGAAACAGTAGGATGAGATGTGATGAACGAAATGAGAAGATACGTAAGAAGATAATAAAGGTGGGGTTTATTGGTTTTGTCCCCAGAAGTGGACCCCGAGGTTTATCACTTTTTCCCCCACTTTACGTCGTGGCGTTGTCCCGAGAGGTGGACCGCGAGACGTGTCACTTTACTAGATCAAGGTTGGCTTTGTCTCGCGAGGTGGACCGCGAGGTATGTCACATTGATCTAGCACGTAAATAATAAGCCAGTAGTAAGAAGATGAAGAAGATGTAAGAAAGAGACGAAAACGAAAGTAGAGATGAAATTGTAGAAACTGCATATGGTAGGATGAGTTTGATTTCAGTGTTTAAGTTTTTACGTACATTACTTACTTAGCATTAAGCTAATAGATGAGTTCTGTGATGTAGGTGACGACACTATAGCTGCTGAGTACTCAGAGCATGCCTAGAACTAGGAGGCAGTTGGAGAAGTGGGCTCGTGGACGGTCCGGCCGGCTGTTGGGGCGTTTTGACCAGGACGGGGGTGTGTGAGAGAGATTAGTTAATTCTAGTTTAGTCAAAATCATTTTAAGTTGTTTTGAGTCGATTGGAGTCATGTGGACATATAAATACATTTCAAATTTTAGTAGTCATTTTCCTATGTAAATAATGATTTGGAGTTGATGGAAAAGTGTACGTTTTGTTATTTTATCGTTGAGTTGAATTTCGGTGATTTCTTTAAAGGATTTAAAGTTTTAAAACCGATCTTGTGAAGGAAGTTTCGACCTATGCCCGAAAGTGTCGACCGCTCAGTGTAAAAACGAGTACGAAGTGTCGACCTTTATGTCAAGGGGTCGACCAAACTCTGTACATGTCGACCGTTTAGGTCGACCTACTCGGACAGAGAGGGAGAAGGTGTCGACCGGTATATACAAGTGTCGACCGGTAGTGTAAAATAGACGGGAGTGTCTACCTCAGGGATCGACCGATGTAGACAGAGAGAAATATAGTGTCGACCGGTGCATGCAAGTGTCGATCGGTAGTGAAAAAAATTAGATGGAAGTGTCGACCGGTGCGTGCAAGTGTCGACCGGTAATGTAAAATAGACGGGAGTGTCGACCTCAGGGATAGACCGATGCGGACAGAGAGAAATGCAGTGTCGACCGGTGCATGCAAGTGTCTACCGGTATTGAAAAATAGATGGAAGTATCGATCGGTAATTACCAGAGTCAACCGAAAGTGATTTTTTTTATGTTTAGAAAACTCAAATTTTATTTAAACTGATTTTAATCCAATTATTCCGATAGGACGTTTTTAAATGTTTTCAAAAAGGTCATTTTTAGTCAACAAACGGAAGTTTTAAATTTTTACTTGAATTTTTTTAGCGTATATCGACGAGTCGGTTTTTGGGTTGCTACAGTTGTGGTATCAGGGACAAATGGTCAAACCGTTCAAATGATTACCTAACAGTGCCGATTGCTGCACTACGTGCTTCGACAGTTGTAAGTGTTTAAGTTTAGCCTTAGTTATTAGATGATTATTAGAGTAATTAACTTTTTATCCAGGGAATTAGTCAAGATGTCTAGACGAGCAGGACGTTCAAGGATACCGATAGAGACCATTGATTCAAGAAATGAGAATGATCTAATGATGAGTAGACAACTAACAGAGTTAAGAAACAAACAGTCCTGACAGTTAGGAATACTATGAACAGAGAAGGGAATGAGAATTCAGGCCCCATCCCGATTAACAGCCAAAGTGGAGAGAGGTTTATAGGTAGAGAGAGAGTCATGAAAATTCGGGTTCAAGTACCTCAGTTGATTGAAGTGGAGAGGAAATTGGAAATAACACTACATGTCAGATTAACGTTAAAGATGAGCATCACTATAGGGCTAGGTGCCTGGTACATGAGTTCCCATGAGAGGGAGGATGGTTAGATTTGTCGTTTACTAAGAGTTTAAATTCTAAAAGATAGAAGTTGAAAGACTAGAGTGCATGTTTGTAGATTTGATATCTAGGATAGAATAGTCATTATTGAGTGAACGTTTTGACCGAATATCAGGTTATAGATTATTGAAGGTTAATCTCGTTGTAGACCAAAATAGTGACTACGATAGTAGAATCTAATTTGGAAAATAATAGAAGTTGATGAAGGAAAACTTGAGATAGAAATTGAGGTCAAAGTTAAAACCTAAAGTTGTTTCCGTGAACTCATTTTAAGGATCTACTCCACGACTTCCATTTTAGAGTCGTAGGATCATGAAATAAAGAGTTCGTGCATTGGGAAGTCTACCCCAAAACAACCATGAGGAAATGTGAACATTAGAATTTTATTTTACTATCGAGGATATAATTTATGAGATATAAGTCACGAATGATTTAGAGTCGTATTCTAGTTGGTGAACTTCCTCAAAGTTGATTACCTTATACTAAGGACAATATTGAAGAGTCTCAGCGTAGGATTCTTTATATCAATCATTAATTAAGGAGAGGTGCAGGTTAGTCTTCATATGGAGACCAGTGTATCTCGAGTGGTATAGACAACTGGTGAAATATTCAGGACCTTACGTTCGAGTTATATCGAGCCTATAGCCAGTGTAACAACTGTAGGACATGGAACGAATTAGGACAGTGAGAAGATTTCTTTTCACTTGAAAACATGGAGGTTAGATTGTGGAGTTATAGTTGATCCAACTAAAGTTGTGAGACCTAAGCGTAAGACTTATATTCAAGGTGGCACACAGGGTAGCCCTTATTATGGAACAACAAGGATGAGTAATAATTGAAAGACTTAGTTTACGAAATTTAGACAACTTATGCTGTCGAGTTAAGTCGACAGAATTAAGTGTGGAATTAGACTTAAATATTTAATTTAGACAAGCTTAGTCTGACGAAAGGAAGTAACCGACTTTGAATGAAGAATTTTGGGGATGACAAGGGTATTTAGGCATCGAGGAACCTCGACATAAAGCTCGTACTCGAATGGTTAACAGAATGACTAGATAGCCAAGGGAGAATATGAAGCCGGATTTTTTAGCAAAGCATAGAGATTACTAGGATTGTTTTGAGTACAAAGAAGACACAAGTGTGGGATTGATGGGACGAGCTACTAACTTTCAGATACGAGATATCTACCCTAGCTATTATGAAAGCATAGCCCATTTTTACATGAATAAATAAGTTCATGTACCTGATAGCAATTGCCTACAGGACGTTGATTAAAACATACACACATATTTGAGACATTTGGATATGAGATACAGAGATCGTAAGTAGAGGAGAGTAGATAATCAAAAGGAAGTTAAGGGACTGTAATTGAAAATTCTGTATGCTATTATGTATGTTGGGGAAATATATATATATATATATATATGACTATATCAGAAGATTTAAATTAGTTGAAACACGATCGGGAAATCTAGGAATGAGCTGTGAGTTTAAGTGCATAGATTCTAATACTCTTGGACGAAGTTGTACGGATTAAATAATATTTGTTTGAGGCTCTAATCGAGGAAATTTTAAAGAGCCACGCCAGTGAGATAGTAGATTACCGACAAGGATTTTATAGGAGTTTAGTCTATCCGGTGAAAATCAAGGACTTAGAAATCTTAATTAAAATACTTAGTCGAAACAAATATTACTCAAGAAAATTTAGAGTAGTACTTTATCAACGGTGCTAAGTAGGAGTTTGAAATGGAGAATTTAGATGAATTTCGTTGAGGAATTATAAAGAAGAAATTCAGTTAGGTAATTTCAGAAGTTGGGGTTATGGTAAGTCGAATAGAATCACCTATTGGGTTAGATCTGAGGACTTAAAAATTCGAGGAAGCATTGAGCAATAGTGTAGTTTGGTCTACAACAAGTTTGCAAATGATAAGATTGTTGGACAAATTACTGTAGGGAAGTGAGAAGAATACTCATAATGGTTTGAGGTTAGAGTGAACAGCTTAGAATGATTCAATTATGAATCCTTTAAGGGTGATCGGGATAGAGAGTTTAGAGGTTGAGTAAACTCTAGCCAATGGAACTTCGATATGGATTTAGAATAGAAGACTTTGAGAAGTTAGATTATAGTTGGTTAAGTTAATGAACGAAGTACAAAATTGAGTTATGAGAATTAGATAGTGCTCAATACAGAGTTAGGGATGCAGATAGTTTAAATTGAATTTTGCAAACGTGATCGTGGGACAAGAATTGGATACTGGATTTTAAAAGTTATTGACGGAAGAACCATGATATTAAGATCTTAGTGGGTGAACCATTAAAGTTTTAGGATATAGATAGAAACCATAAAGTAATTGGAAGAAATGAACTTGAGGATAAGTAAGACCATCATAAGTTGAAGAATGAAGTTAATCATAGGGACGTTTAAGAACTGAGAGCTTAATTTAGATTTGACGCTATTCGAAGAAAGCCTGGATATGAGACAATAGATTTGGCGGCGTCAATATCAGGAAGTGATCGTTATGCAAATTTTGATTACAAAATTTTTTTTAGGAGGGTGGAATGTAACACCCAAATTTTCCGTTAAATAAATTTTGAAATTTCGTATAGGTAAACGGCGGAGTTCTAGTTAGAAGTAATGGCGAAAAATTTAGCCGGCTAAATAGAAGATTATTTTCGGGCTAATGGACAAGATAAATTTATAAGATTCTGACTAGAAACAAACTGAATAGTAGCTTGATTAATCAGTTAGAGGTTGGGGGTGGTTTAGTAATTAATAATAATAATATTATTATTATAAGAAAAAGGGGTGAGAAGAAGAGATTGTGAAGTTTCTGCTCTTTCCCTTTTCCTACGCGAGAAAAACCTCATTCTTCAGAAAGGTCTTCCTTCCATATACGACGAATAGCCGCTTCCTTCATCGATCCTCAAATCTACATTAAGTTTTAGTTAGTTCTTAGTATATAAATAGTATTTTAGTTGTTTTGAGCGATAAAAGTGGAGGTAGAGGGAGTATAAGGTAGTTTTAGTAAAACCTATGAGGGAGATACGAAGTTTGAAGATTTATAGTGATTTTTATCCGTGTATTGGTTTTTAAGCTAGAAGTAAGAGTAGATTATGAGTTTTATGGTGAAGATTGAGCGTTGGGATAGCCGAATATTCAGATTACAGAACGGTTTCCATTCGACCACATTCGGGCAAGCTGTAAGTGTTGGATTAAGAATTGGATTAGACTGTTAGGAATTAGACGTTCTCAGGTGTTCGTATCATTTGGAATCGTCCAAATTGGACAAGTGTTGGATAAGTTGTGCATTTCTGAAGGTTGGTCGGAAATAGAGTTGGATTTTTGGGTTTAGTTAGATTAGTTGTTAGAGTGTTATTCCCCCTTAGAGTTTTATTAGTTGGACGAAGTAGAATTAATTGATGTGTGGTTTTATAGGTTCTCCAGTTAGCGAGACATATACGAAGTACGAATTACTAAGTACGCCAGGTAAGTAGTGTAAGTAGTGCAGTAGATGTTTTGCCTTCGGGCCTACATCATAGTTCGGTAGGATGCATGCATGTTTACTTTATGTTATGCTTTAGTGATTATGCATTATGATTTCAAAATACGAGAACGAAACGAAAATGAGTTTTTATGTTTTTACATAATGAAATCGTAGGATGAGATGTGATGAAACAAATGAGAAGATACGTAAGAAGATAATAAAGGTGGGGTTTAGTGGTTTTGTCCCCAGAAGTGGATCGCGAGGTGTATCACTTTTTCTCCCGCTTTACGTCGTGGCCTTGTCTCAAGAGGTGGACCGTGAGACATGTCACTTTACTAGATCGAGGTCGGCTTTGTCTCGCGAGGTGGACCGCGAGGTATGTCACATTGATCTAGCACGTAGAGAAGATAAAGAAGATGTAAGAAAGAGACGAAAAAAAAAGTGCAGACGAAATTATAGAAACTGCATATGTTAGGATGTGGTTGATTTCAGTGGTTAAGTTTTTACGTACATTATTTACTTAGCATTAGGCTAATAGATGAGTTCTGTGATGTAGGTGATGACGCTATAGTTGGTGAGTACTCAGAGCGTGCTCAGGACTAGGAGGCAGTTGGAAGAGTGCGCTCGTGGATGGTCCGACCAGCTGTTATGACATTTTGACCAGGGTGGGGGTATGTGAGAGAGATTAGTTAAGTCGAGTTTACTCGAAATCGTTTTGAGTTGTTTTGAGTCGATTGGAGTCATGTGAACATATAGATGCATTTCAAACTTTAGTAGTCGTTTTTCTATGTAAATATTGATTTTGAGTTGATGGAAAAGTGTACGTTTTGTTATTTTATCGTTCAGTCGAATTTCGGTGATTTCTTTGAAAGATTTAAGGTTTTGAAACAGATTTTGTGAAGGAAGTGTGGACCTGTGCCCGAAAGTGTCGACGGCTCAGTGTAAAAACGAGTGCGGAGTGTCGACCTTTATGTAAAGGGGTCGACAAAACTCCGTACGTATCGACCGTTTGGGTCGACCTACTCAGACAGAGAGGGAGAAGGTGTCGATCGGTATATACAAGTGTCGATCGGTAGTGTAAAATGGACAGGAGTATCGACCTCAGGGATAGACCGACGCGGACAGAGAGAAATATAGTGTCGACTGGTTCATTCAAGTGTCGACTGGTAGTGAAAAAATTAGATGGAAGTGTTGACCGGTAATGTAAAATAGACGGTAGTGTCAACCTAATGGATCAACCGACGAGAACATAGAGAAATGCAGTGTCGATTGGTGCATGGAAGTGTTGACCGGTATTGAAAAATAGATGGAAATGTCGACTGGTAATTACCAGGGTCGACCGAAAGTGATTTTTTTTATATTTAGAAAACTCAAATTTTATTTCAACTGATTTTAATCCAAGTCTTTCGCTGCGACGTTTTTAAATGTTTTCAAAAAGTTCATTTTAAGTTAACGAACGAAAGTTTTAAATTTTTACTCAAATTTTGATAGCGTATTTGTGTGAGTGGTAGTAGAGAGCGGATCGAAAATCGGCGATTCGGTTTTCGGGTCACTACAATGTAGACATAAGAAATATTGTGGCATGTTAGGTTCACTCTTATATTTAACTGCAGGTATACCAAATGTTCTATTTAGTGTATGCTTACGTGCTAGATTTCAAGCCTCCCCGAAGGAATCTCACTTTAATGCGGTAAAATGGGTATTCAAATATTTAACTTTATCTTATGATTTAGGGTTAAGGTATATCCTAATGTTCCATCCTTCAATTTAATAGGTTATTCTGACTCTAATTATGCCGGTAGTGATTTGCCTCAAGGAGCAATCACAAGCGCTCGATGCAAAACATTAACTAACTTGTTTGTTCGTTTTGTAGGAAACGTTCTTGAAGACCAAATGAAGATCACACCTAGCATACAAGACAAGGAGAGGCCATCACATTTAATAATATAGGAGCATGACCTCGACACTACACGTGATAACAAGGCAGCAAGCCTCAGAAATACAAAATAATGAAGGAGGAATTTGTTTTCCTTTTGACAAATAATGTAAACGTTGAGCATACTCTTTATTTACATTTAATTCCTTAGTATTTAGTTTAATTATTATGGCTTGGACATGTTGAATGTATAATTGCTAAAGAGGGCTACAACTTGGAGGGAAAGTGGGCTAGATTGGCGATACAAAACATGGAGGAATAGGCTAAACGCGCAATCTTTGTTTAGGCCGAATTGTTGGCCCGTGTGATGTGCCCCAAAAGGTCATCACTCGATCACAAACAAATGCACGAGCTTTATCAAACCTGTTCACTAACAAGTTCAATTCTTTTGCAGGAATTACTGGGTTTCGAATGCCTTTTCGTGGACTTGGAATGGGACTCGAGCACAAAGAACAAAGATCAACCCTTGCACTTGCTATCATGGGAGCTAAAGGTGGATGCACATGAAGAAGGGATTTGTCTCCCACGGAAATAATTTGTAATTTAATTTTATTTGGAAAACATTTGCTCTTATGTTTTTGTTTGCAAACATTCGCCTTCCTGTATTGTTTTATAGTTGCATGCATTTTTAGGCATTAGGATTAGATGTATGTTAAGTTAGATGGTGGTTAGAAGCAACAATTGGGCCGGAGTTTAGTAGCACATTTATGCAACAAGTGGGCCAAAGCTTGAAGAGTGCTCTGGTGTGCAAGTGGACCAAGAATGGCCAATCATGTGGCCCATTTCAAAGCCTAACCTCATTCTAACCTTCAGCGACCCTAGGTCTATAAATACATGGCTATTGGTGTTTGTAAAGGTTGTTGAATCTATGAGAATAGCCCCTTTTATGTTCAGTCAAAGTAGCCTGAAGCTTGGTGAACGGTAAGACTCGGTTCGGTCAAGAATCGAGAAGAAGTGTATCTCTTTCGAGCTTTCAAACCCGAGGTTGCTTGAATAGCCGTTGTTCCACTCTTCTTCCCTCTCTTTCCAGAGAAGGATCCATGAAGAGAGTGGCCAGTAACTTGTTTCGTTTGCTGCCGTATTCCTTCGGAAGATTGTTATGCCGAGAGCCTAAAAGATTGCTCATCGGACAACATTCCGTTTTTCTGCTTCTTTTGTTATTTGTTTCATTTGTAGGTAAAACACGACTCATTCGAGGGTGGAATCATGTCATGTGGTATCAGAGCCATGGATAGCTTCCCCTTAATGTCAACAAACGAGTGGATTGATCTTTGTTACACATTTTCGTTGTTGCAAAATTTTTCATTTCTTCTCTAGTTCGTTGGTTTTGGGAAAAGCAGAGAACATTTTTTGTTATTATCTGTTTAAGCTTGAACACTACCTTTGATCTGTTATTACTAGACAAAATTTAAAAGTCGAAACTTATGTTTTAAGTGGTAAACCCAGAAACTCGAAACCATTTATTCTTTAAACTCAGAACTTATGTTTGATCTATTAGTTGTTATTATTCGTATTTGTGTTTCTACACAACCTCTATTCAACTGATTGGCTGCTGTTTGAGGGGAGGTGCAAGTGGTAGGTGCAGGTGGTAGGTGTCTATTGCTGGACCACTGATATTATACGTTTGTGTTATTATGCATATAGGTGTGCTATGTACCAGCTAATATTATTACCTTATTCAGAAAAACCATTCTGCTGCTGCTCTGTACTTGGTGATTTAATTCGGTTTTTGTGCTGATATTGTTGTCTGCTGCATCATTCCATGCCTGCTAACATCTTGACATAACTACTTTGGCAGAATACTATGTTAATCTCTATTTTACTTACATAATTGGATATCTTATATGATTTGCACACACCCTAGAATCACTGTGATTATGTTATTGTATCCTTACCATGTGATTTTAATAATAAATGAGTTGATGCGTGATATGTGCACTAAATGAAACACATGTTTATCAGAATGTGTGAACGCCCTGGTAAAACTTTATGCCGAGTTCACTAGTTGTTCTTGTAGATTTGACCCATTGAACTTAAAACGGTCATAACTTTTGCTACGGTTGTCAGATTTTCGACTGTAATATATCAAAAATAAGCTCAAATTCGCGTTCCATCCCCAAAAAGGGCCGTCTAAGCACTCAAATTTGCATTCGAAGTTTTAGGTACTCAGGATCCACTACTTTTTCCCCTCCTTCCTAACAGTTAGGGTTTGATCTAGCGTAAGAACACATATCTCCCCTACAACCTTAGCAAGTCACATGAAGACTAGAAGTGGACTCAACA
This sequence comes from Begonia peltatifolia, assembly GCA_022433055.1. Taxonomy (NCBI): domain Eukaryota; kingdom Viridiplantae; phylum Streptophyta; class Magnoliopsida; order Cucurbitales; family Begoniaceae; genus Begonia; species Begonia peltatifolia. The sequence goes on along the minus strand of CM039531.1, from coordinate 3,173,980 downwards.
GAGATTTAATCCCTGATATTATGACTCAAGAACCGACCCGGGGTAAAGACTTTCCCCAACCCGAGACTCGTACCCATCAAGAGGGAGAGTCCAGCCTTCAAGGACAATTAAATGACCTTAACGGAGAAGTTAGCAATGTAGGCCAACAACTCAAAGACTTAACCCTTAGTATGAAATTCATAATGGAGAATCTCAACAAAATTAACTTCAGAGAGCGCTCTCGAGATGACCTCCCTAGGATGAGACCTGAGAACCTTAGGAGAACTGAATACCCTCCTAGAAGATTCCCCGGACCCTTCCCCGAGGAGTGAGAGGCCAGCTAACCTAAGAAGGAGGTTATAAGACTTTGACTATCATGATTAGGATGAGTGGGCCCTAGACGAAGAAGAAAATTTTTGTTCCAGCCGTCGAAAGGATTTAGACGATCTTAGAAACATTAAGTTGCATGTTCCGTCATTCAATGACGCATGCGATGGTAACACCTTTCTAGATTGGATAGATATGCTGGAGAAAGTCTTTGACTACTATGAATATTTGGATAAGCTTAAGATCCATACCTAGCCAATATCGACAATAGCTCTTCTTACAAATCCAAAACCTAAGACAAGGGGCACGATCTGTTGAAGAATACCTTACTGAGTTTAAGACCCTTAGGATTCGAGCATATATGGATGAACTTGAAGAGCAAGTACTTGCACAGTTTATTCGTAGGCTACACCAGGATATAGGAGCCACTATTGAGCTACCTAGAATCCCTTGACACGATAGTACAGATGGTTATGAAGGTAGAGTGTTAACTTAGTAGGAAGAGAAAAGCTAGTTTCACCCAGAAATTTCCACTAAAGACTACTCCTAAGATCACCCCTCCGCAACCAAAACCAAACAAAACTTTCACCAAAGCTGAGGGAAAGAAACCGTTTCCACGTAGTTGGCCACCCAAAGAATCAAGTAATAAAACCCTAGTAGAAAGTGCCAATCTCCCTAGATCGCGAGATCTCAAATGCTATAAGTGTTATGGCTTGGGTCATTTCATGACTTAGTGTCCTAATAGACGAGTGATGATCCTCTAGGAGGACACTGGAGAGCTTACGAGCGCAGACGAGCGAGAAAGTGTAAAAGAAGATGAGCAGGAGAGTGACTCCCAAGAGGAAGTTTTCCATGCCCCTGAAGGAGGATAGTGCCTCCTTATGGTTAGAAGACGTGTTCTCGTAACTAAGAATTATGGAGAATATTGTGAGCGTGAGAACATCTTCCATAGTAGATGTTTTATTAAGGAGAAGTTATGTTCCCTGATTATAGACAGAGGTAGTTGTGCTAACGTAGCTTTCATGGAGTTAGTGACCAAGTTAGGTCTAGAGACCAACACTCACCCCCACCCCTACAAGCTACGTTGCCTAGATGATAGGGATGATGTCAAGGTTGCCAAGCAAGTGAAAGTTGAATCTGCCCTCGGGAAAAACAAGGACACGGTCGTCTGCGATGTTATGCCTATGAGTGCAAGTCATTTACTCTTATGTCAACCCTGGCAGTTTGATCGAAGGGTAAACCACGATGGCTACACTAACTATTATTCCCTTAAGTTTGAAGGAAAGACCTTTAAGTTTGCTCCCATGACCTCCGAACAAATATCTAAAGATGACACTGTAAGAAAGGAAGCCAAGGATAATGCTACTTCACTCATGACTAAGAAGGAGATAGAAACATCTGTGCATTGAGGAGATCCCCTAATTTGGGTACTTTTTCGAGATAGAGTTATGGAACTAGGAGTTATTCCTCAAACCGTTAAATCTTTACTTAACCAATTCTAAGATGTGTTCTCAGAAGACGTACCTCAAGGTCTACCACCCTTGCGTAGCATTGAACACTAAATTGATCTTCTACCTGGAGCCGTATTGTCTAATAGACCAGCATACCGAATGAACCCCGAAGAAATCAAGAAACTGCAGGATCAAGTATAAGAACTTTTGGATAAAGGTTACATAAGAAAGTCCATTAGCCCCTGTGCAGTACCTTCCTTATTAGTTCCCAAGAAAGACAGCACCATGAGGATGTGTGTCGATAGCCGAGCCGTGAACCAAGTTACTGTCAAATATAGATTTCTTATCCCCAGGTTCGAGGACATGTTTGATAGTTCACTGGAACCTCCATTTTCTCTAAAATAGATCTTAAGAGCAGCTACCATCAGATGAGGATGAGGGAAGGCGACGAATGGAAGACAGCCTTTAATACAAAATATGGATTATTTGAATGGATGGTAATGCCTTTTGGATTATCTAACGCCCCAAGTGCGTTCATGAGACTCATGCACCATGTGCTTAAAGAGTATTTAGGAAAATTTATCGTGGTATATTTCGATGACATCTTAGTGTATAGCGTGGATCTCACTCAACACCTCTCCCACTTTAACTCACTCTTCCAGACCCTTAGAAAGGCTAAACTATTTGGTAACTTAGGAATGCGCTCTTTCGTACAGAACAACGTGTATTTTCTGGGATTTGTCATCTCAAAAGACGGGATGGAAGCGGACAAAGAAAAGATAAACACCATCAAAGATTCACAAAAACTAAGAGGTGCTTACTTATCACCTTATCGGACCAACAATGCCCCTACAATCATATCTCTCTTTCCATCACGATTTAACTCTTTAAATTGTGGTGGAAATTTCAGCTCATTTGGTTGCTTATTAAGGAAATTGTGCTAGTGGGAAGTCAGCTTATTCTCGACCATCTAACTGTTTTTACTTAAGCGAATTTATTGATTATTTATCCATTATTGAATTTCATTTCATCAAGAAGATTCACAAAAACTGAGAGGTGCTTACCTATCACCTCATTGGACCAACAATGCCCCTACAATCATATCTCTCTTTCCACCACAATTTAACTCTTTAAATTGTGAAGGAAATTTCAGCTCATTTGGTTGCTTATTAAGGAAATTGTGCGAGTGGGAAGTCAATTTATTCTCGACCATTTAACTGTTTTTTCTTCAGCGAATTTATTAATTATTTTCAAAGTATATCTTTTCGGCCATAACGAGTTTGGATCTGAAATTTTAAGGACATCTCATTCACACCTTGAGCAGACCTCCATTAAAATTTCGTGACAATTAGATCCAAATTGTCAAAGTTGTGCTTATTGGAACCTACAGAAATTTAGTGATTGTTAGTTGGAAATCTGAAGTGAACTAGAATTTGTGTTGTACACAAATAGTATCAAAGCCTTGTTGCTTCCTTGAATTATTTAACTATTGTTTTGGTATATTTTTGGTTAGATCAATGATGACACGGAGTGGTGACATTCATAATCAAAATCGAGATAAAAATGCTCATCAACCCAAGGCACCAATAGGGCATGAGACAAGCTACCAAGGGCAAATTGATGACATTAACTAAACAATTAAGGGCCTTATGCAAGGGTTTGAGGACTTGAATTTTTTTCTTGAGGGCTTTACGAAGGAGAAGACCCAGAGCTCCAAGAGGAAGAAACCATCACAATGAATTTGTAGATGATATGAAATTCAATAATGGAGAATATGATCTTTCCTATGATAGGCACGTTCCTAATAAAGATCTAAAGCATGTGAAGTTAATCATTCTATCTTTCAATGGAACATGTAATGGTGATACTTTCTTAGATTGGGTGGTCAAAGTGGAAAAAATCTTTGATTACTACAATTACTCTGAAAGAGTAAAGATACAACTAGTATCCCTTGAATTAATTGGGTATGCTAGTTTATGGTGGGTCAATTTGAGAGCTCAGAGGAGACGTGATAGAGATGAACATATATCAACTTGGAGAGTTATGAAATCTCTAATGAGGAGAAGGTTTGTACCTAGCTAATAAAAGCAAAAGTCGTTCATTCAAATGTAGAATTTAAAGCAGAATTCTCAATCGATTGAATAATATCTCACCAAGTTCGAAACACTTAGAATTGGGAGTAGAGTGGAAGAACTCGATGAACAAATGATCGCAAGATTCATACAAGGGTTGAATAGAGAAATTGGAGATATTATGGAGCTTCAACCATTAGACACCATGGATGTAGTTATCCAAACGACCTTGAAAGTGAAAAGGAAAATGAAGAGGAAAGGCAAAGGGGTAGAAAATCGGTTCCATCCAAAAACTGAGAATTCCTATGAACTTCCGCCTAAAAAGTCAATGAAAATAAGTCATTCCCACAAACTTAACCTTGAAAATGGGTGGAAATCAAGAAACTTGTGGAAGATGGTATTCAGCCAAAGGCAAGGAAAATAAGGTGTTTTAAGTGCCTTGGATTGAAGCACACGGTGGCTCAATGTCATAATAGAAGAGTGATGGTCCTTAGAGGTAGATGAAATTATTAGTGAAGACGAGCAAGAGGAGGTTTCTAACGAGGAAATTAATTCTCAAGAGGAGGTATTTCATGCACAAGAGGGCTCACTATTAATGGTTATCCGAAGGGTGCTTATTTCAAAGACCAATGGAGAAGATTGTCAACGGAAAAATATCTTCCATAGCCATTGCCTAATCAAATAAAAAGTTTGTTCTCTCATTATCCATGGAGGTAGTTGCACCAATTTGGCCGCACTTGAACTTATGGACAAACTTGGGTTCAAAACCACAAGTCATCCAAACCTTTACAAGCTAAAGTGGCTAAATGACTGTGACGATGTTAAGGTGACCAGACAAGCATGCATCGAATTTGCCATTGGGGGATACAATGACAAGGTATTGTGGGACGTGGTTCCCATGAGTGTTAGCCACCATTTATTAGGCAGGTTGTGGCAATTCGATAACAGGGTATCTCATGATGGACACTCCAATTTCTACTCTTTGAATTTTAGAGGAAAAATCATCAAACTTGCTCCACTTAAACCTGAGCAAGTAGCACAAGATAAGGAAGCAAGCAAGAAAGGGAAAGACAAGTGTAACCTTTTCATTTCAAAGAACGATTTGAAGAAATCACTTTTGGGAGGACGACCTCTTATTTTGATCATATTTTGAGAAAGATTGGAAAAGCTAGGCATGGTTCCTCCAGCCGTCCAACAACTTTTGAGACAATTTCAAGACATATTTTCGGAGGAGTTGCCATAAGAGTTACCACCCCTTCATGGCATTGAGCATTAAATGGATTTGCAACGAGAGCGGTACTTCCTAACCGCCCTGCCTATAGAATGAATTGAAGAAAACCAAGGAGCTACAAAGTCTAGTGCAAGATCTACTTGATAAAAACTATATTCGAGAATCAATGAGCCTATACGCCGTACTTACTTTTCTAGTACCCAAGAAAGATGGTTCTGTGAGAATGTGTGTGGATAGTAGAGTCATAAATCAAATCACTATCAACTACCAATTTCCTATCCCTCAACTTGAAGATATGCTAGATGAGCTAAGTGGAGCTTCATTCTTCTCAAAAGTGGATATAAAAAGTGGATACCATCAAATCCAGATGAAGGAAAGTGATGAATGGAAAACGACTTTAAAAACCAAAGACAGCTTATTTGAATGGTTAGTTATGCCCTTCAGCCTTTCTAATGCTCCTAGTATTTTCATGAGACTTATGCATCATGTCCTTAAAAAATTTTTAGGTAAGTTTATTATGATTTATTTTGATGACCTTTTGGTGTATAACTTGGATTTTGTATCTCAATTAGATCATCTTTGCACCCTTTTCGAGACACTTAAAGAAGCTAATCTTTTTAAGAATCTTAAAAAGTGCTCATTTGCTCAAGAAATGGTTTATTTCCTTGGTTTCATTATTACCAAGGATGGCATGGAGGTTGACGAGGTCAAGGTCGAAGCCATCAAAGAGTGGCCAATTCCTAAGGGGATCTCGGAGGTCAGGAGTTTTCATGGTTTAGCATATTTTTATAGAAGGTTCATCCAGGATCTTAGCTCCATCATCGCTCCCATTACCGATTGTACCAAGAAATGAAAGATTTTCAATGGACTTAAAATTGCCAATGAAGTTTTGATTTAATTAAGGATAAATTATGTAATGCACCCCTCCTTATGTTACCCGACTTCAACAAAGTCTTCGAGGTTGAATGTGACGCATCCGAGCTAGGAGTTGGAGCACTACTTATGCAAGAAGGAAAACCACTTAGATACTTTAGTGAGAAACTTAAGGTGACCACCCTCAACTACTCCACATATGACAGAGTTATTGGCCGTCATTCGGGCTCTTGAAGTATGGTAACACTACCTTCTTCCTAAACAATTTATTATTCATACAAGCCACCAAGCTCTCAAGCACATCAAGAGTCAAGGCAAACTAAACCGAAGACATGCTAAATGGGTGAAGTTTCTAGAAAGATACCCATACATCATCAAATATAAAAAGTGGGAGACTAATGTGGTGGCCGCCGCCCTCTCAAAGAGACACATGCTTTTAACTACATTAAGCTCCAAGTTCTTTGGCTTTGAATGGATCAAAAGCATGTATGTAAACGATCAAGATTTCGACCAATGGTATGCACTAAGCAAGAACAACACCGATTGTGGATATTATCTAGTAGATAGTTACCTTCTAAAAGGAGGAAAACTTTGCATTCCAAGAAGCAGCATCCGAGAAGCCTTAGTTAAAGAAGCTCATGGTAGCCGGTTGACTAGTCACTTCGGAGAGAAGAAAACTTTGGAAGCCATCAATCAACATTTCTATTGGTCACACTTAATTAAATATGTGCACAAGATAATAGAGAAATGCATAATAATGTAAGAAGACCAAAAGCCGAGTTCTTCCTCAAGAACTATACTTGTCCTTACCGATTCCAAGTCATCCATGGGTAGAGATAAGTATCGATTTTATTATGAGATTGCCTCACAATATTCGGGCCAAGGAATCAACTATAGTGGTTGTATACTGATTTTCAAAAATGGTGCACTTTATAGTTTGATCTAAAACAGATGATGTCATCCATATAACCAATTTATTTTTCAAAGAAGTGGTTCGCATGTGTAACGCCCCGAAAATCCTCCATGATTCCGGGTTTGCTACAAACTATTATTCGTCAATATCCCACATACCCTCTACTAAATATTTCCTAGAAATTGGGAAGCTTTATTTTTCGACTCGAAACGACTCCTTTTTTTTTTTACTCAAAGCGTCTTCCAAAGGAAATACATATAAATACCACAGCGGAAACTCGTTTAAAATCGGTTTAAAGAAACTCCATTTTTAAAACATAAAAATCAAGAGACCGATGGACACCTGCAAGAGTCGGTCGACACTTAAATCGTCTCGGGTTTCCATCGGTCGACACTAGCAACTACCGGTCGACACCAAGGACACCGGTCGACACTTGTATGCCCATTTTAGAGAAGAGTCGACACCCGCTGTCGCAGGTTGACACCTTGATCCTCTCTGTCTGCGTAGGTCGACCCTTGCAGTCGATACCGCTGCTCATTTTACACGGACCGATTGACGCTTGTAATCAGGGGTCGACACCTACCTCGGCTCTGCTTTGCACAGGTCGAGCCTCGCGGTCGACACTCACCCTCTATTTTTACACTGACCGATCGAAACCTATGGACTTCGGTCAACACCTTGCACCCAGAAACTTTAACAAAATTCAACAAAACAACACGAATTTTGACTAAACGTTTAAAAACCATAAATCCACTTTTTGACTAAATTTACAAACCTGTTACGCACGCCAAAATACTCAACTCAAATTCAAATCTCTCTTTTACATCAAAATGACTAAGTACGACTCAAAATACCTCACTACCCATACTTACACTCGCCATGGTCAAAACGCCTTAACAGCTGGCACAGTCGTCCCATGAGCGTTCCCCTCCAACTACTCCTAGTCCTAAACATGCTTGGGATACTCACTAACTGCTGTGTCGTCACCTACATCAGAGAACTCAACTATTAGCCTAATGCTAAGTAAGTAATGCATATAAACTTAAACACTGAAAAACATTTACATCGTAACATATGCAGTTTCTACAGTTTCGTGTCTACGTTCGTTTTCGTCTCTTACTTACATCTTCTTTATCTGCTTACTATTGGGTTCTTCTTTACGTGCTACATCGAGATGACACACCTCACGGTCCACCTCACTGGACAAGGCCAAACTTGACCTAGTAAAGTGTCACACCTCACGGCCCACCTCACTGGACAAGGTCACCACGTAAAGCGGAGGAAGAGTGATACACCTTGCGGTCCACCTCACTAGACAAGGTCACTCATCCTCACCTTTATTATCTTCTTACGTATCTTTTCATTTCATTCGTCTCATCACATCTTACTGTTTTACTTCATAAAAACATGAAAATTCATTTTCGTTTCATTTCGTAATTTAAAACCATGATGCATATTACAAAGCATAACAGAAATAAACGTGCCATGCAATCTACTGAACTGTGATGTAGGCCCAAAGGCAAAACTCCTATTACACTACTTACCTGGCGTTCTTAGCACTCGTAATCTAAATCTCGCACGCTAACTGGAAAACCTATAAAACCGCACATCCATTAGCTCTACATACCATTAACTCCGTAAAACGTTAAGGGGTCAGTCACTAAATCCCCACTCAGCCTAAAACAAAATTCCAACTAACACTCTGACTAACCTTCAAAATTTCATAACTCCACCAATACTCGTCTTATTTGGACGATTCAAAATGCTATGGGTTCCTCTTAACATCTAGTTTCTAACGGTTTCATCCATTTCCCAATCGGACCTCCACAACTTGGGTGAATGTGATCGAATAGAAACAGTTCTACAATCCGAGCATTCGGCTATCCAAACGCTCGATCTTTTCCATAAAACTCCGTAATCTACTCCTATTCCTAGCTTAAACATCAGCATACATACAAAATCAATTAAAACCTCTAACTTTCGTATCCTACTCCTAGGGCTCACCCAAACTCTTTCTAACTCCACTTTTACCTCACAAAATCGCTAAAAACCTAACTATTTACTAAGAAATAAGAAGAACTTATGTTTAGCTTGAAGAACGGAGGAGGGGCAAAGGAGAAATCGTCACCGAGGGCTCCACGAGCGGGAGAAGAAGAAGAAGAAGAAGAAGAGCCGGGGGGTGGGGGGATTTGTTCCTCCCCTCTATTATATTTCCTTTTTTTTTATAAATTAATTACATTATTAAATATAATTATTCCTAATTACTATATCGCCTTCAACCCTTAACCGTTTACTAAATCTGTTATACCGCCCAACTCCGACTAGATTCTTAAATTTTTCTCACATCCATTAGTCTCAAAATAATCTTTTACCTAAGAGTAGAAATTTTCCGTCCACAATTCCGACCATTACTCCGCCGATTACAACCACGTACATCCGACATTAACTTAAACGGAAAATTCTAGGTGTTACATTTCACCCTCCTTAAAAGAAATTTTGTCCTCAAAATTTTGTTACCTGAACAACTCTGTGTATTGGCTCATCATGTCCTGCTGCCGCTCCCAGGTTACTTCTTCTACATTGTGGTTGCGCCATAAAACTTTCACCAGTGGAATCTCGTTGTTGCGTAGAGTCTTCACTGCGTAATCTAGTATCTCCATTGGCCTCTTTTTATACGCTAATGTGGGCTGAACCTCCACATCTCGCTATTCCACCACATGAGAAGGATCTTGTATACACTTCCTCAGCATGGACACGTGGAACACGTTGTGAATCCCATCTATCGAGGTTGGCAACTGTAACTGGTAGGCTGCTTTTCCTACTCTCTTCGTAATAGGAAATGGTCCAATGTATCTTGGATTTAACTTGCCCCTCTTTCCAAATCTCACAACTCCCTTGAACGGAGAGATCTTCAAGAAAACTTCATCATTTACTTTAAATTCTAGCTTTGTTCTCCGACGATCTGCATAACTTTTACGTCGGCTCTGAGCTGTTAAGATACGCTGCCGAATAAATGCAACTTTCTCTACTGTCTGCTGCAAAATATTCAGACCTACTGATCTCGCTTCGCCAACTTCATCCCAATAAAGTGGGGACCTGCACTTTCTCCCGTAAAGGGCCTCGTATGGAGCCATACCTATCGTGGCCTGAAAACTGTTATTATAAGAAAATTCTACCAACGACAGATATCTGCTCCATGACCCCCGGAACTCCAGTACACAAGCTCAAAGCATATCCTCCAGTGTCTGAATAGTCCTCTCAGATTGTCCATCCGTCTGAGGATGAAACGCTGCTAAAACTGAGCTGTGTACCCATAGCTTTGTGCAAACTCTTCCAGAACTTCGATGTAAATCTGGGGTCCCTGTCTGATATAATTGAAGTTGGAACTCCGTGCAATTGCACGATCTCTTGAACATATAGTTCGGCAAAGTGATCCATAGAATACGTCATCTTCACTGGCAGAAAATAGACCGATTTTGTTAACCTGTCCACTATCACCCATATTCCGTCATAATCCTTAGTCGTCCGAGGCAGCCTTACAACGAAATCCATCGCTCTCTGCTCCCATTTCCATTCAAGTATCGGCAATGGCTGTAATTTTCTTGTCGGCCTCTGATGCTCAGCCTCAACCTGTTGCCAGATCAAACAGGCCTCTACGTACTTCACCACCATTCTCTTCATATCAGGCCACCAGTAATGCTGTTTAAGATCTCTGTACATCTTGGTACTCCCTAGATGCACAGAAAATCTCGAAGAGTGGGTTTCAGCTAATATTTTCTTCCGTAGTTCTTCATTATTCGGAACAAACCACCTATTTTGAAACTTAAGGATCCCGTCGTCCGAATAACTAAAATCTGACCTATCGTTGGAAGCCATGCTTGACTTAATTTCTTTGCATTCAGTGCTGTCTTTCTAGGCCTACTTAATTTTTTCCAAAATAGTGGGCTGTAGAGACATAGTCGATAACATAACCGATACATTCGACACCACCTCTAACTCGAACTTCTGGAACTCCACATCCAAAGCCACTGGCATGCCTGAAATCATAGCCAAATTAGATGCCGTCACTCTGCTCAAAGCATCGGCTACTACGTTCATCTTGCCGGGATGATACTTAATCTCGAGATCATAATCCTTCACAAATTCTAACCACCGCCGTTGTTGCATGTTTAGCTCCTTCTGAGTAAAGATATACTTCAGGCTTTTGTGATTGGAATTTACCTTGCACTGCTGTCCATATAAATAATGCCTCCAAATTTTCAGCGCCAACACTATCGCAGCTAGTTCCAGGTCGTGCGTCGGGTAGTTCTGCTCATAAGCCTTCAATTGTCTAGAGGCATATGCTACCACCTTTCCTTCCTGCATTAATACACATCCCAGTCTTATCTTTGAAGCATCGCAGTAAATACTAAACTTCTCGTCCTCGGTAGGAAGTGTCAGGATTGGAGCATTAGTTAACTTCTGTTTCAACGTCTGGAAACTATGCTCATAATTCTCAGACCACAGATATTTCACACTTTTCCTCGTTAACCGGGTCAGAGGTGCTTCAATCTTTGAAAATCCCTCAATGAATCTCCTGTAATAACCCGCTAACCCGAGAAAACTCCGTATCTCCGTAACATTCTTTGGTTATGGCCACTCCTTAACTGCCTGGATCTTTGCTGCATCAACCGATATTCCATCGCTTGAGATGACATGACCAAGAAAATGGATTCTATCCAGCCAGAATTCGCACTTTGAAAACTTCGCATAAAGTTGGTGTCGCTTCAAAGTTTTCAACACCAATCTCAAGTGCTCCTTATGCTTCTCCTTGCTCCGAGAGTACACCAAAATATCATCGATAAACATTATGACGAATTTATCGAGATAATTGTGGAACACTCTGTTCATCAGGTCCATAAAAGCTACTGGAGCATTTGTCAATCCAAAAGACATCACTAAGAACTCATAATGGTCGTACCGCGTCCGAAAAGCTGTCTTCGAAATATCTTCTGGTTTTATCTTCAACTGATAATAACCCGATCTTTGGTCAATCTTCGAAAACACACGTGCACCCTGGAGTTGATCAAACAAATCGTCTATCCGTGGCAGAGGGTACTTATTCTTAATCGTTAGCTCGTTTAAATCCCTGTAGTCGATGCACATTCGCAACGACCCGTCCTTCTTCTTGACAAAGAGGATTGGCGCGCCCCACGGCGAAAAGATAGGGCGTATAAACCCCTTCTCTACCAATTCTTCTAATTGCTTCTTCAACTCCTTCAACTCTGTTGGCGCCAATCTGTAGGGATTTTTTGACACTAGTTCAGCTCCCGGATACACATCTATCGCAAACTCTATCTCACGATCCGGAGACAAACTAGGTAAATCATCTAAGAAAACTTCAGAAAAGTCTTGAACAGTTAAAACATCCTGCAGTCTTGAATCCTTAGGAATCTGAACATCTATAATACTGGCAAGAAAGCCAAAGTACTCACCAGTTAAAACTTGACGAGCACTGATAGGCACTATCACAGATACCTTCTGAACATTCTTTGCGGCTTGAAAAGTATGCTTCTCACCGTCCGACAGTTGGAAGTTCACCGTGCCCGCCCTGCAGTCAATCGTGGCGTAGTGCTTGAACAGCCAATCCATTCTCAGTATTATGTCATATCCCGTTATAGCCATAATAATAAGGTTAGCTAATAAATTTTTACTTCCCACGAACACCACACTATCTCGTACAATCTGATTCGAGTGCATCCTCCCACCAGAAGGTAGCATCACCTCGTAGCTACAGTCCGTCGACAAAGGCCATACGTCTAACTTGACCGCGAACGTAGTCGCAATAAAATATTGTGTAGCACCAGAGTCAATCAAGGTATAAGCAGGTACAAAATTCACTAATATGGTACTTGACACCATAGCTGGCTGCTCCTAATCTCCCAACTCAATCATAGCAAATACTCTTGGGGTTGTGCACGTCGGACCCTTCTTCAAAGCTGGACAATCTCTGCTGATGTGGCCCACCTCGTTGCAATTAAAACATCGCACAACTTTGGGCTTCGGACAGTCTCTGGCGACGTGTCTTGCTTCGTTACAGTTGTAGCATTTTCCAGAGTTCCATCTGCACTCTCCCGGATGATACTTCATACATTTGGGGCACTGGGGGTACTGTACCTGTCCTTGCAGTCTTTTACTACTACCCTGCTTGCTAGAACTCTCACTAAATCTTTTTATGCCTCTCTGTTGCGATGGTTGGGAGACACTATTGCTCTGCTGCAGGGCCGCTTCTCTGAAAGATCTCCTGGAAGCTTCTCGCTAACTGATACATTTCATCTCGGCTTCCTCTACCTTCAATGCCTTGACCACCACCTCGGAGTAAGACACATCCCGTATGCCCGCTATTTTCACTCCTTTGTATATTTCTGGCCTCAATCCTTGTACAAACGGAAACACTTTATCCTCATTCCGGCTTCCCAAATTGCTGGCAAACCGGGACAAGGACTCGAATCGCCAGTTGTACTCTGTCACTAACGTAGTCTGCTTCAACTGTAAGAATTTCATCCTCTTAGTTGCTTGCACCGTACTATTAACATACTTGTCGTAGAAGGCCTTTTTTAACTTCTCCCAAGTCATGTACAGGTATCGCCGGTGGCCTCTGTAGACTCCCACCAAAACCGGGCATCTTTCGCTAAATGAAAGGTAGCCAGTATAACTTTATCCTCCTCTTCCACCTTCACATATTTAAACATCCTCTCTATTGCACGAATCCACTCCTCGGCAGCCATTGGGTCTGATACTTGTCCTTCGAAACTCGGTGGTCGCAATCTCCGAAATCGGTCACTTGACTAGTCTTGGCTAGAACTAGGGCCCGCACCTCCCTGCACTTCTCGGTTCAGCAACATTTCTAGCTGCTGAGACCGCCGATTTACTAATTCTGTCAACTGTCCTATCGTCGCAGAATCGTCCTCACTTCTCGGTTTGGTTGTCTCGCTTGGCACTCTAGGACGTCCTTGTCATCTAGACATTCTGACTCTCTTTCCTGGACAATGGTCAACTATGCTAATAAGCATTTACTAAACAATACTAAACTTAAACACTTACAGTTGTTAGAGCACGTCGTACGACGATAGGCGCTGTTGAGTAATCGTTGAAACTTTTTGACCAAATGGCTCTGATACCAACACTGTAACGCCCCGAAAATCCTCCGTGATTCCCGGTTTGCTACCAACTATTACTCGTCAATATCCCACATACCCTCTACTAAATATTTCCTAGAAATTGGGGAGTTTTATTTTTCGACTCAAAACGACTCCTTTTTTTTTTTTACTCAAAGCGTCTTCCAAAGGAAATACATATAAATACCACAGCGGAAACTCGTTTAAAATCGGTTTAAAGAAACTCCATTTTTAAAACATAAAAATCAAGAGACCGGTCGACACATGCAATAGTCCGTCGACACTTAAATCGTCTCGGGTTTCAATCGGTCGACACTGGCAACGACAGGTCGACACTACATGTCTCTCGGGTCCTTTTATCGGTCGACACCGAGGACACCGGTCGACACTTCTACGCCCATTTTAGAGAAGGGTCGACACCCGCTGTCGCAGGTTGACACCTTAATCCTATCTGTCCGCGCAGGTCAACCTTTGCGTCGACACCACTGCCAATTTTACACAAACCGGTCGACGCTTGTAATCAGGGGTCGACACCTACCTCGGCTCTGCCCTACACAGGTCGAGCCTCGCGGTCGACACCTATGAACTTCGGTCGGTACCTTGCACCCAGAAACTTTAACAAAATTCAACAAAACAACACGAATTTTAACTAAACGTTTAAAAACTATAAATCCACTTCTTGACTCAATTTACCAACCTGTTACGCACGCTAAAATACTCAACTCAAATTCAAATCGCTCTTTTACGTCAAAATGACTAAGTACGACTCAAAATACCTCACTACCTGTACTTACACCCACTATGGTCAAAACGCCTCAACAGCTGGCCCAGTCGTCCCACGAGCGTTCTCCTCCAATTGGCTCCTAGTCCTAAATATGCTCAGGATACTCACTAACTGCTGCGTCGTCACCTACATCACAGAACTCAACTATTAGCCTAATACTAAGTAAGTAATGCTTATAAACTTAAACACTGAAAAACATTTACATCCTAACATATACAGTTTCTACAGTTTCGTCTCTACTTTCACTTTCGTCTCTTACGTACATCTTCTTTATCTTCTTACTACTGGGTTCTTCATTACTTGCTAGATCGAGATGCACACTTCATGGTCTCACTGGACAAGGCCAAACTCGACCTAGTTAAGTGACACACTTCACGGCCTACCTCACTGGACATGGTCACCATGTAAAGCGGAGGAAGAGTGATACACCTCGCGGTCCACTTCACTGGAAAAGATCACTCAACCTCACTTTTATTATCTTCTTACGTATCTTCTCATTTCATTCGTCTCATCACATCCTACTGTTTTACTTCATAAAAACATGAAAATTCATTTTTGTTTCGTTTCGTAATTTAAAACCATGATGCATATTACAAAGCATAACAGAAATAAACGTGTCATGCAACCTACTGAACTGTGATGTAGGCCCGAAGGCAAAACTCCTATTACACTACTTACCTGGCGTCCTTAGCACTCGTAATCCAAATCTCGCACGCTAATTGGAAAACCTATAAAACCGCACATCCATTAGCTCTACATACCATTAACTCCGTAAAACTTTAAGGGGTCAGTCACTAAATCCCTACTCAGCCTAAAACAAAATTTCAACTAACGCTCCGACTAACCTTCAAAATTTCATAACTCCACCAATACTCGTCTGATTTGGACGATTCAAAATGCTTTGGGTTCCTCTTAACATCTAGTTTATAACGGCTTCATCCATTTCCCAATCGGACCTCCACAACTTGGCTGAATGTGGTCAAACAAAAATTGTTCTACAATCTGAGCATTCGGCTATCCAAACGCTCGATCTTTCCCATAAAACTCCGTAATCTACTCCTATTCCTAGCTTAAACATCAGCATACGTACAAAATTGACTAAAATCTCTAACTTTTGTATCTTACTCCTAGGGCTCACCCAAACTCTTTTTAACTCCACTTTTACCGCTCAAAATCGCTAAAAACCTAACTATTTACTAAGAAATAAGAAGAACTTATCTTTAGCTTGAAGAACGGGGAGAGGCGAAGGAGAAATCGTCGCCGAGGGCTCCACGAGCGGGAGAAGAAGAAGAAGAAGAAGAAGACCGGGGGGGAATCCGTTCCTGCCCTCTGTTATATTTCCTTTTTTTTTATAAATGAATTATATTATTAAATATAATTATTCCTAATTACTATATCGCCCTTAACCGTTTACTAAATCTGTTATACCGTCCAACTCCGACTAGATTCTTAAATTTTTGTCACCTCCATTAGTCTCAAAATAATCTTTTACCTAAGAGTAGAAATTTTCCGCCCATAATTATGACCATTACTCCGTCGATTACAACCATGTACATCCGACATTAACTTAAATGGAAAATTCTAGGTGTTACAGCATGCATGGAATTCCAAAATCTATCCTGTCAGATAATGACACTAAATTTTTGAGCTCTTTTTAGAAAAATCTTTTGAGGAACCTAGACACAGTTGCTTTTTAGCATATCTTTTCATCCTCAAACGGATGGTCAAACCAAGGTTGTCTATAGGACCTTTCGTACATTATTAAGAAACATTATTAGTAACCAACTTACTGACTTGCTTTGACTTGTGTGATAACACAAGCACTAGTTCACTTTGAATTTCTAACTGACAATCACCGAAGATCCCTAGATTCCAACAAGTACAACTATGACAATTTAGATCTAAATGCTATGAAATCCCTAGACTCAATGTGTAAATGAGATGTCTTAAAATTTCAAATCCAAACTCGTTATAGCCAAAATGATATTGCACAAACAAAACAGAAAATCTATTATTGGATAAAGCAGATTATGATGCAAAAATTACTCAACTTTCAAAAATTGTAACTTTTGATTGGATGAACCAAATCCTTTGAAATTTCAAAGAGAAATCTCTCAGAGAGTGAAAAAAACACCCTTAAATTTTCAGAGTCTAAATCAAGGTGGAATAAAAGTTATGAATGTAGTGGCATTGCTGGTTCGAGGAGGTGATAAGTAGACACCTCTCGGGTTTGTGTTTTTTCTTGATGAAGAACACTCCAACTTCGCCAAGGATGAGAGTTTTTATACTCTTTTGCTATGAATTCTACCTATTAAAAAGGTAAAGAAAAAATTAGTAATGAGAGCTTCCAAAATACTAACAAAAATGGAAAACAATTGCACAACACTCTCATGGATATCACTCACCGTAGGGGCGCTAGTTTGAGGCTCAAGAGCTTCGTCTTTTGAAGAAGAAAACTTCTAACAATTTTTTATTCAAAGTTGGCTAAAGACATCAGCCGTAAGAGGGGGTTTAAATTGGCCCTCAATTAGGTCAATACATTACATAAAAGAATGAAACTTAGAAGGAAAGAAGTGATCCTTTCCTAATCAGTCGAGGTGCAACTTGCCGCGCCATGCACTCTCTTCTTATAATGGCGGCAACCTAAATTCCCTTTACGTTTTGTAGCCTAATTTCTTTTTAAGGTGTAGCCCTAATCCTCATCATGGTGTAGTCCATTTAGGTCTTCAATAGGGGGGCCCAAAGAGTTCTGCCATGCTTGACTTGGTGTCCTCCTTTTACAAGTTGCTTTGTTTCCCTCTAATTTGTAGTATATTATGGTCTCCCTTTATAATAAGTAAGTCTAACATAAAAACAAAAAAATAAATAATAATGTCTTAAAAAAATAGAGGTATGCTGCTGGTTATAATAGTTGTCAAAAGAAAAACAAATTTCTTATTCTTTCATTGGTGATACCGAGGCTTGCTCCATCTTTTATTAAGTGATGTCGATGCCTTACTCCCATGTTATTAAGTAGCACGGTCTCTCCTTGTCTTGCATGCTAGGTGTGATCTCCACTTGATTTTCAAGAATGTGTCTTGCAACACGAACAAACAAGTTAGTTAATGCTTTGACTCAGATGTGCATGATTGCTTCTGAGGCACATCATCCTCCTCAGGTTGTTGAGAATTTTACTTCAAATATCTAAAGGGTGTCCCCGTCCTCTTCTTGTTCTCCAAAGTAAGAAGATAGGTCTTGCACATTGAAAGTAGCCGAAACCCTATATTCTCCTAGTGACTCAAGCTTGAATGTGTTGTTGTTGATTCTTTCTACACCATTAAATGGACCATCGACCCTTAGAAGTGAATTAAATTTCTGTTGGTTTCGGAATCTTTCATTCCTTAGATGTAACCAAACTAGGTCTCCTTACTTGAAGATAACCTCTTTTCTTCCTCGGTTGGCATGCTTAGCATATGTCTTGTTCTTCTTTTGAATGGTCTTTCTAACCACCTAAATGCATGCTCTTTATTTTCTTAGCCTTATTAGTGCCAATAAGCTTTGAGAGATCTTTCGAGGGTAATGGTGTGGCATCTCAACAGCAACACCACGGAAACCCCTCTGGTTTGCGGTTTGCTTTGATACCATAACTGTAACAATCCAACTCACTCTTATCCAAATTATACTTATAATTGACTGGTTTGAGAACGTACCATAAAAAAAAAACTTACGCAGCTAAAATGACTTTAAAACATGTGAAAACCGTACGTGTAAAGAACTCATAAAATGTGAGGGATATTATTTTTTTCTCTTTTTTTTTCTGAAATTTCGGCAGAGTAACGCCTAAAAATGGTTATCTCCCAAAACGAACTAAACCTGTATAATATGTATTCAAACTAACGCTTCATATCCGTTACAAACTAAATCATCAACCCATCAATCCAAACTCATACGAAATCACTTAGAGAAAACAGAGTTAAAGGAAAACAAATCCTTCAGCTAACAGTGAAGAAAATCCACAATATAAGACAATGAAATACTCGTAAGTATAACTATATACGAACAAAACCTATCCATCAGAAATCACCAAAGGAAATCAGAGTTAAAGAAAAATAAATCCATCGACTATAAATGAAGAGAATCCACAATAGAGGGCAATGCAATGCCCTTATGTGTGGACATATATACCCACTACTGAGATCGCTCAAAATGCCTCTCAAAACTCCAAATCCCAAAAGTAATAACTCTCAAAATGAACCTTCATCACCATTTACCACCTCCACGGGTCAGGTCGCCCTAACACACAGCAGTCTGGTGCCTCGGTCACGCGCCGCCAACTGTCCTACTTGTCAGTACTAGGCTCTCGGAACTCACCGATAGTAACTCTTCACCTACACCACAGAATACAAAATTTAAGCTTAACGCTTGGCAAGTTGGGCGATATAGAAAGTAAAACTGACAATGCAATCCTATAGCATGTAGCTACACTCTCACTCATGTTGTCGTAACTCGTGCCGCGTTGTACAGCCGTACTAGGGTGATGTTGGACTCTCTCGCCATACCATGCCCCTTAACGCGTCACCACCATCTCGGTTCCTTCAGCAATGAGGCCCACGAGCTTCACACACGCGTCACCACACAACAACCATATTAGGGTGAGGCTGGACTCACTCGCCGCACCACCCCTTGACACGTCGCCACCATCCCGGTTCCTCCAGCAACGAGGCTAAAGATGTTCACCCCACACACGCCTTAGCAGCCATCCTAGGGTGAGGCATGGACTTACTCATCACACCACCTCCTGACACGTCGCCACCATTCCGATTTCTAATGCAACGGGGCCAAAGCTACCCACACACACATTGTCCTCACTGCCACATGTTACACTTCTCTATATCTTAAAACATGCTCAAATTCATTTTCGTACTATTTTCAAAACATGATGCATGACCAAAACAGTAAGCACACACATCACAAACACACAACCACTCCTAAAGTCCTGTATTGTAGGCCCACACGGGCAAGACACATGCATACACTACTTACCTGGCGTTCTAAGCTTCTGTGGTGCTCGACTTCACCAAAACCTACTTAACCTACAACGGAAAGCCGATTTCCGTCAAAACTCTTCCCAATATTCTACTCACGCACTAAAACCAACATACTAACACAATACACCACGAATTTTCAAAAATCCTTCACTAACCCAACTCAATCCAAAAACCGATAAAAACATTCAACGAGCATAACTTTTGCATCGATTAACGGAATCAAACGATTCTTGGGTAAACGCTCCATTAATAACCCAATTTAACATACCAAAAGAGAATTTTAAATAATTCCCCCCAAAAACAGAACCATTTTTCAAACTCAAAATTCCCATTTTCGTTTTTTTTTCTTTTTAACAATTTCATCCAATTCCTCCTAGATCATTCATCCAACATAATCTAACTAACCTTACACAATTCAGCTAAAAACCGAAACACATTGCACGAACCGTACTCGGTTTTCTCCCTGAAAACCAGGACACCACAACCCACTGATGATCACCCCTCCCCCGTTGTTAATTCCTTTACAGTTAAGCACAAATCAACCAAGGTTTGAAAACAGAACGACACTACACCCCCGGCCACAAGAACAGAGACGAAACAGGGGAAAAACTCACCTGTTCTCGGTCGAGTTTGGTGCGGAAAAGCCAAACCACAAGCTGGCTTCAGCTCGTCGGAGTAGTGGAACACGTCGGCATCTTTCTCCTTCTCTGTCTCGTTGGTCGTAGATAGAACGTGCTCGGGCTCTCTCTCTTCGGGAGCTCGAGCTGCTAAAAACCCGAATGGCTTCTTCGTGAAACCATTCAATTTTTTTTTTTAATTTAGTTAACTAATTTACTAAATCGCTCTCACGTGTTTGAATCTCCGTATTTCTGTTAAGTTTGCGTCTTTCGACTTAAAATTTCAGAAATCCTCCTCCAAATTAAATCCTAAATTTTGTAAAATTAATAAAACCGTTAAAATCTCCCATGAAATTCTCACAAAACTTTAGATTAATTTGAAAAAATTTCGGGTCATTACATTATCCCCACCTTATAAGAATTTTGTCGTAAAAATTTACATATTGAATAGCTCAGGTTACTGACGCTCCATGTTCTGCCATCGCTCCCAGGTGGTCTCCTCCACACCATGATTGTGTCACAACACCTTGACCAAAGGAATGTCCTTGTTGCACAACACCTCCACGGCGGACTCCAGAATCCTCACTGGCTTCTCCTTGCAAGTCAGCGTCTGCTGGATCTCTATATGCTGTTGTGGTACCACCTGAGAAGGATCATGCACGCACTTCCTCAGTATAGAGACGTGGAAGACATCGTTTATAGCATTCATCAAAGAGGGCAAAGGAATCTTGTAGGCGGTTCTCCCAATCTTACTGACAATCGGAAATGCTCCCACGATCGACGACTGAGCTTTCCTCTCTTCCCAAACCTAACCACTCCCTTGAATGGGGAGATCTTCAAAAATACCTCATCGCCTTCGCTGAACTCCAACTTTCGCCGCCTATGATCTGCATAGCTCATATGTCGATTCTTAGTTGCCTCAATCCTCTTCCTTATAATAGCAATCTAGTCGACAGTTTGCTGTAGTATCTTCGAGCCTATAAGCCTCGCTTCTCCAACCTCATCCCAGTACAATGGAGACCGGCACTTCCTCCCATACAAAGCCCATATGGTGTTATACCAATAGTGGACTAATAGCTATTATTATATGAAAATTCCACCAACGGTAAGAACCTGCTCCAAGCTACCTGAAACTCCAATGCGTAGGCTCTGAGCATATCCTCCAATATCTGTATAGTCCGCTCTGACTGCCCATCGATCTGAGGATGAAAAGGCGTACTAAAGTCCAATCTAGAACCCATAGCCCTATGCAAACTCTTCCAGAACTTGGACGTAAACCTGGGGTCTCAGTCCGACACAATCGACACCGGAATCCCATGGAGTCTGACTATCTCCTGAACATATATCTGGGCGAACTAATCCATAGAATAAGTCATCCTCACAAGCAAAAAGTGAGATGACTTCATCAACCCATCAACTATCACCCAGATCGGATCATGGTCTTTAGCGGTCTTAGGCAAACCAACCACAAAATCTATAGTAATACACTCTCATTTTCATTCTGGTATAGGTAGTGGCTGAAGCATACCTAATGGTCTCTGATGCTCTGCTATTACCTGTTGGCACACCACGCAGGTCTCAACATACTTGGCTACCTCTCGCTTCATATTAGGCCACCAATAGTGTTGCTTCAAGTCCCTGTACATTTTAGTGCTTTTGGTATGCAAAGAGAAAGAAGACGAGTGGGCTTCTGACAGTATCTCCTTCCTTAGCTCCTCATCTTTCGGGACATACCACTTATCCCGAAACTTCATTATCCCATCCTCTGAATAGCTAAGTTCAGAGTTAGCATTGACCTTCATACTCGCCTTCAGCTCGCTGCACTAGGAATTATTCACCTGAGCTTGTTTGATTCTGTCCAGAATAGTTGGCCTCAAAGACATAGCCGGAAGCGTAGCTGCTATGTCAGAAACTACCTCCACACCGAATCTCCGAAGCTCTGTACTTAGCTCGACCGGCACTGCTGAACTCATAGCTGAAGCTGAAGCTGACACTCGGCTCAGGGCATCTGCTACCACGTTCGCCTTCTCTGGATGATACTTGATTTCCAGGTCGTAATTCTTAACCAGCTCGAGCCACCTCCTCTGTCTTAAATTCAGCTCCTTCTGTGTAAAAATCTACTTGAAACTCTGATGGTCTAAGAATATCTCGCACTGCAATCCATACAAATAATGTCTTCAAATCTTAAGTGGAAAGACCACAACCGCTAAATCCAAGTCATGTGTGGGGCTCGTAGGGCTTCAATTGCCTAGACGTATAGGCAATCACCCTCCTACTCTGAATCAATATACGCCCAAGACCAATCCTTGATGCACCATAATATATACTAAACTTCTCACCCACCATTGGCAGCATCAATAGAGGGGCCGTAGTCAACTTCTGCTTCAATGTCAGGAAGTTGCCTTCACACTAATTAGACCAACTGTGCTTCACATTCTTTCTGGTCAATTGAGTCAAAGGAGATGAAATCTTGGAGAATCCCTAAATAAATCTCTGACAGTATCTTGCCAACCCCAGAAAGCTGTGTATCTCGTTGGCACTGGTCGGTCGCGGCCACTCCTTCACAACCTAAACTTTCATTGGATCAATTGAAATACCTTGGAAGAAATAACATGCCCCAAGAAGTTGATCTTATCCAGCTAAAACTCGTAATTACAGAACTTAGCATAAAACTAGTGCTGGCTCAAAGTAGTCAGCACAATCCCCAAGTGCTCTCTATGCTCTTCATCGCTCCGTGAGTAAATCAGAATGTCATCGATGAATATAATTATGAATTTGTCCAAATACTCCCTGAACACTTGATTCAGCAAGTCCATGAAAGCGACTGGGGCATTGGTTAGACCAAAAGACATCACCAAAACTCATAGTGTCTATACCTCGTTTGGAAAGCTGTCGTCGGGATATCTTCCTCCCTAATTTCAATTGATAATAGCCGGACCTCATATCAATCTTAGAAAACACCTGTGCACCTTGAAGCTGATCAAGCAAGTCATCTATGTGCGGCAACGAATATTTGTTCTTCACAGTCAGTTTATTCAGCTCCATACGTAATGATCCGTCCTTCTTCCTGATGAAAAAGCACCAGCACCCACGGTAAGAAACTATGGTGTATAAAGCCCTTATCTGTCAACTCTTCTAACTGCGCCTTCAACTTCTTAAGCTCGATAGGTGCCAACCTATACGGGTTCTTACACATTAGCTCAGCATCGGGGTACACGTCAATAACAAACTCAATTTCTCTGTCAGCGGGCAAACCTGGCAAATCCTCGAGAAATACCCCCAGAAAATCCTGAACAATGGAAATGTCCTTGAGCTGAATCTCTCTTTATAGCTGTATGTCTATCACACTAGCCAAGAAGCCCATACATCCGTCTCGCAACAACTGTTGGGCTCTTATAGAAGACACAGTAAAAATCCTGTTCAAACCCCTTCCTGTCTTGAAGGAGTGGTAGTCCCCCATTTGGGGGTCGAAAATGGATCTATCTGGTTCTGCAATCTATCGTGGCATAATGTCTGAACAGCAGATCTATTCCCAAAATAACCTCATACCCCTTCATGTCGAGTCTGATTAGGTTGGCATACCACTACTTTTCTCCCACTGTCACAATGTCACATTGTACCACATGATCCGAACATAAGCGCTTCCCCGACGGCAACAACACATCATAAAACTGCCCGGTAGGGCTAGGCACCAGATTTGCCTTGACCACAAAGGTAGTAGACACAAATGAATGCATAGCACCCGTATCGACAAGAGCATAAGCCGCCATGCCTGAAATGAAAATATACTACCTGAGATCACCGATGGCTGGGAGGCATCATCTGGCTCAATGAGGGCAAAGACCCTCGGTGCTACCTTCGCTAGAGCCTTGATCAAATTCAAGCAAGTCTTAGCAAAATTCCCCAACTCATTGCAATTGAAGCATCGATTCTGTTATGGCTTCTGGCAATCCCTGAAAAATTGGCCGGGCGGCTCCCTGTAGCTAGGAAGCTTTATCCTAGCTTACTCGATGTCCAAGGCCTTAGCCACCACATCCTTATAGGGCACTCCTCGCGTCCCTGCTATCCGCATGCCCATATACACGTCTGGCTTCAATCCTTGCACAAATTGGTGTACCTTGTTCTCATGTAGGCTCGCCAAATGTTTGGCAAACCGAGATAGCGCCTCGAACTGCTCACATACTCAGCCACTGTACCCGTCTGTCTCAACTGAGCAAACTCTACCATCTTCCAGGCTCTGATCACATGGCTAAAATACTTATCAAAGAATACCATCTTAAACTCTTCCCAAGTCATGATCTTCACATCCCTTGTGGCCCTCATCGTATCCCACCAATAGTGGACATCCTTGGCTAGGTGGAATGCTGCACTAGATACCCTTTCCTGATTGTCGACCTTGGCACAATCCATCATGTCCTCCAATCTCCGTATCCACTCCTCAGCACTAAGAGAATCCGTAGATAATCCATCGAATACTGCGGGTCTGAGCTTGTGCAACCTATCACCCCTACGGTCTGCCGAAGCATGGGCACTAGACTGGCCCTAGTCCTCTCTACTCATAAACCGCTCTAGTTGTTGAGACTGGCAGTTGACCAACTTTATAAGCATCCTAACGGCGTCATCCATATCGCCTGCAGCTATACGCGTCTCTCTAACCATGACGCTAATCATGTACACCACAACATCTAGTAAGTCTAAAAAGAAAAGACAAGAGTTCTAAGAAGACTTACAGTTGGCGGAGCACTCCCATGCAGCGGCTGACGGTGTTAGGGAATCCACTGAACGACGTCGACCCAGTGGCTCTGATACCATAACTGTGGCGTTGTCACGGCCCAAAAAACTACCTGTTTCTAGTTTGTTCACTTCTCTAACACCACATCTTTAACGCTCCGAGTCGTCCCCGGACTCGGGTGTTAACCATACACCGCTTCTCACTTCGACGGAATTCGTATAAAATTTTAAACTTTTGGTTCTTTGACTCAAAACGACTTCCAAAAGCAATACATATGAACGTCGCAATGGAAATCTCATTTAAAACCGGTTTAAATAAACCTCACCTTTCTAAGACATATAAATAAGGAGACCGGTCGACACTTGCAAATGCCGGTCGACACCTGGGTTGTCTTGAGTTTTTTGTTAGTCGACACTAGCGAACGCCGGTCAACACAGCATTTTTCTCGGGGCTTCTCACTGGTCGACACTAGGAATCACCGGTCAACACTTCTACATTCAACTCTGAGAGGGGTCGACACCTGCTTTCACAGGTCGACATTTCGATGCTCTCTGCCCACACAGGTCGACCCCGCGGTCGTCACTTTCACTGATTTTACACTAACCGGTCGACACCCATAGTCACCAGTTGACACCTCATTTCTCTCTGGCCGCACTAGTCGAACCCCGCGGTCGACACTCACCATCAAATTACACTGACCGGTCGACACCTATGGACTTCAGTCGACACTTTACAGCAGTAACCTAAAAATAACAGCAGTTCCAAGAGAAAATGGACACAAAAACTTTCCCGAATTAAACCTACGGATTGAAAACCTGAATCATTCATTTAAACTCTTTCAAATAGTTCAACAATGTACCTTTACATCAATCTCGACTATCAACATCCACACCCACCTATGCCTCAAAACCTAGACACTCGACATAGAAATCACAAAACTCAACTCCCAAAAACCTACCTCCCAACTTCACTACACGGGTCGGGCCGCCGCGACAAGCTCCACCTGCCGGCACATGGTAGCATGCCGCCAACCGCCTACTCGTCTTGTCTAGGCTCTGGCAACTCACCCGCTAGTAACTCTGCACCTACACCACGAAACACACAACATAAGCATAATGCTCAGTAAGCAATGCAATATGAATCGTAAAACAACAATGCAATCCCATTACATGCAGTCTCTACGTTTCCACTCATGTTGTCATAACCGGTGCCGTGTGGTACGGCCGTACCATAGTGAGACATGACTCTCTCGCCACCTCACACCCTGGCACGTCGCCATCGTCCTGGTTTCTCCAGTAATGAGGCTCTCAAACCGTACCCACGCGTCACTCTACGCACTGCAACCCTTCTAGGGTGAGGCAGGACGCACTCGCCATACAACCCCCTAGCAAGTCACCATCGTCCCGGTTTCTACAATACACACGCACATCACAATCAATCATCACAACCAAACGTTCCTCGGTGTAGGCCCACCTGGGCAAAACACATGCATACACTACTTACCTGGCGTCCTACAACATACTAGCACAACACTCCACAAACTCGCTATCTCTCACTAACCTATCTCGGCTCCAAATTAAACCTAACTTCCGACGCGCATAACTTTTGCGTTGGTTTTCAGAATCACCCGATTGCAGCGACCAAACGGTTCGATTATAACCTTACACATCAAAAGAGTTTCGAAAATGAAAGTTCGTAGTTAGGCCAAAAATTCAAAAGTAGATTCGTTCTAGAGCTTAAAATTTCTACGTTCTCGGTTTCTCGCTCAAATTCGCTCACTTCCTCACCCATCTATCGCATTTATCCTCAATAACCCACAACAATCAATATTACACCCAATAAACACTCTAACCCTAAAACTCCAAATCTACTGTCCATCAAATTTCTCCTCAACTCCAACACTAAACCAACATTGAATCATAAACTACTTAAACTTACCTTGAACTGTTGAACTGGAGGAGAAAACTACGACCGATCACCGGGTAAACATTGCGGGAAGGAGGAGCCGAAGGGAAAAATCGTAGCTCGGTGGGGGGAAGAAATAACAGAAGGGGAAAGGGTTTCTGCAAATCCCTTTCCTCTCTACTAACATAAAAAACATAATAATAATAACTAATTATTATTTCACCCTCATACTTAAATCTTTTAATCTAACGGCCATCCAAACATCTTCGGGTCGGATTCCTAAAATTTTCTCCACACCATTAGCCTCGAAATAATTCTCCACCTAACCTTACAAATTTTCCACTCTGCAATCTGACTCGAATCCCGCCGTTTATCATCCCTACACCTCAAAAATCGATACCGCAAAAATACGGGATGTTACAGGCATCCCGACAGCAACACCACGAAAACCACTCTGGTTTCCAGTTCGCTCTGATACTATAACTGTAACAATCCAACTCACTATTATCCAAATTATACTTATAACTGACTGATTTGAGAACATATTAAAAAAACACTTACGCAGCTTAAATGACTTTAAAACATGTGAAAACCGTACGTGTAAAAGAACTCATAAAATGTGAGGGATATTATTTTTTTTCACTTTTTTTCTGAAATATCTGCAGAGTAACGCCTAAAAATGGCTATCCCCAAAACGAACTAAACTTGCTTACTACGTATTCAAACTAAGACTTCATATCCATTACAAACTAATTCATCAACACATCAATCCAAACTCATACGAAATCACCCAGAGAAAACAAAGTTGAAGGAAAACAAATCCATCAGCTAACAGTGAAAAAAATCCACAGTATATGACACTGAAATACTCGTAAGTATAACTACATATGACCAAAACCTATCCATCAGAAATCACCAAAGGAAATTAGAGTTAAAGGAAAATAAATCCATCAACTATAAATGAAGAAAATCCACAATAAAGGGCAATGCAATGCCCTTATGTGTGGAGATATACACCCACTACAGAGATCGCTCAAAATGCCTCTCAAAACTCCAAATCCCAAAAGCAATAACCCTCAAAATGAACCATCATCACCACCTACCACCTCCACAGGTCGAGTTGCCCTAACACACAGCTGTCTGGTCCCTCGGTCACGTGCAACCAACTACCCTACCCGTCAGTACTTGGCTCTCGGAATTCACCGGCAGTAAACTCTGCACCTACACCTCAGAAAACAAAATGTAAGCCTAACGCTTAGCAAGTAGTGTGATATAGAAAGTAAAACTGACAATGCAATCCTATAGCATCCAGTCTCTACACTCTCACTCATGTTGTCGTAACCTGTGCTGCGTTGTACAGTCGCACTAAAGTGAGGTTGGACTCTCTCGATTACAGTGACTAAATGCTTCGCTAATAACCTAGTTTAACATACCAAAAGAGAATTTAAAAAAATTAACCGTAGCTAAGTCAAATCTCCCAAAAATAGAACTGGTTTTCAAGCTCAAAATTCCCATTTATGATTTTTTTTGACAATTTCATCCAATTCCTCCACCAATTCCACACAAATTATTCATCCAACATAATCTAACTAACCTTACACAATTTAGCTAAAAATCGAAACACATTGCACGAATCGTACTTGGTTTTCTCCCTTAAAACCAGGGCATCACGGCCCACCGATGATCACCCCTCGCTGCTAATTCCTTTACATTTTAGCACAAGTCAACCAAGGTTTGAAAATAGAACGACACTACACCCCTGACCATCAGAACAAAGAAGAAACAGAGGAAAAACTCACATGTTCTCGGTCGGGTTTGGCGCGAAAAAGCTGAACCACAAGCTAGCTTCAGTTCGTTGGAGCAATGGAACACGTCGGCATCTTTCTCTTTCTTTCACTCATCGGTCGTTGGCAGAACTTTGTCGGGCTCTCTCTCTTCGGGAGCTCGAGTTGCTGAAAACCAAAATGGCTTCTTCACGAAGCCATTCGATTTTTCTCTGTTTTGTTTTTTTTAATTTAACTAAATTACTAAATCGCCCTCACGTGTTTGAACCTCTGTATTTTCGTTAAGTTCGCGTCCTTTCGACCTAAAATTTCATAAATCCTCCTCCAAATTAAATCCTAAATTTCCTAAAATTAATAAGCCCGTTCCATGAAATTCTCATACGACTTGAAATTAATTCGGAAAAACTTTGGGTTATTACAAATGGCACAAGATCTAGGTTCATAAGTGGATTGAAGCCATACACCACTTCGAATGGAGTCTTTTGTGTTAAGTTGTAAACACTCTAGTTGTAAGCAAACTCTATATATAGGAGTCGAATGTCCCAATCAGTAAGTCAATTGCTCATGATACTCCTTAATAAAGCACCCAAGATCTTACTAACAATCTTTTTTTGACCATCTGTTTAAGGATGAAAGAATATACTAAAAAATAATTTCGTGCCAAGCTTCCTCTAAAGTGTTTTTTAAAAGGAGGTAAAAATTTAGTATCCCGATATGGAGGGCATCATCCGTTTTAGAGCAAGCTATAAAGTGTGTCATCTTAAAAAATTGGTCTACAACCACCATAATTGATTCCTTAGTCCGAATAGTTCGAGGCAATCCCATAACAAAACCCATACTTACCTCTACCCCTAAATGACTTGAAACCGGTAAGGGCAAGTATAGTCCTTAAGGAAGAACTTGGCTTTTGGCCTTTTTATATATTATGTATTTTTCTATTACCTTGTTCACATATTTAATTAAGTGTGGCCAATAGAATTGTTCCTTGATAAGGTCTAAGGTTTTCCTCTCTCCGAAGTGATTAGCCAACCCGCCACCATGAGCTTCTTTAACTAAGGCTTCTCGAATGCCGCTTCTTGGAATGCAAAGTTTTCCCCTTTGTAGAAGGTAGCAATATACTAGATAAAACCTACAATTGGTGTTGTTTTTGCTTAGTGCATACCATTGGCCGAAATCTTAATCTTTTTCATCCATGTTTTTGATCCATTCAAAGTCGAAGAACTTGGAGCTTAATTTGGTCAAAAGCATGTGTCTCCTTGAGAGGGTGTCGGCCTCCACATTTGTCTTCACCTATTTATCTTTAATGATGTAATAGAACCTTTTTAGAAACTCCACTCATTTAGCATATCTTTGGTTTAGTTTGCTTTGACTCTTGATGTGCTTGAAGGCCTGGTGGTCTGTATGAATAATAAATTCTTTAGGAAGAAGGTAGTGTTGCTATAAGTCAAGAGCTCGAATGATAGCCAAGAACTCTTTATCATAGGTGGAGTAGTTTAGGGCAGCTCCCTTGACTTTCTCACTAAAATATGCAAGTGATCTTCCTTCTGGCATAAGTAATGCTCCAACCCCTAGTTCGGATGTATCATATTCCACCTCAAAGACTTTGTTGAAGTCGAGTAGCATAAGGACGAGTGAGTTACATAACTTCTCTATAATCAAATCAAAACTTTGTTAGCAATTTTGAGTCCATAGAAAATCTTTTCTATTTTTTTTGGTACAATCGGTGATGAGAGTCATGATGGAGATGAAATCTGTAATGCCCCGAAAACCTACCATTTTTCGTTTGTTCATTGCTCTGATACCACAACTGTAGCGCCCCAAAAATCATCACAGTTCCCGGTACGCTCACTGCTACTACTCCCACAAACACGCTCGAAAAATTTAGTAAAAATTTTAAACTTTGTTCCTTGACTTAAAACGACACATTTAAAAACGTTTAAATAAAACGTCGCAGCGGAAAACTTCAATTTAAAATTAATTTAAATAAAATTCAAGTTTTCTAAAAAAAAACATTTTCGGTCGACACCTGTGAACACTGGTCGTGGGGTTAGAAATGATGAGTGGCTGCGCGAGACCTGCGCGTAGCGCACGCATGCTAATGGGGTTAGAAATGGCATGCAAAAGACTTAAAGTAGTGACAATGATGAGTGCTCGGAGGAACACCCTAACACACGAAAACAGAGCATAACAGAAAATAAAAAATTACGAGGAGAAAGAGAGTGATACCAACAAATCCTTGAGATGGGTTGGCTTGGAATCTTCACATAAATGACTGATAGGATGAAAGGAAGGGTCCTTGGCTGGTTAAGAAGCAATTGCCTTTACTTTCGGCAAAAAATCTTCCAAGAAGAATATCAGCGGCTAGGAGCTGGTTTTAGCCATGTTCTCTCGTCACCAACTCTTCTAGAGTTGAGAGAACAATGAACCATGGCTCAAAGATAAACCAATCTCGTGAGGAAGGAGACTCTCTCCTCTCGGTTTGCAACTGATGCAAATTCTTTCAAGGAATTCAAAAATCGTAACTGGTTTTCATCAAAGCATAAACGGTTTCATTTCTAAAATCAACTAGTGTTTATCAAGGGATTATCAACCTTTACAAGAGTTAAGATTGAGCTTATAAAAAGCTTCAATCGATCGGTTTTGCCAAAAAGAAGAAAATGCAAAAAAAGTGAAAAATAGTCGTTGCGGCTGGAAACTAGCCATTAAGCAGGTCACTATCGTGGCATTGTACGCTGTGGTGTGCACGTGCTGGGCACGGGTCTCGCGCAACACTGACTTGGTCGTGGCTTCTTTTTGCATGTGCTCTCCCAGTTGTTGCGCACGTTGTTCCTTTGTGCACGCTCGAAACTGACTCTGCAAGCGTGCTGTGCAACGCTGGCTCCTCTTGTGTGCGCATGCTGGGCAATGCTTCACCTTTTGCACGTCATGCCTTGGCCAAAGCTCTCCTTTATGTGCCAAATTGCTACTGCACACTAGCTGGGCATCATCGATTATCCTCATGTGTGTCATGCGTTTGTTTCTTGAGTGCACGCCAACTGCTCGATGAAATGCCACTTCCAAGCTTTTACACAAATTCGATCCAAGCATTCCTATTGTCTATTCTTGCAATAATAACAAATGTCTTAGTAAAAGAACTTAATTGAAGACTTACCTTTATCCGAGCATGAGTTTTTGGACTCCGGGCCACACCACCCATCCTAATAGAATTATCCTTCTTAAGCACTAGAACAGTAGGTACGGTGCATGGGCTCATTGATTCTCAAATATAGTCTTTATCAAGTAGATCTTGCACTTGACTTTGTAGCTCCTTGGTTTCCTTCAGATTCATTCAATAGGTGAGGTAGTTAGGAAGTACCGCTCCCTATTGCAAATCAATTTGATGCTCAACATCATGAAGGGGAGGTAATTCTTGTGGCAACTCCTCGGGAAATATGGCTTGAAATTGTCTCAAAAGTTGTTAGACGGGCGAGGGAACCACGCCTAGCTCTTCCAATCTTTCTCGAAACATGATCAAAATAAAAGGTCCTCCTCCTATAAGTGACTTCTTCAAATCGCTCTTTGAAATGAAAAGGTTAGACTTGTTTTTCTCTTTCTTGATTTCTTTTACTTCTTGTGCTACTTGCTAGGGTTTGAGTGGAGCAAGTTTGATGATCTTTCCTCCAAATTTCAAAGAGTAGAAATTGGAGTGTCCATCATGAGATGCCCTTCTATCGAATTGCCATGGCCTGCCTAACAAAAGCTGGCTAGTGCTCATGGGAGCCACATCACACAATATCTTGTCTTTGGATCCCCTAATGGAGAATTTGATGCATACTTGTTTGGTCACCTTAACATTATAACACAATGTATTTTTTGTCGTATCGATTTTTAGGTTGTCGGGGTGATGAGCGGCGGGATTTAGTTCAGAATGGAAAGTGAAAAATTTGTAAGGTTAGGTGGAGAATTATTTCGATACTAATAGTGGGGAGAAAATTTTAGAATTCTGACCGAAAATGGATTGATTAGCCGTTTGATTAAAAGATTAAAGTATGAGGATGAAATAGTAATTAGTTTATTATTATTATTATTTTATTTATAAAATATTAATAGAGAGGAGTGGGATTCGTAGAAAACCCTCTCCTCTCTCTGTTGATTTTCTCCCTCACCGCGTGACTCCCCCTTTTGGTTTCTCCTTACCGCGTGCGAGTTCTCCTTCGGCGATCGTTCTTCCAGCCAATAGTACTCTCCGTTCCTTCTCCTCTTCAACGATTCAAAGTAAGTTGTGTAGTATAGTCTAGTTTGAAGGTTGAAGTAAGAGTTTGGGGAGGGAATTGATGGATAAGGAATTAGGGTTTTGGGGTTAGAAAGTTCGTTGGAGTTGTTATCGATCGTTGTAGAAGTGTAGATGATAAATGTGATAGATTGATGAGGAATGTGCTAAGTTTATGCTGAAAGGCCGTGGAGGGGGGATTTTGACCCTAAGGCCTATACTATTTTTGGATTTCTGCCTTAGCTGCGGTTAATGATTTTAAATTCTATTGTGGTGTGTTAAACTAGGTTATGATTGGAGCGTTTGGCCACAGGAATCGAGTGATTCCGATAACCGACGCAAAAGTTATTCGCGTCAGAAGTTCGATTGATTTTTGAGCCGAGATAGCTTAGTGAGCAATTTTAGCGAGTTCGTGAAGTGTTGTGCTAATATGGTGATTTTAGTTTACAAGTAGAGTAGTGGGATGAATTTTGACGGGAAACCAGTTTTATTGTAGGTTGAGCAGGTTTCGGGTGAAACGAGCACCACAGAGAGCTACGACGCCAGGTAAGTAGTGTAGGTAGTGTGCGCATGTGCATTGCCCTTACCAGCCTACATCATGGGATGGTAAAGAGGTGTTACGTGTTTTGCCTGTTTGTGTTCGGTCATGCATCATGTTTTGAAAAGTGTAACGAAAACGAATTTGATCATGGTTTTATGTGCGAATGTGAAGTGTGATGTGCACTGGTGAGGACGACGAGTGTGTAGGCAGCTTTGGCCCCGTTGCTGCAGAAACAGGGACGGTGGCGACGTGTCAGGGCGTGGTGTGGCAAGTGCATCCAGCCTCACCTTGGGATGGCTACTGCGGTGTATGTGTAATGTTTGGCAAAGATGGCCTCATTGCTGGATGAACCGGGACGATGGCGACGTGCCAAGGGGTGGTGTGGCGAGTGCATCCAGCCTCACCCTGGAATGGTTACGGTGTGTAGAGTGGCGCGTGGGTACGGTTTGAGGGCCTCGTTGCTGGAAAAACTGAGACGATGGCGACGTGCCAGGGTGTGAGGTGGAGAGAGAGTCTGGTTTCAC
Organism: Begonia peltatifolia; assembly: GCA_022433055.1. Classification (NCBI taxonomy): domain Eukaryota; kingdom Viridiplantae; phylum Streptophyta; class Magnoliopsida; order Cucurbitales; family Begoniaceae; genus Begonia; species Begonia peltatifolia. Next base: position 3,139,814 of record CM039531.1, on the reverse strand, counting down.
CATGGTGCGGCCGTACCACTCGGTACCGGTTGTGACAACATGAACGAGAATGTAGAGATTGCATGTGATAGGATTGCATTGTCATTTTACGTTTAATATTGCACTACTTACTGAGTGTTAGGCTTATGTTGTGTGTTCTATGGTGTACGTGCAGAGATTCCAGCGGATAAGTTACAAGAGCCTAGACAGGATGTGTAGGCGGTTAGCAGCGTACTACCGTGTGCCAGCAGGTGGAGTTTGTCACGGTGGCCCGACCCGTGGAGTGATGCCGGGAGGTAAGTTCTGGGAGTTGTGTTTCGAGAGGTCTATGTCAAGTGCATAGATCTTGAGGCATAGATGGGTGTGAATGTTAATTGTCGGGATTGATGTATAGGTGCATTTTTAAACTATTTGAAAGAGTTTGATTGAATAATTCAGGTTTCGAATCGGTGGTTTTAATCGTGGAAGTTTCTGTGTCTGTTTTCTTTCGAACTGGAGTTATTTTTATATACTGCTGATGCAAAGTGTCAACTGAAGTCCATAGGTGTCGAGCGGTCAGTGTAAAATGGAATGTGAGTGTCGATCGCGGGGTTCGACTTGCACAGGCAGAGAGCAATGAGGTGTCGACCGACGACTATGGGTGTCGACCGGTTAGTGTAAAGTCAGTGAGAGAGTCGACCACAGAGTTCGACCTGTGCGGGCAGAGAGCAATGAGGTGTCGACCGACGACTGTAGGTGTCAACCGGTTAGTGTAAATTCAGTGAGAGGGTCGACTGCGGGGTTCGACCTGTGCGGGCAGAGAGCAATGAAGTGTCGGCCAGTGACTGTGAGTGTCGACCGCTTGGGGGAGAATTAGTGGGAGTGTCGACCGTGGGGTTTGACCTTTGTGGGCGGAGAGAATTAAGGTGTCGACCTTCGTTTACAGGTGTGGACCGGTTTCTTTATCTTTATGTTTTAAAAAGTAAAGTTTATTTTAACTGATTTTAAATTGAGTTTCTGCTACATCGTTTTTAAATATTTTTTTCAAGGATGTCGTTTTGAGTCGAAGAAACAAAAATTTTAAATTTTCTAAGAAAGTTATCAAGGAAACAAGTAAGTGTCCGGTTGGCGACCCGAGTCCTGGGACATCTCGGGGGTGTTACCGATGTGGTGTCGGAGCAGAGAACGAAACGAAAAATGGGTAGGTTTTCGAGGCGCTACAGTCATGGTATCAGAGCTTTTACCCAACCGGAAGTATGGCCGACGAGTATGTCGGGTCCCTCAGAGAAGGGGTGAGATTGTGAAGGCAATAGGGCATGTCACAATTCCCACAACGCTTGGAGTAAAGGTAGAGGGGACGGTTAATAGGAGGGAAGAGGGTATGGTACGAGTGTCAGCACCACGGGGTCGACGTCGTTTGATGGGTCTCCAAATACCACTATCCGCTGTGTGGGAGTGCTCCGACAACCGTAAGTATTTCTTAGAACCGTCGTAGTTTTTGTTTACACTCACTAGATGTTGTGGTGTACAGGTTAAACATTATGGTTAGAGAGACCCATAAAGCTTTAAGCGATATGGATGACGCCATTAGACAGCTTACCGAGTTGGTCAACCGCCAATCGCAGCAGCTGGAGCGGTTTATGAGTAGGGAGGACCAGGGTCAGTCTAGTACCTAGACTTTGACGGATCGTGGGGGTGATAGGTTGCACAGGCTCAGACTCACAGTGTTCGACGAATCATATTCGGACCCACTCAGTGCTGAGTAGTGGATTCGAAGTATGGAAGACATGATGGATTACGCCAAAGTAGATGAGCAGGATAGGGTATCCAGTGTGGCATTTCACCTTGCCAAGGACGCCCGATTTTGGTGGGATTTGGTGAATGCGACCACCGATGTGAAGTCCATGACTTGGGAGGAATTTAAGACGACGTTATTCGGCAAGTATTTAGCCACTCAGTCATAACCTAGAAGACGGTGGAGTTTGCCAAGTTGAGGCAGAAAGGTACCGTGGCCGAATACATGAGACAGTTTGAGGCACTATCTCGGTTTGCTAGTCATCTATGAGGCCGAACGAGAACAAAGTACACCAATTTGTACATAGCCTGAAGCTGGACATATACATGGGCATGCAGATAGCTGGAACACAAGGGGTGCCTTGCGAGGAGGTGGTGACGAAGGCGCTAGACATTGAGGAGGCTAGTACGAAACTTCCTAGTTACAGAGAGCTGCCTAAGGAACAGCCTAGGAGATATTTTAGAGAATTGTTGCCATAATCGAGCGGAGAAGAGTCGTCTCAGCAGAAGGGCCTAAAGAGGGTTAGCGACTGCTCCAGCAGCTATTGGAGCAACAAGCGACCCCAAGAACCGGGGCAGTTTTTGGTGTGCCCAGTGTCAGAGGAGTCATACTGGCGAGTGCAGGGTAGGTGCAGAGCGATGCTACAACTGTGCGAGGCGGGCCACTTGTTCAGAGATTGTTAGAAGCCGTGACAGAATCTGTGCTTCAACTGCAATGAAGTGGGTCATTTTGCTAGGAGTTGAACGAATTTGAGCAAGGCCCCAGCGAGAGTGACACCAAGAGTCTTCGCCTTCATCGAGCCAGACGATGCCGCCCAGCCATCGGTGATTTCAGGTAGTATTATTATTTCGGGCATGGCGGCTTATACCCTTATCGATACGGGTGCTACTCATTCGTTTATTTCCACTGCCTTCGTGGTCAAGGCAAATCTGGTGGCCAGCTATTCTTGGCAGTTTTATGATGTATTATTACCGTCGGGGGAGCGCCTATACTCAGATCAATTGGTACAAGGTGATATTTTGACAGTAGGAGAAAAACGGTTGTACGCCGATCTGATCATACTCGACATAAAGGGGTACGAGGCTTTTTTAAGGATGGATTGGCTGTCTAGACATTATGCCACGATAGATTGTAGGACCAGAGAGATCCACTTTTGGCTCCCGATTGGAGAGGGTTGCTCCTTCAGGGCAGGAAAGGGTTTGAGTAGGATCTCGGTAGTGTCGTCTATGAGAGCCCAACAGTTGTTACGAGATGGATGCATGGGCTTCTTGGCTAGCATAATGACGCGCAGCTTCAGGGCAAGGCTCAACTCCAGGACATCCCTATTGTGCAGGATTTTCTAGGGGTATTTCTTGAGGATCTGCCAAGTCTGCACCCTGATAGGGAAATTGAGTTCGTTATCGACGTATACCCTGCGGCTGACCCAGTGTGCAAGAACCCGTACAGGCTGGCGCCTACTGAGTTGAAATAATTAAAGGCACAATTAGAGGAGTTGATGGATAAAGGCTTCATACACCGTAGTTTTTCATCGTGGGGTGCACCGGTGCTTTACGTTAAAAAGAAGGACGGATCTCTACGCATGTGTGTTGACTATAAGGAATGGAACAAGTTGACGGTGAAGAATAAGTACCCGTTGTCGAAGATAGATTACCTATTTGATCAGCTTCAGGGGGCACGGGTGTTCTCTAAAATTGATTTGAGATCCGGTTACTATCAGATGAAGGTTAGGGAGTAAGATGTCCCAAAGACAGCTTTCCGGACGCGGTATGGGCACTATGAGTTTTTAACGATGTCGTTTGGACTAACTAATACCCCAGCTACCTTTATGGACCTGATGAACCGAGTATTTAGGGAGCAACTGGATAGATTCGTTATAGTATTCATTGATGACATCCTGATATACTCTCGGAGTGAAGATGAGCACAGAGAGCACTTGAGGATCGTGCTGACGACTCTGGGGCAACACCAACTATATGCTAAATTCTCTAAGTGCGAATTTTTGCTGGATAGGATCAAATTTTTGGGGCACGTCATCTCTCGTAGTGGACCCAGCAAAGGTTCAGTCTGTGAAAGAATGGCCACGACCGACTAGTGCCAGTGAAATATGCAGTTTTCTGGGGCTGGCAAAATATTACCAGGGGTTTATTAAGCGATTTTCCAAGATCGCAGCCCCTTTGACGCGATTGACTAGGAAGAACATGATGTATAGTTGGTCTGGGGAGTGCGAGGACAACTTCCAGGCGTTGAAGCAGAGGTTGACTACGACCCATTTGCTAGTACTGCCGGTAGAGGGGAAGAAGTTCAGCATTTATTGCGATGCCTCCAGGGTAGGCTTGGGTTGCGTGTTGATGCAAAATAGAAGGGTGATTGCCTATGCTTACAACGCAACGGAAGCCCTACGAGCAGAATTATCCCACGAACGATTTGAAGCTAGCGGCGGTGGTCTTTGCACTTATGATCTGGAGGCATTATTTATGTAGACAGCAACGCAAAATCTTCTCAGACCACAAGCGTTTAAGGTACATCTTCACGCAGAAGGAGCTAAACTTGAGACAAAGGAGGTGGCTTGAGCTGGTTAAAGACTACGACTTGGAAATCAAGTATCATCCGGGGAAAGCAAACGTGGTAGCAGACGCTTTGAGCCGAGTGTCAACTTTGATGTTTGCTATGATTTTAGCAATGCCTACCGAGCTAAGGAGTGAGGTACAAGAGTTTGGCCTAGAAGTGGTTTCTGATTTGGTAACCACACTGTCAGTGATGTCGTTGAGGCTGACCATCCTTGACAGAATTAAGTGAGCCCAAGAGACTGACCCCGAGTACAATGGACTGAAGGCAGGAATGGAGGCTAATGCTAGCACTGAGCTCAGCTATTTGGAGGATAGGATTCTGAAGTTTCGGGATAGGTGATATGTCTCGAAGAATGAAGAGCTGAAGAGAGAAATATTGTCCGAGGCTCACTCGTCTCCCTTCTCTGTGCATCCTGGAAGCACTAAGATGTACAGAGATTTGAAACAACACTATTGGTGGCCCAATATGAAGCGGGAGGTAGCCAAGCACGTGGAGACCTATGTGGTATGCCAACAGGTGAAGGCGAAGCATCAGAGATCGTCGGGTACGCTTCAGCCACTACCTATACCTAAGTGGAAATGGAAGCGGGTCACTATAGATTTTGTGGTCGGACTGCCAAGGACTGCTAAGAGCCACGATGCAATTTGGCTGATTGTAGACAGACTAACAAAGTCGTCTCACTTTTTGTCGGTGAGAATGACTTACTCGATGGATCAATTCGCCCAATTATACATACAAGAGATAGTCAGACTACATGGGGTTCCAGTGTCAATAGTGTCAAACCGAGACTCTAGGATTATATCTAAGTTTTAGAGGAGCCTGCATAAGGCCATGGGTACCAAGCTTGAATTCAGCAGGCCTCCCACCCTCAGACCAACGGGCAATCAGAGCGGACCATACAAATATAGGAAGACATGCTTAGAGCCTATGTTTTGAAGTTTCAAGCGACTTGGAGCAGGTTATTGTTGTTGGTAGAATTCTCATATAATAACAGTTACCCGTCTACCATTGGCATGACTCCGTACGAGGCTTTGTATGGAAGAAAGTGCAGGTCACCGTTGTACTGGGACGAGGTTGGAGAAGCAAGACTTATAGGCCCAGAAATACTACAACAGATGGTCAACAAGATTACTATTATAAAGAAAAGGGTCGAGGCAACTCAGAGTCGGCCAAAGAGTTATGCCTATCGGATGAGGCGAGAATTGGAGTTTGGTGTGGGTGATGAGGTATTCTTGAAGATCTCCCCGTTCAAAGGGGTGGTCAGGTTCGGGAAGCGAGGAAAGCTCAACCCTCGTTTTGTTGGACCGTTCCCTATTGTGGAAAGGATTGGGATGACTGCCTACAAGCTTCAGCTGCCCTCCTCGATGGATGTCATACATAATGTCTTTCATGTATCCATGCTGAGGAAGTGTATGCGTGATCTTTCTCAGGTGGTTGCACAGCAGGATATAGAGGTACAGTCAACTCTATCTTATGAGCATAAGCCAGTGACCATACTAGGATCAGTTGTTAAAGTGTTGCGTAACAAGGAGATTCCCTTGGTCAAAGTTTTATGGCACAATCGCAACGTGTAGAAGACCACTTGGGAAAGGCGGCAGAACATGGAGCAACAGTACCCAGAGTTATACAGTACGTAAATTTTGGGGACAAAATTCTTTTAAGGAGGGGAGGATGTAACATCCCGTATTTTTCGTCGTATCGATTTTTTGGTTGTCGAGGTGATGAGCGGCGGGATTCGGGTCACAATGGAAAGTGAAAAATTTGTAAGGTTAGGTGAGGAATTACTTCGAGACTAATGTTGGAGAGAAAATTTTAGGATTCCGACCGTAAATGGATTGATTAGCCGTTTGATTAAAAGATTAAAGTGTTAGGTTAAAATAGTAATTACTTTATTATTATTATTTTATTTATAAAATATTAACAGAGAGGAGTGGGATTCATAGAAAACCCTCTCCCCTCTCTGTTATTTTTCTCCCTCACCGTGTGACCCCCCTTTCGGTTTCTCCTTCCCGCGTGCGAGTTCTCCTTCGACGATCGTTCTTCTAGCCGATAGTACTCTCCGTTCCTTCACTCCATCGACGCAACGCCATTCCTCCATCTTAATCTCCACTTCTACAGTTTAAGGTAAGTTTAAGTAGTCTATGTTTCAATGTTGGTTTAGTGTTGGAGTTGACGAGAAATTTGGTGGATAGAGATTTAGGGTTTTAGGGTTAGAGTGTTTATTGGGTGTAATATTGATTGTTGTAGATTATTGAGGATAAATTTGATGGATGGGTGAGGAAGTAAGCGAATTTGAGTGAGAAACCGAGAACTTAGAAATCTGAAGCTTTAGAACGGAAATACTTTTGAATTTTTCGCCTAGCTATGAACGTTCGTTTTCGAAACCCTTTTTGGTATGTTAAACGAGGTCATGAGTGTAACATTTGGTCATTGGAATTGAGTGATTCTGATGATGGACACAAAAGTTGTGTGCGTTGGAAGTTAGGTTGATTTTAGCCAAAATTTGGGTTAGCAAGCCGTCTTGGTTGGGTTTTGGTGGAGTGAGTTAGTAGACATAATTTTAGTGCGTGGAACGCGTTGTGTGATGAGTTTTTAATGTGATAGGTTGAGCAGGTTTCTGGTGATACAAGCACCACGGAGAGCTATGACGCCAGGTAAGTAGTGTATGCATGTGTTTTGCCCATGTGGGCCTACACAGAGAAACATTTGGTTTGTGATGATTGATTGTGATGTGCGTGTGTAATGTTTGATATGCATCATGTTTTTGAAATGGTAACGAAAATGAATTTGAGCATGGTTTTATGTGCGAGTGTGAAGTGCGAGGTGTGGGAGTGAGGAAGATGTGTGTGTGGGCGAGAACGATGTGTGTGTGGGCAGCTAAGCCCCGTTGATAGAGTAATCGGGACGGTGGCGACGTGCTAGGGCATGGTGTGGCGAGTGCGTCTAGCCTCATCCTGGGATGGTTGCTGCGGTTTGCGTGTGGTGATGTGCAACTATGGCATTGTTGCTGGAGGAACCGGGACGATGGTGACGTGCCAGGGGGTGGTGTGGTGAGTGCGTGCAGCCTCACCCTAGAATGGTTGCGGTGCGTAGAGTAATGCGTGGGTATGGTTTGAGGGCCTCGTTGCTAGAGAAACCGGGACGATGGCGACGTGCCAGGGTGTAAGGTGGCGAGAGAGTCCAACCTCACCATAGTCCAACCGTACCACGCGGCATCAGTTGTGACAACATGAGCGAGAACATAGAGACTGCATGTGATTGGATTGCATTGTCGTTTTACGATTCATATTGCACTACTTACTGAGCGTTAGGCTTATGTTGTGTGTTCCGTAGTGTAGGTGCAGAGATTCCTGCGGGTGAGTTGCCAGAGCCTAGACAGGATGAGTAGGCGATTGGCGGCGTACAACCGTGTGCCGACAGGTGGAGCTTGTCGCGGCGGCCTAACCCGTGAAGTGAAGCCGGGAGGTAGGTTTCTGGGAGTTGAGTTTTGTGAGGTCTATGTCGAGTGTATAGGTTTTGAGGCATAGATGGGTGTGGATGTTGATAGTCGGGATTGATGTGTAGGTATATTGTTGAATTATTTGATAGAGTTTAATTGAATGATTTAGGTTTTGAATAGGTAGTTTTAATCGTGAAAGTTTTCGTGTTCGTGTTCGTGTTCTTTTGGAACTGCTGCTATTTTTAGCCTGCTGGTGTTAAGTGTCGACCGAAGTCCATAGGTGTCGACCGATCAATGTAAATCGGAAGATGAGTGTCGACCGCAATGTTCGATCGGTGGGGCAGGGAGAAATGAGGTGTTGACTGGCGACCGTGGGTGTCGACCGGTTAGTGTAAAATCAGTGAGAGTGTCGACCGCGGGGGTCGACCTGCGCGGGCAAAGAGGATCAAGGTGTCGACCTGTGAGAGCAGGTGTCGACCACCCTCTGAGTTGAATGTAGAAGTGTTGACCGGTGATTTCTAGTGTCGACTGACGAGAAGACCCGAGAGAAACATGGTGTCGACCGGCGTTTACCAGTGTCGACCGATGAAAAATCCGAGACGACCCAAGTGTTGATCGGAACTTGCAGGTGTCAACAGTCTCTTTATTTCTACGTTTTAAAAAGGTGAAGTTTGTTTAAACCAGTTTTAAATGAGATTTCCACTGCGGCGTTCATATGTATTTCTTTAAGAAGTCGTTTTGAGTCAAAGAACCAAAAGTTTTAAATTTTATACGAATTCTGTCAAGGTGAGAAGCGAGTGTACGGTTGACGACCCGGGTTTGGGGACGACTCGGGGGCGTTAAAGATGTGATGTTGGAGCAGTGAACAAACTGGAAACGGGTAGGTTTTCAGGGCATTACAGTTTGGACAACCACATCCATGATGTCGAATGATTGAAGCTCCACGATATCGCTAATTTCTTTATTCAACCCTCATATGAATCTTGCGATTATTTGTTCATCAGGTTCTTCCACTCCACTCTTGATTCTGAGTGTTTCAAACTCGATGAGATATTCCTCAACTGATTAAGAGTTCTGCTTGAAATTCAACATTTGGAGGAACAACTATGACTTGTAGTTGCTAGGTACAAACCTTCTACTCATTAGAGATTTCATAGCTGTCCAAGTTGAGATAGGTTCATCTCTATCATGCCTCTTCTGAGCTCTCAAATCGTCCCACCTTAAACTAGCATACCTAGTTAATTCAAGTGATACTAGTTGTAATCGGAGTAATTGTAGTAACCAAAGACCTTTTCTATTTTGACCACTCAATCTAGGAAAGTATCATCATTACATGTTCCGTTAAATGATGGAATAGTTAATTTCGCATGCTTTAGATCTTCATTAGGAACGTGCCTATCATGGAGAAGATTATATTCTTGATTATTGAATTCCATATCATCTACAAATTCATTGTGATGATTTCTTCCTCTTGCAGCTTCGGGTCTTTTCTTTGGTAAGGGACCTCGAGAAACAAGTTGATGAGCTAATCCCTCAAAAGGAGCTAGCTAAAACCCCACAAATATAGAGGATGTGCTCTGGTGTGTGAGTGTTGAAACATCCAGAAGTTTTTCGACAAATTAAATTCCGGCTCTAACCAAAGGGAATTGTTTCACAAATAACGTTTTTTTTAATAAAATCCATGAGAGAAGTTTAAAGGAAATTATTAAATGGAAATCATGAGAAGGGAATTTTTTAGGAAATATTCAAATTTCAAAAACGAAATAACGTAAATTATCGAAAATTTTGGTGAATTAAAACATGTGAGGGCATTAAGGTAATTTATAATAAATTAAATTTTAAAAAAAATTATTATTAAACAAGAGTGGCTTCGACATGACACCACTCTCATTTGTCTCTCGGTCGAAGCCTCCATCGAAGAGTGAGGACCGCAGGCGATTCTTCTTTCCCGACAAGGAGCCTGTTTTCTGGCAACACTCGGCTGATTTCTGACCCTCTCCTCCTCTGACGAATGAAACCACTTGGTTTCCTTCCTCCTTCACGCGCCTAAACCCAATAAAAAATCCAGTAAGTCTCCCATGTTCTTCCCTTCTCTGATGGCCAATTGTGTAAGGATTCGATTGGATTTAATTTCTGTTGGTTTTATGCTAAAGTCTGAAGGGTTTGGAGGTGAAAGTGTGAGTGTTTGATCCATGAACAGTGAACACCAGAAATTTAGAAGAAAACCAAGAGGGGTACTGGACATTTCTTTCTGGATTTCGAAACCTCCAATTTTTTTGTTAGATTATGCTTAATATGTAAGAATGTGACTGATTGGTGAGGAAAATTGGTGATTTTGAGTGGAAAACCGAAAGTGGAGAATTTTATGCCAAAAATAGATTTCTGTTTTGGTGTTTTCACCAAGCTAATCCTACTCGTTTTAGAAACCCTCCTAGTATGCTCAAATAGGTTCTTTGAGGAGCGTTTAGCCCCTGAAATCAAGTGATTCTGATAATTGTAAGAAAAGTTATGCGCGTTCGAAGTTTAGGTTCATTTTGGCTGAGATAAGTTAGTGAACCATTTTGGTTGGGCTTTTATGGACCGAGTTGGTAATTGTAGTTTTAATGCGTAGGATGAGTTTTATGATGAATTTTATTGAGAAATGATTTTTTTTTAGGTTGAGCCCAGTTATTGGTAGAACCGAGGACCACAGAAGCTAAGGACGTCAGGTAAGTAATGTTTGCATGTGTGTTGCCCTTATGGGCCTACACCACAGGACATTAGGGATTATTTGCTTGTTTTGTATGTTTTATTTCAGTCATGCGTCATGTTTTTGAAAAGTGTAATGAAAATGAATTTGAGCATGGTTTTTAAGCACGAGCAAGTGGTGTGACATGTAAACGGTGAGGATAGTAAAAACTAGTCTCGAAGGAAATGATTCACCCTTCGACGTAGACGGAGAATTGACTTGGGAAACCTGATCGCTTCTCAACTCAGCATGAGGATCATTGTCAGGGGATTCGTATGCAACTTGTAGGCCACGTTACTGGTTGAGTTAAGACGGTGGCGACGTGTCAATAGTAGTGTGGTGCAAGGGCCAACTGATCTGATGGCGGTTTGCATGACGGGCATCGAAGGAAGTGATTCACCCTTCCACGCAGATAAAAAATCGACTTGGTAAACTGGATCCGCTTCCCAACTCAGTGTGAGGATCGTATGAAATAATGACAGGAAATAGCAACATGAGAGAGAGAGAGAGAGTGTAGAGATTGCATGTGACAGAATTGGATTGATAGTTTTTGCATTTCATTACGCATTACTTACGGAGCATTAGGCTTACTTTGTGTTCTGTGGTGTAGGTATGGTCGAGCAGGACGATAAGTACCATAAGCCTAGCCATGAGTAGCAAGTAGTTGGCGGCGCACGACCAGAGCATCGGCTTGGTAGACTGTATTAGGGCGACCCGACCCGTGGATATTGGTACGGTATGGTAGGGGTTCTAAAAGGTTTCTTTTGAGAGTCTTTTGTATTTTTTGAACGATCTTTCTTGATGCATTTCATGTATAGATTTTTGGTTGTATAGTGGAGTTTTGATGTCAATAGTTTGATGGATTTGCTTTCTTTAAAACTAGATTTTATTTGGTGATATTGATTACAACATGGATTAATAGGTTTGGATTTTGGTGGGGGATTATATTGACGGATTTTGTTGGGAGATACTGTATTTTTTTTGTTTTGATTTTCATATTTGAGGTTAACATTTATAAGCGTTACTTTACCAAAATTTTGAGAAAACACCATGGCGTCAAATAGGTCGCGCGACGGCCGCTCGGGGTCGGGTGGCATGCGCGCAAGGCACGCAATGTCTAGTGTGGCGCGCACGGCGTTGAGGGTGGCACGCACGGCGTCAAGGAGCGTGCAAGACGCGAGGTATCAGTACGAGCGCGGTCAGCAATGAGGGCGTGCAGTGTGCCCGTGGCGCGCGCAGTGGGCGCATGGCTTAGTGAGCGCCCGTGCAGCCCTAATGGTCAGGGCCCGCACTTGGCGCAGGGGCCCGGCACCAGCGCTGACACCGACGGCTGAGCCATTTGAGCGACAGCCGGCGATGATGGTTTCTTTTCAAAAAAAAATTTGTCCTCACTTTCACGATCGATTTTCATACGATAGTTTTTCGTTCCGTTTTTAAATGTTTTAAATTTAATTTTCACTGTGTATTTTCAAATGTTTTCAAATAAAATTTGGGGTAAAATGGGTCAAGGAGCAGTTTAGCCTTGTCGGTGGCTCAGGAACCTGGAGGCAGCTCCCGTGGTCGCGACAAGTTATGGTATCAGAGCTACAAGGTCGACGTCGTTCAGTGAATTACTTAACACCGACAGCCGCTACATGAGAGTGCTCCACCAACTTTAAGTATTTCTTAGAATCCTTGTTGTTTCTTTTAAACTTAGTAGATGTTATTGTGTACAGGATTAACATCATGGTTAGAGAGCCGCGTAGAGCTCTACAAATGAGAGGGAAGACACCATCAGGCGGCTCACTGAGTTAGTCAACCACCAGTCTCAACAGCTCGAGCGGTTTATGAGTCGGGAGGACCAGGGCCATTCTAGTGGTAGTGCTTCGGTAAATCATGGTGGGGATAGATTAAATAGACTTTGCCCCCTGGTATTTGATGGATTATCTCTGAATCCTCTCAATGCTGAGGAATGGATTCAGAGTATGGATGATATGATGGATTATGCCAAGGTGGACGATCTTGATAAAGTGACCACTGCAGTATTCCATTTAGCTAAAGATACCAAGTTTTGGTGGAATTAAGTGAATGTGACTACAGATGTGGCAGGAGTTCACGACAGTGTTCTTCGGCAAATATTTCAGCCACGTAGTCAGGAACCGAAAGATGATGGAGTTTGCTCAGCTACGACAGACGGGTTCAGTGGCAGAGTATGTAAGGATGTTTGAGGCGTTGTCTCAGTTTGTCGGTCATTTGGTAAGCCTGAATGAGAACAAGGTTCACCAGTTCGTACAGGGGCTTCAGCCAAAGATGTATATGGGCGTGAGGATAGCGGGGACGCAGGATGCTCCCTATGAACAGGTGGTTACAAAAGCCTTGGACATAGAAGAGGCAAGGATGAAGCTTCCTAGCCATAGGGTGTAACACCCCGTATGTTCGCGGTACCAATTTTTGGTTTGTCGGGACATTTAACGGTGGGATTTGGATCGCAATGGAGAGCAAAAAATTTGTAAGGTTAGGTGGAGAATTATTTCAAGACTAATGTTGTGGAGAAAATTTTAAGAATCCGATCGAAAATGGACTGAATAACCGTTTGGATAAGTGATTAAAGTGTGAGGATAAAATAGTAATTAATTATTATTATTATTATTTATAAATAAAAATTAGGTAACAGAGAGAGGGAAACCATAGCTCTCCCCTTCTCTGTTATCCCCCCCCCCCAGCTGCGCAAAGAGAAACGGAGAGCGAAGCCCTCCCTTCGGTGACCCTTGCTGCAACGACGCCATTACTCCGTTTTCTCCTCTATTTCAACGGTTCAAGGTAAGTTTAAATAGTTTATGGTTCAATATTGGTTTACTGTTGGAGTTAAGGAGAAATTTGGTGAATAAAGATTTGGGGTTTCAGAGTTAGAGTGTTTATTTGGTAGAATATCGATTGTTGTAGGTTATTGAGGATAAATGTGACGAATGGGTGAGGAAGTGAGCGAATTTGAGCAAGGAACCAAAAATGTAGGATTTTAAGCACTAATACGGAATTGGCTGTGAATTTTTGGCCTAGCTATGGGCCCTCGTTTTAGAAACCTTTTGGTGTGGTAAACTAGGTTACAATTGTAGCGTTTGGCCTCTGGAATCGGGTGATTCCGATAACCGACGTAAAAGTTATGCGCATTTGAAGTTAGGTTGATTTTGTAGCCGAGATAGGTTAGTGAGCGATTTCGATGAGTTTGTGAATTGTTGAGCTAGTATGGTGATTTTAGTGCACAAGTAGAGTAGTGGGATGAATTTTGACAAAAAACTGGTTTTGTTGTAAGTTAAGCAAGTTTCGGGTGAACGAGCACCATGGAGAGCTAGGACGCCAGGTAAGTAGTGTATGTATGTGTTTTACCTAGTTGGGCATACACCGAGGAACGTTAGGTTTGTTATGGTTGATTGTGATGTGCGTGTATTGTTTGGCATGCATCATGTTTTTGAAAAGTGAACGAAAATGATTTTGAGTATTGTTTTGAGTAAACGGTAGCGAGACGCGTGGCGGTGGTACCGCGGATTCTGCTCGGGGAGTGTGCCGGTTAGGATGTCAAGTGACGTGTATGTGTTGACGGTGAAGATGATGGCCAGTGGCACCGCAGATTCTGCTTGGGGAGTGGGCCGATACCTCACCAGTCGCGGATCCCGCTCAGGAAGTGGGTCGGCTTGGTTGTCGTGAAATGATTGACAGGGGCGCCGTCGATCCTGCTTGGGGAGTGGATCGGCTGGGTTGTCGTGAAATGATAGACAGGGGCACCGTGGATCCTGCTCGGGGAGTGGGTTGGTGCTTCAGCAGTCGTGAATTTCGCTTGAGGAGTGGGGCTGCTGGGCCGTCGCGGGCATGGTTGTGTGGCGTGTGGGCCTCGTTACTGGGGAGTCTGGAACGATGGCGACGTTTTAAGGTGTAGCATGACGCGCGGTTCACTCTCATCCTAGCCCGGCTACACAACACGTCTCGGAATTGTGACAACATTAGCTTGAGTGTAGAGACTGCATGTGATAGGATTGCATTGTTGTTTTACGTTTCATAATGCACTACTTACTGAGCGTTAAGCTTATGTTGTATGTTCCGTGGTGTAGGTGCAGAGTATCCAGCGGGTGAGTTGCCAGAGCCTAGACAGGACGAGTAGGCGATTGGCGGCATACTACCATGTGCCAACAGGTGGAGTTCGTCAAGGTGACCCGACCTGTGGGATGAGGTTAGATGGTAATCCTTTTTGGTGAGTTTTGAGGAGCCTATGTCAAGTGTATAGGTTTTGAGGCATAGTTGGGTTTGAATGTTCATAGTCGGAATTGATGTATAGGTGTATGATGAAATTTGTTGGAAGTGTTTGATGAATGATTCAGGTTTTCAATAAGTTGTTTTATTTAGGGGAAGTTTTCGCGTCCTTTTTCCTTCGAACTGCTGTTATTTTTAGGGTGTTGGTGCAAAGCGTTGACCGAAAGCCATAGGTTTCGACCGATCAGTGTAAATCAGAAGGTGAGTGTCGACTGCGGCATTCGATCAGTGCGGGCAAAGAGAAATAAGGTGTCGACCGGCGTTTGCTAGTGTCGACCGATGAAAAACCCAAGACGACCCAAGTGTTGATCGGAACTTGCAGGTGTCGACCGGTCTCTTTATTTCTACGTTTTAAAAAGGTGAAGTTTGTTTAAACCAGTTTTAAATGAGATATCCGCTGCGGCGTTCATCTGTATTTCTTTTGGAAGTCGTTTTGAGTCAAAGAACCAAAAGTTTGAAATTTTATACGAATTCCGTCGAAGTGAGAAGCTGGTGTACGGTTGACGACTCGGGTCCAGGGATGACTCGGAGCATTAAAGATGTGGTATCAAAGGAGTGAACAAACCAAAAATAGGTAGGTTTTCGAGGCGTTATAGTTATGGTATCAGAGCCTTTACCCAACCAGAAGTGTGGCCGACAAGGATGTCGGACCCCTCAGAGGAAGGGTGAGATTGTGAAGGCAAGAGGGCCTGTCACAATTCCCCCAACGCTTGGGGGAAAAGGTAGAGGGGACGGTTGATAGGTGGGAAGAGGGTATGTTACGAGTGTAATAGCCACGAGGTCGACGTCATTCAATGGATCTATTAATACCACCAGCCGATAGATGGGAGTGCTCCACCAACTGTAGGTATTTTTAGAGCCTTAGTAGTTTTGTTTTAGACTCATTAGATATTGTGGTGTACAAGTTTAACGGTATGGTTAGAGAGACGTGTAGTGCTGTAGGCGATATGTATGGCGCCATTAGACAGCTTATCTAGTTGGTCAACCGCCAGTCACAGCAACTGAAGCGGTTCATTAGTAGAGAGGACCAGGGCCAGTCTAGTGCCCAGACTTCAACGGATCGTGGGGGTGATAGGTTGCACAGGCTTAGACCCCCTGTGTTCGACGGAGCATCTTCAGACCCACTCAGTGCTGAGGAGTGGATTCGAAGTATGGAAGACATGATAAATTACGCCAAGGTAGAGGAGCAGGACAGGGTATCCAGTGCGGCATTCCACCTTGCCAAGGATGCCCAATTTTGGTGGGATTTGGTGAAGGTGACCACTGATATGAAGTCCATGACTTGGGAGGAATTTAAGATGACATTCTTTGGCAAGTATTTTAGCCACTCAGTCAGAACCCAGAAGATGGTGGAGTTTGCCAAGTTGAGGTAGACAGGTACAGTGGCCGAATATGTGAGACAATTTGAGGCGCTATATCTCGGTTTGCTAGTCATCTGGTGAGCCTGAACGAGAACAAAGTACACCAATTTGTATAGGGCCTGAAGCCGGACATATACATAGGTATGCAGATAGTTGGAACTCGAGGGGTGCCTTACGAGGAGGTGGTGGCAAAGGCGTTGGACATTGAGGAGGCTAGGACGAAGCTTCCCAGTTACAGAGAGCTACCTAGGAAACAACCTAGGAGGTATTTTAAGGAAGTGTTACCACAAGCGAACGGGCCTTAAAAGGTCCAGTGATAGCTATAGCAGTCAAGGGAGCAACAAGCGGCCTCAGGGACTAGGGCAGTTTCTGGTATGGCCAAAATGTCAAAGGAGTCACCCCGGTGAGTGCAAAGGAGGTGTAAGGCGATGCTACAATTGTGGCAAGGCAGGCCACAGGTCCAGAGATTGTCAAAAGCCCCGACAGAATCGGTCCTTCAACTGCAACGAAGTGGGGCATTTTGCTAGGAGTTGCCCGAATTTGAGCAAGGCCCCAGCGAGAGTGACTCCAAGAATCTTCGCCCTCATACAGTCAGAGGATGCCGACCAACCGTCGGTGATTTCAGGTAGTATTCTTATTTCAGGCAAGGCGGCTTGTACCCTTGTCGATACAGGTGCTACTCATTCATTCGTGTTTACTGCCTTCGTGGTCAAGGCAAAATTTAGTGACCAGCTCTTCTGGGCAGTTTTATAGTCCGTGGTTACCGTCGGTGAGGCACGTATGCTTTGATCATGCGATATAAGGTGATAGTGTGACAGTAGGAATATTTCCTTTGACTTGAGGACTTGAGGGTTAGAGTACGGGGTTATAGTTGATCCAACTGAGGTTGTGAAATGTAGGCGCAATACTATATTCAAGATGGTACGTAGGGTAACCCTTATTATGAAATGACAAGGGGAGCGGTAATTGGGAGAGTGAAAATATATATGGCTGTATTGGGAGATTAGACTACTAAAAAGGGGATTGAGAAATCTAAGAACAAGTTAGGAGTCAAAGCGCATAATTTCTGGCACTCTTGGTTAAAGGTGTATAGATGGGATGATGATTGTTTGAGGCTCTTATTGGAGGATATTTTGAGAAGTTACATCGATAAAAAGATGGAGTACCAACAAAGATTGTAAAAAATGGTTTAGTTTATCAGTGAAAAATTTAGGGACTTAGAAATTTTAAATTTTGATAATTAGTCAGAACAAGTGTTACTCGAGGATATTTGGAGCTATATTTTATCAATGATGCTAGGTATGAGTTTGGAAATTCAGAATTTGAATGAAAATTTCATTGAGAGGGATGTAGGGAAGAGATCCAGTTAGGTGATTTCAGATATTGGGGTTATAGATAATTTAATAAAATTACTAGTGAGTTGGACCTGAGAATGTAAGAATGTGAAGAGATTTGGAGCAACAGTGTAGATTAGTCTACAACAAGTTTGCGAACAATAAGATTCTTGAACGAATCAATGTGAGTAAGCGAAAAGAGTGTTCAGAAACAAATTAAGTTTAAAGATAGTAGTTTAGAGTGGTTCAAATGTGAAGTCTGTAGTGATGATTGGGGTAAGGAAGTTAGGGTTTGAGCGAAATATAGCCAAGTGAGGCTAGGTATGGAATTAGAATAGAAGATTTTGAGAAGTTGGATTATAACTTGTAAAATTAATGAACGGTTGAGTGTAACGTACATAATTGATTTGTAGAATTAGATAGTGCTTGATGCATACCCAAGCATGTAAATAATTAGATTGAAGATAGCAAACACAATCATGGGATCAGAGTTGGAATTTAATGAAGTAACCAATAAAGTTTTGGAATAAAGATGGGAACCCAGAAGCAATTGGATGGGGTGAACTTGAGGATATGTAAGATGACCACTAGGGGAAGAATGAAGTTAAAAGCGAGGACGATAAAGACCTAAGGGTCAAGGTAAATTCGACGTTGCTCGGAGAGAGAGAGCCTAAATACAAAATAGTGGTTTTGTGGTGTCGATGTCCAGAAACTATCGTTGCGCAAATTTTGGGGACAAAATTTCTTTTAAGGAGTGGAGGATGTAACATCCCGTATTTTTGCGCTACCGATTTTCGGGTTGTCGGGATGTTAAACAGCGGGATTCGGGTCGGAATGTAGAGCGAAAAATTTGTAAGGTTGGTTGGG
>CM039531.1:3107455-3121083 GCA_022433055.1 Begonia peltatifolia | reverse complement strand
CCCCCCCACCGAGCAAAGAGAAACGGAGAGTGAAGGCCTCCCTTCAGCGACCCTTGCTGCATCGACGTCATTCCTCCATTTTCTCCTCCATTTCAACGGTTCAAGGTAAATTTAAGTAGTTTATGTTTCAATGTTGGTTTATTGTTGTAGTTGAGGAGAAATTTGGTGGATAGAGATTTGGGGTTTTAGGGTCAGAGTGTTTATTGGGTGGAATATTGATTGTTGTAGGTTATTGAGGATAAATGTGACGAATGGGTGAGAAAGTGAGCGAATTTAAGCGATGAACCAAAAATGTAGGATTTTAAGCACTAATACGAAACTGGCTGTGAATTTTCGGCCTAGCTATGGGCCCTCGTTTTAGAAACCCTTTTTGTGTGGTAAACTAGGTTACAATTGCATCGTTTGGCCCCTGGAATCGGCTGATTTCGATAACCGACGCAAACGTTATGCGCATCGGACGTTAGGTTGATTTTGGAGCCGAGAAAGGTTAAGTAACGATTTCGATGAGTTCGTGAAGTGTTGAGCTAGTATGGTTATTTTAGTGCACAAGTAGAGTAGTGAGATGAATTTTGACGGAAAATCGGTTTTGTTGTAGGTTGAGCAAGTTTCGGGTGAACGAGCACCACAGATAGCTAAAACGCTAGATAAGCAGTGTATGCATGTGTTTTGCCCAGTTGGGCCTACACCGAGGAACGTTAGGTTTGTGATGGTTGATTGTAATGAGCATGTGTATTGTTTGGCATGCATCATGTTTTTGAAAAGCGAAAGAAAATGGTTTTGATCATTGTTTTGAGTAAGTGGTATTGAAACGCGTGGTGGTGGTACCGCGAATCCTGCTCATGGAGTAGGCTGGTGCTTAACCAACCGCGGATTCTGCTCGGGGAGAGGACCGGTTGGGCTGTCAAGTGGCGTGTATGTGTTAACGGTGAGGATGATGGATAGTGGCACTGCGGATCCTGTTGGGGGAGTGGACCGGTGCCTCACCAGTCGCGGATCCTGCTCGGGGAGTGGGCCAGCCCGGCTATTGCAAAATGTTGGACAAAGGCGCCGCGGAATTTGCTCGGGGAGTGGGCCGGTGCTTCAGCAGTCGCGAATTTTGCTCGGTGAGTGGGTCGGTTGGGCCGTCACGAGGTACGGTTGTGTGGCTTGTGGGCCTCGTTGATGGGGAGTCTGGGACAATAGCGACGTGTCAGAGTGTAGCGTGACGCGAGGTTCACCCTCATACTGGCCCGACTGCACAACGCGTCTCGGAATGATGACAACATGAGATTGAGTGTAGAGACTGCATGTGATAGGATTGAATTGTCGTTTTACGTTTCATAATGCACTACTTTCTGAGCGTTAGACTTATGTTGTGTGTTCCGTGGTGTAGGTGCAGAGTATCCAGCGGGTGAGTTGTCAGAGCCTAGACAGGACAAGTAGCCGTTGGCGGCGTACTACCATGTTCCGGCAGGTGGAGTTCGTCAAGGCGACCCGACCCGTGGGGCGAGATTAGATGGTGGTCTTTTTTAGTGAGTTTTGAGGAGTCTATGTCGAGTGTATAGGTTTTTAAGCATAGTTGGGTTTGAATGTTCATAGTCGGAATTGATGTATAGGTGTATGTTGAAATTTGTTGGAAGTGTGAATGATTCAGGTTTTCAATCGGTTGTTTTAATTTGGGGAAGTTTTCATGTCCTTTTTCCTTCGAACTGCTGTTATTTTTATATTGCTAGTACAAAGTGTCGACTAAAATCCATAGGTGTCGACCGGTCAGTGTAAATCGGAAGGTGAGTGTCGACCGCAGGGTTCGATCAGTGCGGGTAGAGAGAAATAAGGTGTCGACCGGCGACCTTGGGTGTCGACTGGTTAGTGTAAAATCAGTGAGAGTGTTGACTGCGGGGGTTGACCTGCGCGGGCAGAGAGGATCAAAGCGTCGACCTGTGAGAGCAGGTGTCGATCACTCTCTGAGTTTAATGTAGAAGTGTCAACTGGTGATTTCTAGTGTCGACTGGTGATTCCTTGTGTCGACCGACAAGAAGACACAAGAGAAACGTGGTGTCGACCAGCGATCGCCAGTGTCGACTGATGATCGACACGACGTAAGTGTCAACCGGCACTTGTAGGTGTCGGCTGGTCTATTTATTTCTATGTGTTAAAAAGATGAAGTTTGTTTAAACCAGTTTTAAATGAGATTTCCGCTGCAGCGTTTATTTGTATTTCTTTTGGAAGTCGTTTTAAGTCAAAAAACCAAAAGTTTTAAATTTTATACGAATTTCGTCGAAATGAGAAGCAGGTGTACGGTTGACGACCCGAGTCCGGAGATGACTCGTAGCATTAAAGGTGTGGTATGAGAGTAGTGAACAAACCAGAAACGGGTACGTTTTTCGGGCGTTACACAGGGAGTAGCCTGGGGAGCAATCACGGCAGTTCTTCAAAGAGTTGTTCCCTCAGCAGAGTAGAGGAGGGTCATCGTAGTAGAAGGTCCTTAAAAGGCCTAGTGATAGTCAGAGCAGCCAAGGGAGCAGCAAAGTGGCCACAGGGATCAGGGAAGTTTCCCCTAGGGGGCCCGAAGTGTAAGAAGAACCACCCCGGCGAGTACAAAATGGACTTGGGTCGATGCTACAGGTGCAATAAGACAGGTCACTTTGTCAGGGATTGCCCGAAGGTGAATCAAGGTCGATGTTACAATTGCAACGAGCCAAGCCACCTTGCCAGGAATTGCCCAGCCTTGAGCAAGGCCCCAGCGAGGGTAGCACCAAGAGTCTTTGCCCTCATTAAGCCAGACGATGCCTCCCAGCCATCGGTGATTTCAGGTAGCATCTTTATTTCAAGAGTTGCGGCTTACCCACTTACCGATATGGGTGCTACGCATTTGTTTGTGTCCACAGTCTTCGTAGTTAAGGTGAATTTGGAGCCTAGCCCTGAAGGACAGCTGTATAAGGTGATGTTGCCGCTAGGGGAGCGTATATTTTCTGATCAGGTGGTACGGGGTGATATTGTGACGGTGGGGGAGAAGCAGTTATATGCCAATCTTATCATACTCAACATGAAGGGGTATGGGGCCATCTTGGGGATGGATTGGTTGTTCAGACACTATGTCACGATAGATTGCAGGACCAGAGAGATCCATTTTAGACCCCCGAGTGGGGAGAGCTACTCTTTTAGGATAGGGAAGGATTTGAACAGGATTTCGACAGTCTCTGCTATGAGAGCTCAGCAGTTATTGTGAGGTGGGTGTATGGGTTTCTTGGCTAGTGTTATGGATGTACAGTTTCAAGGAGAAATTCAATTTCAGAACATTCTCATTGTACAGGAGTTTCCCGCAGTATTTCTAGAGAATTTGCCAAGTCAGCCCCCTGACAGAGAGATCGAGTTTGTTATCGATGTGTATCCTGGAGCAGAATCAGTATGTAAGAATCCGTACAAATTAGCACCTACTGAGCAGAAGAAGTTAAAGGCACGGCTAGAGGAGTTGACATATAAGGGCTTTATACGTCCCAGTTTCTCACCTTGGGGTGCATCAGTGCTCTTCGTCAAGAAGAAGGACGAGACGCTACGTTTGTGCATTGATTACTGGAAGCTGAATAAGCTAACAGTGAAGAATAAGTACCCGTTACCAAGGATAGATGACTTGTTTGATCAGCTTCAAGGTGCACAGGTATTTTCTAAAATTGATCTGAGGTCCGACTACTAGCAGTTGAAGGTTAGGGAGGAAGGCATCCCAAAGACTGCTTTTCGAACGCAGTATGGGCACTAAGAGT
The DNA here is from genome assembly GCA_022433055.1 of Begonia peltatifolia. Taxonomy (NCBI): domain Eukaryota; kingdom Viridiplantae; phylum Streptophyta; class Magnoliopsida; order Cucurbitales; family Begoniaceae; genus Begonia; species Begonia peltatifolia. Next base: position 3,117,343 of record CM039531.1, on the reverse strand, counting down.
TTTTAGTGATGTCATTTGGGTTAACCAACGCCTCATCAGACTTCATGGATATGATGAACCGAGTATTCAGAGAGCATTGGACAAGTTTGTGATAGTGTTCATTGACGACATTCTGATTTACTCACGGAGCGAGAAGGAGTACAGGGAGCACTTAAGGATCATGCAGATGACTTTGGGATGGCACCAGCTATATGCTAAGTTCTCTAAGTGCAAGTTTTGGCTGGATAGGATCAACTTTTTGGGGCACGTTATTTCTTATGAAGGTATTTCAGTTGATCCAGTGATAGTTCAAGCTATGAAGGAGTGGTCGCAACCGAATAGTGCCAGCAAGATTCACAGTTTTATAGGATTGGTAGGGTACTATCGGAGATTTATTGCGAGATTCTCCAAGATTACAGCGCATTTGACTCTATTAACCAGGAAGAATGTGAAGTATGGGTGGTTCGATGAGTGTCAAGGTAGCTTCCAGACAATGAAGTAGAAGTTGACCACGACTCCCTTGTTGACACTACCAGTGAAGGGTGAGAAGTTCAGCCTATATTGTGATGCGTCCAGGATAGACCTGGAATGCATATTGATGCAGAGTGAAAACATGATTGCCTATGCTTACAGGCAATTAAAGACCTACGAGCAGAATTATCCCACATATAACTTGAAGTTAATGGCAGTGGTCTTTGCACTGAAGATTTGGAGGCATTATTTGTATAGGCAGCACTGCGAGATATTTTCAAACCACCAGATTTTGAGGTATATTTTGACGCAGAAGAAGCTGAACTTGAGGCAGGGGAGGTGGCTCAAACTTGTTAAGGATTATAATTTGGATATCAAATATCATCCAGGAAAGGCAAAAGTGGTGGCAAATGCCTTGAGTCGAGTATCAGTTTCGACGTCAGCTATGGTTTCTGCATTGCCTATCAAATTGAATGCAGAGATTCATAAGTTTGGATTACAGATTATTTCTAACTTAGCAGCCACATTCTCGACGATATTTTTTAGCCCGACTATCCTGGATAGAATTAAGCAGGCCTAGGAGAATAATTCTGAATGCAACTAGCTAAAATCGAGCATGGCGGCCAATGCTAGTTCTGAACTTAGCTATTTCGAGGATGAGATTTTGAAGTTTCGGGATAGGTGGTACGTCCCGAAAGATGAGGAGCTGAGGAAGGAAATACTGCTAGAGGCCCACTCGTCTTCTTTCTCTGTGCATCCCGAGAACACTAAAATGTACAGAGATTTAAAACAGCACTATTGGTGGCCCAATATGAAGCGGGAGGTGGCCTAATATGTTGATACCTGTGTAGTCTGGCAACAAGTGAAGGCAGAATATCAGAGACCATCAGGTATGCTTCAGCCACTGCCTATACCAGAGTGGAAGTGGAAGTGGATGACTATTGATTTCGTAGTCGAATTGCCGAAGACTACTAAGGACCATGATGTGATCTGGGTGATTGTGGATAGGTTGACAAAATCGTCTCACTTTTTACTATTAGGATGACTTATTCCATAGATCAATTCGTGCAGTTATACATTCAAGAGGCAGTCAGACTATCTGGGATCCCAGTGTCAATAGTGTCAGACCGAGACCACAGGTTTACGTCCAAGTTTTGAAAGAGTCTACGTAAGGTTATGGATACAAGATTGGATTTAGTACGACCTTTCATCCTCAGACCAATGGGCAGTCAGAGCAGACTATACAGATCTTGGAAGATATGCTCAGAGTCTGTGTATTGGAGTTTCAGGCAGCTTGTAGCAGATTCTTGCCTTTGGTGGAATTCTCGTACAATAACATCTATCAGTCCACCATTGCTATGGCATCGTACGAGACTCTATACGGGAGGAAATGTAGGTCGCCATTGTATTGGTATGAAGTTGGAGAGGCAAGACTGGTAGGCCTAGAGATATTGCAGCAAACTGTCGACAAGATCGCTATTATAAAGAAGAGAATCAAGACAACTCAAAGTCGGCAGAAAAGTTACGCAGATCAAAGGCGACGAGAGTTGCAGTTCAATGAAGGCGATGAGGTATTTTTGAAGATCTCCCATTTTAAGGGAGTCAGATTTGGGAAAAGAGGGAAGCTCAACCCTCGTTATGTTGGACCATTTCCAATCGTGAAGAGGATTGGTAGAATCGCATACAGACTTCAATTGCCCCTTCGATGGATGCCATTAACGATGTCTTCCATGTTTCTATGCTGAGCAAGTGCATGCGTGATTTTTCTCAGGTGGTAGCACAGGAGGATATAGAGATTCAGCCGACACTAACTTACGAGAAGAAGTTAGTGAGAATTCTGGGGTCAGCTGTGAAAGTATTACGCAACAAGGAGATTCTCTTAGTCAAAGTTTTGTGGCGCAATTACGGTGTAGAGGAGACAACTTGGAAAATGCGGCAGGACATAGAGCAGCAGTATCCAGAGCTATTCGGCACGTAAATTTTGAGGAAAAAATTTCTTGTAAAGAGGGTAGAATATAACACTCGAGAATTTTTGGGCAAACTAAATTCCCACCTGGCTAAAGGAAATTTTTTTTGTAAATAACGTATTTTTTCATATAAAATCCACGAGTGAACTTTAAAGGAAATTATTAAATGGAAATCATGAGAAGGAAATTTTGGAGGAAATTTTCAAATTTTAATAGCGAAAGAACGTAAATTGTCAGAAAATTTGGTGAATTAAAACACATGAGGGCATTAAGGTAATTTACAATAAATTAAATTAAAAAAATTATTATTAAACAAGAGTAGCTTCGACATGAAGCCATTCTCGTTTCTCTCTCGGCCAAAGCCTCCCGCGAAGAGTGAGGACATCGGCAATTCTTCTTTCCCGATGACGAGTCCGTTTTCCGACGACATTCAACTAGTTTCCAACCCTCTCCACCTAAGACGAACGAAACCACTCGGTTTCCTTCCTCCTTCCCTTGCCCAAACTCGACGAAAAACCAGGTAAGTCTCCCTTGTTCTTCCCTGATCCTATGGCCAAATGTGTAAGGGTTCGATTGGATTTAATTTCGATAGGTTTTATGCTAAAGTCTGAGGGGTTTGAGGTGAAGGTGTCAGTGTTTGAGCCATGAACAATAAATGCCTGAAATTTGGAAGAAACCCGAGAGGGGTGCTGGGCATTTTGGATTTCTGGATTTAGAAATCTCTAATTTTTTTTGTTAGATTATGCTTAATAGGTTAGAATGTGACTGAATGATGAGGAAAATTGGTGGGTTTGAGTTGAAAACCGAAAGTGGAGAATTTTAGGTCAAAAATAGATTCTATTTTTAGTATTTTTCACCTAACTACGACTCATCGTTTTAGAAACCCTCCTGGTATGTTAAAATAAGTTCTTTGAGAAGCGTTTAGCCGCTAGAATCAAGTGATTCCAATAATCGTAGGAAACGTTATGCGCGTTCGAAGTTTATGTTGATTTTGGCCGAGATGAGTTAGTGAACTGTTTTGGTTGGGTTTTTATGGACTAAGTTGGTAATCATAGTTTTAGTATATAGGATGAGTTTTGGGATAAATTTTAATGAGAAATAGTTTTGTTTTAGGTTGAGCCCGGGTATTGGTAGAACCGAATACCACAGAAGCTAAGTACACTAGGTAAGTAGTGTTTACATGTGTCTTACCCTTATGGGCATACACCACAGGACTGTATGGATGATTTGCATATTTTGTATGTTTTATTTCAGCATGCATCATGTTTTTGAAAAGTTTAAAGAAAATGAATTTGAGCATGGTTTTTAAGCACGAGCAAGTGGTGTGACATGTAAACGATGAGGATAGTGAAAACAGGTCACGAAGGAAGTTATTCACCTTTCGACGTAGACGGAGAATCAACATGGGAAACCTAATCCGCTTCCAACTCGGCATGAGGATCGTTGTCATAGGATTTGTATGCAACTTGTGGACCCCATTGCTAGTTGAGTTGGGACGGTGACATGTCAGTGGCAATGTAGTGCAAGGGCCAACTGATCTGATGGCGGTTTGCATGACGGGCCTCGAAGGAAGTGATTCGCCCTTGAAAAACTTGATCCGCTTCCCAACTCAGTGTGAGGACCGTAAGAAACGAGGACAAGAAACAACAACATGAGAGAGAGAGAGAGAGTAGAGATGGTATGTGATAGGATTGCATTGACAATTTTTACGTTTCATTACGCATTACTTACTGAGCATTAGGCTTACTTTGTGTTCTGTGGTGTAGGTGTGGTCGAGCAGTACAGTGAGTACCAGGAGCCTAACCATGAGTAACGAGCTGTTGGCGGCGCACGACTAGGGCATCGGCTTGGTGGACTGTGTTAGGGCAACCCAACCTATGGATGGTGGTATGAAATGGTAGGGGTTATGAGAGGCTGCTTTTGAGGGTCTTTTGTATTTTTGGAATGATATTTTTGGTTGGATTTCATGTATATATTTTTTGTTGTATAGTGGAGTTCTGATGTCAACTGTTTGATGGATTTGCTTTCTTTAAAACTCTGTTTGATTTGGTGATATGGATTAGAACATGGATTAATAGGTTTGGATTTTGGTTGGGGATTATATTGACGGATTTTGTTGGGAGATACTGTGTTGTTTTTTGGTTTGATTTTTAGCTTTGGGGTTGACATTTATAGGCGTTATTCTGCCAAAATTTAAAGAAAACATCGTGGCGTCAAATGGGTCGTGCGCGGGCGCGGGTTGTTAGGTGGCGCGCAACCCAATGAGTGCGCACGCGGCCAGTTGAGCTCGCAGCCCCAATGGTCGGGGCTCATGCCTGGCGCCGAGGCCCACGCCCATGGCTAGAGCTAGGGCTCGACGCTAGCACCGATGCCACGACAGAGCTGTTCTACCAGCGGTGGTGGTTTCTTTTCAAAAAAAATTTAGTCCTCACTTTCACGGTCGATTTTCATGCGACAGTTTTATTGTTCTGTTTTTAAATGTTTTAAATTTAATTTTCGCTACGAATTTTCAAATGTTTTCAAATAAAATTTGGAGTAAAATTAGTAAAGGAGTAGGTTAGCCTTGTCGTGGTCTGGGAACCCGGAGGCAGCTCTCAGGGTCGCGACAAGTGTAACCAAAAATGAAATAAATGAAGGATATGAAGAAGATACAATGGAAAGTGATTAAAGACAAAATGAAGGTAAGTGTGTGTAGATGAAAACTGTGGCAAAAGAGATGGAAAAAAGATTAATGAAAAATGTGGTGAAAGTCGTGGGTGAAGTTAACCGCTTTAGAGGCTCTCAAGCTATCCAATGTTATGCTTTGAGGTTAAGGTATTTTTCAAGAGAAAGTACCACCACCTTGAGGAAGGTATCTCAACTTCTTCACCCTTTGGACACTCCAAAGAGAGGGAATGAAAAAGAAAATAAGAGCTAACAAAACTACCTTCAAGCTTGCTACCAATGGAGTTTTAGACTCCACATGATTTTGAGAGCAAAATTGTGGTGATAAAGATGAACTCAAAGGTTCAAAAAGATACTCAATAGATAAAATTTGGCAAAAGGCGTGGCCATTACAGGGTACATGCTATTTATAGACCTAGGGGGTGATTAGGGTTTCCACAAAGGTGAAGGAATATGGGCTATGGATGATACAGAGCATGTGTAACAACCAGAATTTTTCCGTTAAAATTAATTTTGGATTTACGTAATTGTAATCAGCGGAGTATTGGTCGGAATTGTGAGCGGAGAATTTCTACCCTGAAGTAAAAGATTATCTTGATGCAGATAGAGAAGAAAAAAATTTAAAAATCCAACCGGAATTGGATCGTAGGACAAATTTATTAAACGGTTAAGGGTTGATGGTGAAATAGTAATTAAAATTAATTATATTAAATAATATAAAAAATAGATAAAACAGAGGGGAGTAACGGATTCCCCCCCCCCCCCCCCCCTCGGTTCTTTCACCTCCCCAACGCAAGAAAAACCTTCCTCCTCTCGACGTTCTTCCAATCAGCCATTTTCCTTCGTAAATCTTCAAATCTATGGTAAGTTTTAGTTAGTTGTTAGTAGATGGTTAGTATTTTGATTGTTTTGAGTGTTAAAAAACGGAGTTAGAAAGGATATTGGGCGGTTTGTGTCAGTTTGTTAAAAACCTAGGGGGAGTTGTGAGGAATTGAAGTTAAAAATTTGATTTCTACCAGTATGTAGGTGGTTAAGCTAGAAGTAGAAGTAAATTATGGAGTTTTATAGAAAATATTGAGTGTTTGGATAGCCGAGTGCACGAATTGTGGAATGGCTTCCGTTCGGCCACGCCCGACCAAGCGGTATGATTTAGATTAAAGATTGGCTTAGAGCGTTAGAAAGTGGATGTCATCAGAAGTCCGTAGCATTTTGGATCACCCAATTGCGGACGAGTATTGGGAAAGTTATGAATTTTTTAAGATTAGTCAGAAATTGAGTTAGAATTTCAGTTTAGAACGAGTGGGTGTTTAGTTATTGTTTCCTTTAGAGTTTTACAAAATTAATGGAAAGTAGAGCTAATAGATGTATGGTCTTATAGGATTTCCCAGTTAGCGTACAAAGTTGCGCAGTACGAGTGATTTCTACGACGCTAGATAAGTAATGTAGTAGAAGTTTTGCCTTCGGGCCTACATCACAGTTCAATAGTATGCATTACACGTTTACTTTATGTTATGCTTTTATGATTATGCATCATTGCTTTAAAGTAGGAAACGAGACGAAAATGAATTTCCATGTTTTTACAAAGTTAAATAGTAGGATGTGATGATATGAACGAAATGAGAAGTTACGTAAAAAGATAAGAAATGTGAGATTGAGTGGTTTTGTCCCCAGAGGTGAACCGTGAGTTGTATCACTTTTCCTCCGCTTTACGTGGTGACCTTGTCCCTAGAGATATACCGCGAGTTGTGTCACTTTACTAAATTGAGGTTAGCCTTGTCTCCAGAGGTGTACCCGAAGTGTGTCACATTAATCTAGCACGTAAAGAAGAACCCAGTAGTAAGAAGATAAAGAAGGTTTAATAAAGAGACGAAAACAAAAGTAGAAACGAAACTGTAGAAACTGCATGTGTTAGGAAGTGTTTGATTCAGTATGGTGTTTTATGCATTACTTACTTAGCACAGTGCAAGCAGCTAAGAGAATAGAGTTCCTACAACTGAAGCAGACTGGGTCGGTGACCGAGTACAACTGACAATTCAAGTCCTTATCTCGGTTTACCAGCAATTTGGTGAACCGGAACAAAGACAAGGTGTTCCAGTATGTACAGAGACTAAAGCCAGAAATATACAAGGGAGTAAAAATAGCCGGGACCCAGGAGGTGCCCTATTCGAAAGTGGTGGCTAAAGCATTAGAGGTGGAGGAAGCTGAAATGAAATGTATTAAACAACGAGAGGCTTCCAGGAGATTCTTCAAGGAAGTCACCCCACAATAGAGCAGAAGTGACTCCCAGCAACAACAACAGAGGGGCACTAAGAGGTTCAGCGAGAGCTCAAGCAGCAAAAGGCCGCAGGGGCCAGCACAGTACCCCAATGCCCTAAGTGTATGAGATATCACTTGGGAGAATGGAGAATAAATTCGGGAAAGTGCTACAACTGTAACAAAGCTGGACATTTGGCTAGGGATTGCCCAAAGTCTAGAGTAATTTGGTGCTTCAACTGTATTAAAGTGGGCCACGTCAGCAAAGATTACCCAACTCTAAAGAAAGGTCCGACGCATTCAGCACCAAGAGTATTTGCCATGATCGAGTCGGACGAGAATGACCATCCAGCTGTAGTGTCAAGTACTATATTGGTAAACTCTGTACCTACATATACTTTGATTGATTCTGGTGCGACGCACTCGTTTGTTGCAACTACATTCGTGGTTAAGTTGGATGTATGGCATGTGTTAACGGAATGTAGTTACGAGGTAATGTTACCTTCTGGTGGGCGTATGCATTCAAATCAAGTGGTGCGAGATAGCGTAGTGTCGGTGGGAAGCTAGAATTTATCGACCGATCTCATTATTATGGGTATAACGGGATATGACATGATCTTGAGAATGAATTGGCTGTTTAAGCACTACGCTACAATTGACTGTAAGGAGGGCACGGTGAGTTTTCAAATGCCAGATGGTGAGAAGCATACCTTTCAGGCCACAAAGAATGCCCGGAAGATATCTGTCATGGCGCATGTCAGTGCTCGTCAAGTTTTGATGGGTGAGTCTTTCGATTTTCTCACCAGTCTTATAGCTATGCAAATTCTAAAGGATTCAACGCCGCAAGTGTTTTAATTGTTCAAGATTTCCTTGAAGTTTTCTTAGATCATTTACCCGGTTTATCTCCGGATCGGGAGATAGAATTTGCTATAGATGTGTATTCGGGAGCTGAGCCAGTGTCGAAGAATCCTTACAGACTGGTGCCAACAGAGCTAAAGGAGTTGAAGAAGCAATTAGAAGAATTGGTGGAGAAAGGAATTATACGCCCCAGCTTCTCGCCGTGGGGCACGCTGATCCTTTTTGTTAAGAAAAAGGACGAGTCGTTACAAATGTGCATCAACTACAAGGAGTTAAACAAGCTGACGATTAAGAATAAGTATCTCTTGCCAAGGATAGACGATTTGTTTGATCAACTCCAAGGTGCACGCGTGTTTTCAAAGATTGACCTTAGCAGTTGAAGGTCAGGCTAGAAGACATTCTGAAGACAGCTTTTCTAACACGGTATGGACATTATGAGTTTCTAGTGATGTCATTTGGACTGACAAATGCTCTCGTCGCCTTTATGGACCTGATGAACAGAGTATTCCGTGATTATCTCGATAAATTCGTCATAGTGTGTATCGATGTTATTTTAGTGTACTCTCAAAGCGAGCAGGAGCATAAAGAGCATTTGAGATTGGTGTTGGAAACTCTGAAGCGACACCAACTTTATGCGAAGTTTTCAAAGTGCGAATTTTGGCTAGATAGAATTCAGTTTTTAGGACATGTCATCTCGAGCGATGGCATATCAAATGATCCAGCAAAAACACAGGCAGTTAAAGAGTGGCTACAGCTGAAGAATGTCACAGAGATACGGAGTTTCTTCAGGCTAGCGGGTTATTACAGGAGTTTTATTGAAGGAAATTCAAAGATTGCAGCCCCTCTGACCCGTTTGACGAGGAAAAGTGTGAAGTATCTGTGGTCCGAGAATTGTTAGCACAGTTTCAAGACATTTAAGCAGAGATTGACTACTGCTCCTATTTTGACACTCCCTACCGAGGACGGATAATTTAGTATTTATTGTGATTCTTCCAAGTTAGGCCTCAGATGCGTCCTAATGTAGGAAGGTAAGGTGATAATCTACGCCTCTAGGTACCTGAAGAATTACGAGCAGAATTATCTGACACACGACCTAGAGTTTGCCGCGGTAGTTTTTGCACTAAAAATGTGGAGACAATATCTGTATGGATAGCCGTGTGAAGTATATTCGGATCACAAGAGTTTGAAGATATCTTTTCTCAGAAAGAGTTGAATATAAGGCAGCAACGGTGGTTAGAATTCGTGAAGGACTATATGTTGAGATTAAATACCACCCCGGCAAGGCAAACGTGGTGCTGATGCATTGAGCAGGGTGACACCATCCACTTCAGCGATGAATACAGTTAGGACACTGACCTTGGATGCAGAATTTCAGAAGTTCAACTTGGAGGTGGTGTTGAGTGTATCGGCCATGTTATCCACTATATTCTTACAACCTACGATTCTAGAGAAGATTAAGCAGGCCCAGAATAACAACGCTGAATGCGAAGAGATCAAATCAACCATGGCTTCCAACGACAGGTTGGAGTTCTTTTATTCAGACGACGGAATTTTTAAGTTTCGAAACAGGTGGTTCGTTCCGAATAATGAAGAACTACAGAGAGAAATACTGGCGAAAGCCCACTCTTTGAGATTTTCTGTACATCCAGGAAGTACCAAGATGTACAGAGATCTTAAGCAGCATTATTGGTGGCTC
>CM039531.1:3066410-3099760 GCA_022433055.1 Begonia peltatifolia | reverse complement strand
TAGTTGCGAGTGAATTTTGGTTGAAGAAAAGTGAAAATGTGAAATTTGAAAAAAGTTGCAGATTTGGTTTTTAGCGTTCTTTGCCTGTGTACGGCTTATCGTTTTAAAATTCGTCTTAATATGTTAAACTAGATTCCTAAGGGGACGTTTAGCCACTTGAATCATTTGATTCCGTTGAAGGACGCAAAAGTTATGCGCGTCCGAACTTTAAGCTGGTTTTTGGCCGGACCAAACCGATGATCCGTTTCAGTTGAAATTTCATGAGTGAAGTTAAGGAAGATTATTTTTAGCTATTTGGTGAATTTTGAGATAAATACTGATGAGAGATTTGGTTGTGTTTTAGGTTGAGGCCTTCTTTTGGCCAAGCTGTGCGTCGAGCGTGCTTAGGACGCCAGGTAAGTAGTGCATGCATGTGTTTTGCCCAAGTGGGCCTACACTGTAGAACTTTAGGGTTTATGTGATTGATTGTGGTGTACGTGCGTATTGTTTGACATGCATCATATTTTAAAAAACGTGAACGAAAATGGTTTTGAGCATGTTTTGAGTATGTGGTGCGACGTGTGGCGATGGTACCGCGGATCCTTCTAGTGTGCGGGCCGGTGCTTCACCAGTCGCCGATTCTACTCGAAGGGTGGGCCGGCTAGGTCGTCATGCGGCGTGAATGTGTTGACGGTAAGCATATGGACAGTGGTACCGCGGATCCTACTAGTGTGTGGGCCAGTGCAACACCAGTCGCGGATCCTACTCGAGGGGTGGGCCGGCTGGGCTGTTGCGAAACATGTGTGTGTGGCAACTCTGGCCCCATGCTGGGGAGGCTGGGACGGGGGTGACGTGACAGGGTGTAGAGTGGGGCGAGGTACACCCTTACCCTGATGTGGTTGCCATTTGGTGATGCGTGTATGTAGTTTGTGGTCCTCGTTGCCGGGGAGTCCCGGACGGTGGCGACGTGTCAGGGTGTAGGGTGGCGTGAGGTTCCTCCTTACCCTGGTGCGGCTGCACTACGCGTCCCAGATGTGACAACATGAGTGTGAGTGTAGAGACTGCATGTGATAGGATTGCATTGTCGGCTTTTACTTTCATATGGCATTACTTACTGAGCGTTAGGTTTATGTTGGGTGTTCTGTGGTATAGGTGCTGACAATACTGCTAGTGAGCCTCGAGAGCCTAGTCTAGAGGCGTAGGATGGTTGGCGGCGTGCGCCCGAGGCACCGGATGGCAAATTTTGTTAGGGCGACCCGACCCGTAGCGGTGGTAGGTGATAGTGGATTTATTATTTTATGTCGGGTATTTGTGTAGACAGCGGAGTTGTATAGACGTTGATTTTTTTTGAGATTGTATAGAGGGATTGTAGTGTTTTCGGGACACGTACGTATTGTTATATGTTAGAGTATGATATTACTCTATACTGGGGACTTTCTTCATTTGTATTTGATGGGTTTTCGTTGTCCTTAAACTCTGATTTTGTTATGGTGGTTTTCTCTGGATGGTTGATAGTTAAATATTGTTGGATTATGGTGAATTGTGTGCAGGGTTTAAATTTTGGGATAGTCAGTTTTTAGCCGTTACTCTGTCGAAATTTCGAGAGAAAGGTTGGGAGTCGAGGGGATATGGAATGGGTTGAGATGTGAACAGTGAATGTTAGAGAAGAGTAGATGAGCGTGGGAGTGCGGCGTGATCGTAGGTGCGCGGGGCACGTGGCCCTGTTGGTGCTTACGGGTCGTGCGACGCCGGGTGAAGGCGTGCACGCGGACGTGCTGTACAGTGACAGGGTGCATGGGGCACGCAGCGCTGTGAGCGTATGCGAGACACAGTGACATGGAATTAGCATGTGCGGCACTGCGAAGTGCGCGCTGGGAGTCGAAGCGGGAACGTGAGTGCGCGGTAACGGATTGTGTAGTTTGAGGGGTGCGTTGGATTCTTTTCTAAGATATCGAGTCTTACCGTTTTATCTTAAACTATCTTAAATGGTTTTCTTTTCCGCTGCGTAGTTTTTATGTTGAGGATTTTGCGTTCCCTCTTCGGGATGCGAGTTGTTTTCGAATCGAGTCAAAAAATTTTCATACTCACAAATGTTCTTTTGAAAATGATTTGAAAACGAAAGGGGTATTAAATTGAGTGAGTTATGTCAAGTGTTAGTGTGTGTAGTGTGTAGATGCAATGTAGTGCACCGGAAACGCGGGTTCTCTCGGGGTGTTACATTATTTTTGGATACAAAAGCAAGGGATGGACGGAGAGAATACTCTCAAAATTTGACGACTAAACTCAAACAAGAAAAGAAGTTATAACTAAAAAGGTACAAGCTGGTCAATACTCAAATCAACATAAACACATCAAACATGCTCTAGTCGAGTAACTTTTAAGTTGAAATTCAACACTCAAATCAACATAAACAAATTAAACGTAATTTATAAATATTCTTCAAAATTTAGCTTAAGATCTTCTAGTTGCTTACCACCAAATCCAAGTGATTGAGGTTAGGCCCCCAGCAAAAAGATGTTTCAACATTTTTTAATCTCTTTGAGTAGATGTCTCCTCTAAGTTTTATAATATATTCTTACCTGCAAGTAAAGAGACAGATAATGATCAGATGGTATTTGTTGTTTGAGAGCATATGATTGACCCTCTTTGTGCATCTCCTCTCAAGGTGGAGAATGATTTGATCTACAACTTAATCGTTGAAATAAGGGGATAAATCTTGAACATTAAAAATTGTCGAGAGTCCAAAATCTCTTGGAAGCTCCAAATTTATAGGGATTGTCATTGACCTCTCTAAAATCTTGAAAGAACCATCGATGACATGACAAGAAGGCCTATTACACGTTCCGAAACAAAAGCGCTTACTTTACTTAATCTCCTCATTAATGATTTTATTTCTTTTGCAGATATTGATCTACTAGAAGATTCCAAATGGGAACCAAGCATCATAGACTTGAATCAACTCTGCACGTTTTGGTTTAGGATGCACGGATGGACTCAACTCAAGGTACAATGGAAATTTGTCTTCTCGGCCCATAATCTATGTAAAATTTTTTGAAATTTGTTTCTTTTACTTTTGGAAAACTCTAGTCTTTATGTATGCACTTTATATATTGCATCATGTATTAGTTTGTGTACTTAGGATTATATGTATGATGGTGGATTGATTATGGTTGGAAGACTCGACCCAAAAGAAATGAAGCAAAGGAATCCAGCCCCAAGAAGCCCATTTGCAGGTAAGTTTTGCAGATACAATTGGTAATGTTCACAAGGATAGATGACTCATCAAATTTACACCGTTGGATCGTGCATAGAAAGGCGCAAGCTTGGTCGTCGATTATCCTCTCATCCAACGGCTCAAATCAAGACCTAACCCTAATAATCCACCTTAGGTTTCTACTTAAGCATTGCTATTAGTGGGTGTAAAGAACTTTTGCCGAATCAATAGAAAGCTCTATTTTCCTTCCAAGCGATTTGGAGATTGTCGAAAGTTAAGTCACGATTCTTGAATCGTAAGGAGTGTGCCTCCATTGTTCCCCATGCTCACGGTTGCTTAGTGAACTCTTACTATTCTCTCCTCTCTCGAGAGAGAGTCTAAAAGGTTGAGGACAAAAATTCGGTCCCAACGGTGGTTGTCTTCTCAAAAGAAGACATGCACCCGTGAGCCTAACGTAAGATAGCTCTCGGATCCGCCTAGGATTTTTTCATTTTATGCATCTTCCATTTCACGCCTGTTACTATATTCTATTCACCATCACACACATTCGCACCTTTCATCTCTTCTCCATTTCGTTTTGTGGGGTATACACAGTCCCTTCTTTAGAATTTGCCTTGGTAAGAATTTGAGCAACATTCGGTTTTAAGTAGTTTTGAAATTTAGGAAGTTTATTTAATATAAAATATACTAATTTATATTTTCTATATTAATTAATTATTAAAAATGTAAAATTTAAATAAAAAAGAAAGGACACCCTTTTCCCTTTCATTTTACATGTGTCGGCCAAGAAAAGATAGGGAGGGAAGACAGACGATTTTCGTTTGTGCAACCCGTCAATTCTTTTAGGCAAAATCATGTTCATGGGACTTCAAGCAACAACTCTTGTGAAGGAACTTCGAGCGTTAGTTTATTTCTCATATGAGTTTTTAAGTTCAATGTTTAGGGTTTTTATGAAAAATCAGATTAGCTTGAATCCATGATTTTTCTATGGTTTATCTGGGTATATTTAAGTTTTCTATACGTTGTTTGGTCAATTGGAGTTAAGAAACGACAAAGGGAGGCAGTTTTTCGTCATTCCTCATCGCTGAAAAATCACTGTTGACTGCTGTGGATGACTAGTCGGCAAAACCCTACTATTGAAAATAGAACCGTTGAGGTATCAAGTGTCGACCGCTTAGTGAAGGTGTCAATTACAGACTAATCTGAGAGGTATCAAGTGTCGACTGCATACCAAACTCAAGAGTTCCAAGTGTTGATCGGTTGGTCAACCATTGCCTACAAGTGTCGACCTTTGACTTAAAGTGTTGACCTCTTACTTAAAGTATCGACCACAAAACTTTTTATTTTGAGAAATTTTTTGCTCGGCGCGCTACCATTTATAGTGTTTCCAGTTTGGGTTTCTAGTCGTGGGATAGAACACAACATTGTCTTCCCTTAGTGTTGAGTGGAACTTCATAACATCGGTTTTGTTTTAAGCTTAGACGAGTTTTTGGATTTTGAGTTGGTACCTGAGGTGGTCGCTCTCGTGCATAGGAAGAGCGGTTCATGTTGAGGTAAGGGTTTCATGCTTTTTCCATTGGATTGCATTGTTTTATAAAAATCTATATTTTAATCTCATGAGGTGTTGATGGATCTTTGGATCGCTATCTTTCTATGATAGTGTTATGGAGTGGTCATTGAGTGAGCCTCATTTTTCAGTGAGGTGATTTTTATTTGAAATATACGATGATATCCTATTTTAGTATAATTATTTATGTATACAACAATGTTTCAAATAATGTCACATCAGTTGCTCGTTAAGAAACTTTCAAAAAATGATTGAAATAGTTTTTTTTTAAATGATATTTGAAAACTATTTAATATTTAATCATGTTTTGAGACAAAAGGTAAAGGAATTTTTACATGCATCGCATTCAATATAATATTCCTACTGAGTTAGTCACTCATCTAAATGACCCCTTCTCTTTTCAAGTAAAGATAAGTGCAACCAGTAGCTGGAGTTTAGTGGCAAGTTTTTATTTATTTTGTAACACCCAAATTTTCCCGCTAAAATTAATTTTTAGATTTACGTACCTGTAATCGGCGGAGTTTTCATCAGAATTGAGAGCGGAGAATTTCTATCATTAAGTAAAATATTTTTTTGAGATTAATGGAGAATAGAAAATTTAAGATTTTGACTGAACACGGACCGAATAGTCGTTTGATTAAACAATTAATAGTTGAGGGCGGTTGAGTAATTAAATTATTATTATTATTATTTATAAAAAAATAGTAATAAGAAGAAACGCAGAAGAGAGGAAACAAAAAATTCTTTTTCTGTGTTTTCCTCCCCCATTCACGCGTAAAATCCCCCTGCGGCGATACTCTTCTCAAGGGACAATCGTTTCCTTCATCAATCTTCAATCCACGGTAAATTTTAGTTAGTCCTTAGTACATAGTTAGTGTTTTAGTTGTTTTGAGTGTTAAAAATGAAGTTAATGAGAGTATTGGATAGTTTTTGTGAAAACCTAGGAGGGAGATATGAGAATTTGAAGTTAGAGTTGATTTTTATCCGTATATTGGTGTTTAAGCTAGAAGTAGCAATAGATTACGAGATTTTATGGAAAAGATTAACCATTTGGATAGCCGAATACTCAAATTGTTAAACGGTTTTTGTTCACATTCGGCCAAGCTGTAGGTGTTGAATTACGAATTCAATTAGACCATTAGAAATGAGACGTCCTCAGAAGTTCGCACCATTTCGAATCGTCCAAATTGGATGAGTATTGGATAAGTTATTGAATTCGGAATTTGGTTAAAAATTGTGTAGGATTTCGGGATTTGTTGGGAGTTTCGGGTTAGTATGAGTTTAAGATTTTCTGTGTTAGAGTTTTATAAGTTGGACGAAATGGAATTAATTGATGTGTGTTTTATAGGTTCTTCAGTTAGCGAGCCATATACGAATGAGTTGCTAAGTACGCCAAGTAAGTAGCATAGTAGAGCAGTAGGTGTTTTGCCTTCAGGCGTACATCACAGTTCAGTAGGATGCATGCATGTTTACTTCATGCTATAGTTTAGTGATTATGCATCATGGTTTTAAAATACGAG
Source organism: Begonia peltatifolia (assembly GCA_022433055.1). Lineage (NCBI taxonomy): Eukaryota > Viridiplantae > Streptophyta > Magnoliopsida > Cucurbitales > Begoniaceae > Begonia > Begonia peltatifolia. The sequence goes on along the minus strand of CM039531.1, from coordinate 3,093,480 downwards.
AAAGGAAACAAAAATGAATTTCCATGTTTTTACGGAACGAAACAGTAAGATGAGATGTGATGAACGAAATGAGAAGATACGTATGAAGATAATAAATATGGGGTTGAGTGGTCTAGTCTTCAAAGGTGGACCACGAGGTGTATCACTCTTCCCCCGCTTTACGTGGTGGCATTGTCCCTAAAGGTGGACCGCGAGGTGTGTCACTTTACTAGATTAGGGTTAGTCTTGTCCCAAGAGGTGGACCTCGAGGTACGTCACCTCGATCTAGTACGTAAAGAAGAACCTAGTAGTAAGAAGAAAAAGAAGATGTAAGAAAAAGACGAAAAAGAAAGTAGAGACGAAACTGTAGAAACTGCATATGTTAGGATATGTTTGTTTACAGTGTTATGTTTTTATGCATTACTTACTTAGCATTAGGCTATTAGATGAGTTCTGTGATGTAGGTGACGAGGCAGTAGGTGGTGAATACTCTGAGCAAACTCAGAAGTAGGAGGCAGTTGGAGGAGTGCGCTCGTGGACAACTTGGCCGGCTGTTAGAACATTTTGACCATGGTGGGCGTAGGTACAGGTTTTGGAGTGTAGTCGAAATGGTTTTGAGTCGTTTTAAATTGTTTTGAGTCATTTGAATGTATAGACAGATTTCAAACTTTAGTAGTCGTTTTGTTTAGGTAAATAATGATTTTGAGTTAAGAAAAAAGTGTACGTTGTATGGTTTTATCGTTGAGTCAAATTTTGGTGGTTTCTTTGAAGGATTTAAGGTTTTGAAATAGATTTTGTGAAGGAAGTGTCGACCTGTGCCCGAACGTGTCGACTGCTCAATGTAAAAACGAGTGCGCAGTGTCGACCTGTATGTAAAGGGGTTGACCAAGTAGGTGTCGACAGCTTGGGTCGACCTACTCGGACAAAGAGGGAGAAAGTGTCGACCGGTATATGCAAGTGTCGACCGGTAGTGTAAAAATAAGCGGAAGTGTCGACCTCATGGATCGATCGACGCGGACATAGAGAAATGAATTGTCGACTGGTGTATGCAAGTGTCGACCGGTAGTGTAAAATGGAGGAGAGTGTTGACCACAAGGATCGATCGAAGCGGGCAGAGAGGAATGAAGTGTCGACTGATATTCACAAGTGTCGACCGGTAGTGTAAAATAGAGCAGAGTGTCGACCACAATGATCGACTGATGTGGGCAGAGAGGAATGAAGTGTCAATTGGTATTCATAAGTGTCGACCAGTCAGTGTATTGAGCAGAGAAGTGTCGACCAATAGTGTCGATCGATAAAAACAAAGACAAATGAGGTGTTGACCGGTGCTTGCCTGGGTCGACCGAAAATGATTTTTATGTTTTAGAAAATTTGAATTTTATTTAAATTGATTTTAAATCAAAGTCTTCCGCTATGACATTTTTAAACGTTTTCAAATGTGTCGTTTTAAGTCGAGGAACAAAAGTTTTAAATTTTTTAATGAATTTTACTCTAGTCTATTTGAGTGAGTAGCAGTAGCGAGTGTACCGAAAATCGTGTGAACTTTCGGGTCGCTACAGAGATGGTATTAGAGCAGTGAGTAGTAGTAGTGAGCGTATCGAAAACGTGTGGGTTTTCAGGTCGCTACATATTTTCTTCTATAGTTGAGTGTTTATAATTTTCTGATGAAGAGTAATTTTATGTTGGGCATGTATCACATATTTGGAGTTGAACTTGAATATTTAGTTTTATATTTAAACTGTTATTTAATTATCACATTATTATATTTATAATTACTATGAGCATTTTGAATTTTAATTTATATTCAATTCTTCCGTTGTGAACCAAACCTTGAGTTAGGTGATTAGGTTCTCTTCGAGGATTGGGTTGCCCGACCCAACATTCTGTTAGTGTCATGACCCAGTGACAAGCCGTAGCAAAAATGTCGAGTTTGGCGATTTAATTCCCATGAAAGAAACTCGACCACCCAACCCAAGCCTAGATTTGACCATAGAAGTCTTTAGGAATAATTACACAACCTAGTCCACGTAGGGAAATCTCAAGCAAAAAGTGCAATATAAAATAATACTTAACAACATTATACGGTGCATGAAAGTAAAGAAATCTAATACATTAATTAGGTTTACAATTCCAAAATAAATGATCAAATACTTACCAAGGATAACAAGCAGAGTTAAAATAGAAATTAAAAAACTACAAGTCTCCTCCAATCTCTGCTGAAACTAATCACTCTTCTATTTATCTGGGTTGGGAGGAGGTCGTTGGGTGAATGACTAACTCAGTAGAAATGTTATACCTAATTAATCTTGTTTTAAAAATTAGTTTATATCTTTATTTTAAGACTATGATTAAACTTCAAAATTATTCATGAGTTTTTATTAAAGCAGTTAAAGAAACCTCTTTCCTTATTTTTATCAACACTGCCTCAACGAACTCTCAGTGAGGTAGTTATAAAACTTTGTCACGTACATAGGTAATTATACAATGAAAATAACTCTCGCCATTTTTCACAAAAACGTCTTGAGTGAAAATGAAGTGTCACACAAGGAGCACTCTGACATATCATCACAAATAAGGTTCGAGGAAACCGTTATAGCGATTCGAAGATCCAGCTCATTTTTCGAGTGACTAGCAACAGACAGTTAGCCACGACATCAACTCGAATAGTCAACACTTTGATTAAATTTAAGGATTCAAAACCCAAGGAGCGCGTCATGACTGTCCTATTACCAGGTTTTCGTACGTGTAAACAATACTACCTTGACGCAACAGAAAGTGTACAGGATAGCCTCGTGATACTTTAACGCAAGACCACTTAAGAGAATTCATCTGTCCAACATATCATGTCAAAACAATGTCATGTATACTAAAAATAAACATAAAAAAATCATACATTCATGTACATATAAAACTGATGTGCTGGTGACAAACCCCATTGTGCTTTTACAAGTGGCAACCAACCAAAATAAGATTTTGGAAAACATGCTATGTAATACAATAAGCATAAAACCACTATCTCGATGCTGACTACTTATCTTACTTACAAGAGCAGCAACCTCTAGTACTGCATTGAAATCAGCAAACTTGTCGGAGTCTGAAAATAAAAACCAAAGCCATCAATGTCCCACTCAACTCTAAGGGAATACAGGATGGATATAATACTGGGACTAGAAACGTAATTCGACAACTCTACTAACGGCCGCAAGCTTCATTGAGGTGACTAATTTTCCAAAAATAAAGGTCGTCCGATTGACAATTTCTTCACACGGTCAACACTTCATACCTCACAAATCTCGACCAAGTATACACTAGCGGTCGATACTTCCTCCTAAGGTGTCGACACCTTTCCAAAAATTAAAAATCTGTGCAGTCGACACTTCCTCTAAAATGTCCCCACTTCAAATCTCTCTGTTCTCATTGAAATGTGGGACTGGTAGGTCCTTAAAAGTGTCGACACTTTTACACTCTCAGGTTTCGCTAGAATACACGACCAGTAAATTGTCAACGTCTAAGTCGATTCCAGTGAAGGGATGTAACACCCCGAGAACCCACACGTTCCCGGTGCGCTACAGTACATCCACACACTATGACACCCTAAAACTTGACACAACTCACTCAGTTTAATAGTACTTTTGTTTTCAAATCATGTTTAAAAGAACATTTGTGAGTATGAAAAATTTTCGACTTCATTCGAAAACAACTCGCGCTACGAAGAGGGAACACGAAATCCTCAATATAAAAATATGCAGCGGAAAAGGAAATAATTTAAAATAGTTTTAAAATAAACCGACAAGACTCGAAATCCTAGGAAGGAGTCCAACATACCCCTCGAACTACCCAAAATCGGAGCCGCACACTCACATCCCCACTTCAACACCCCGCGCGCACCCTCGCAGTGCCCTGTCGCGCCAACTCAACATCACCACGTCACGCGCACGCTCACAGCGCTGCGTGCCCCACGCGCCCTGCCTCCGTACTGCACGTCCGCACGCACCCCCTCACCGGGCGCCGCACGACCAGTGAGCACCTGCTGGGCCGCGTGCCCCGCGCACCTGCGATCACGCCGCACTCTTATGCTCATCCACACTTCTTAAGTACTCACTGTACACATCCCAACCTATTTTCATATCCTCTCGACTCCCAATCTCTCTCCCGAAATTTCGGCAGAGTAACGCCTAAAAACTGGCTATCCCAAAATTTAAACCCTGCACACAGTTCACCAAAACTAACAGTATTTATCTATCCACCATCCAGAGAAATCACCATAACAAAATCAGAGTATGAAGACTACGAAAATCCATCAAATGCAAATGAAGAAGATTCACAGTATAGCGCAGTACCAGACTCTAACATATAAAAATACATATGCGTCCCCAAACCACTGTAACCACTCTATACAATCCTGTACAACCGACATCTATACAAACTCCTCTATCGGCATAAATACCTGACACAAAATAACAACCCAACGAATCTCACCATCACCTACCACCACCACGGGTCGGGTCGCCCTAACAAAATCCGCCATCCGGTGCTTGGTCGCACGCCGCCAACAATCCTATGCCTTAGGACTAGGCTCTCGAGGCTCACCAGCAAGGTCGTCAACACCTACACCATAGAACACACATCATAAGCCTAACGCTCAGTAAGTAGTACAATATGAAAGTAAAAGCCGTCAATGCAACCCTATCACATGCAGTCTCTACACTCACACTCATGTTGTCACATCTGTGACGCGTAGTGGAGCCGCACCAGGGTAAGGAGTAACCGACCACCACCCTATACCCTGACACATCGCCACCGTCCTGGACTCCCCAGCAACGAGGCCCTCAAGCTACAAACACGCATCACCACACAACAACCACATCAAGGTGAGGGTGTACCTCGCGCCACACTACACCCTGACACGTCGGTCTCGTCCCAGCCTCCCCAGCACGGGACTACAGTTGCCACACACACACGTTTCGCGACAGCCCAGCCAGCCCACTCCTCGAGCGGAATATGCGACTGGTGTTGCACCGGCCCACACGCTAGTAGGATCCGCGATACCACTGCCCATCACCATCACTGTGAACACATTCACGCCGCATGACGGCCCAGTCGGCCCACTCCTCGAGCGGAATCCGCGACTGGTAAAGCACCAGCCTGCACATTAGCAGGATCCGCGGTACCACCGCCACGTGTTTCACCACATACACAAAACATGCTCAAAACCATTTTCGTTTACGTTTTAAAAAAAAATTATGCATGTCAAACAATACACATGCACACTACAATCAACAACATTAAATCCTAAAGTTCTACGGTGTAGGGCCACTTGGGCAAAACACATGCATGCACTACTTACCTGGCGTTCTAAACTCGCTCGACGCACAGCTTCGCCAAAAAAAGACTCAACCTAAAACACATCCAATCTCTCATCCGTATTTATCTCAAAATTCACCAAATTGCTAAAAATAACCTTCCTTAACTACACTCATGAAATTCCAACTAAAACGGGTCATTGGTTTGGTTTGGACGAAAACCAGCCTAAAGTTCGGACGCGCATAACTATTGCGTCCGTTAACGGAATCGAGTGATTCAGGTTTCTAAACGTTCCCTTAGGAACCTAGTTTAACATACTAAGACGGATTTTAAAACGGTAAACCGCAGCTAGGTGGAAAAATTCCAAAACCGAATCTGCCCTTTTATCCAATTTTCACATTTTTGTTTTCTTCCATCAAAACTTGAAAAACGCCTCAAAAAGGGCTATGCTACTATCACACGTCGCAATTCTATGAAAAACGCTCGTTAATTTGACTTGGACCAAAATCCGACATAGACTTCTGACGCGCATAACTTTTGCGTCGGATATCAGAATCGAACGATTCTAGTGGCCATACGTCCCTCTAACAACCTATTTTAACACACAAAAAAAAATTTGAAACGATCAACTGAAGCTAGGCTGAAACGGCCAAAAACAGAATCTGCTCTTACACAACACAACAATCCGATTTTGATTTCAGTTCAATTTTTGAAATTTCTACATGTAATCGGCCACATTCCACTCACCCATGCATAATCGACTCAAAAATCAGAGATTTGAGTACCAGCCCGAATCTTACTCAACTCTCCCCCCCCCCCCCCCCCCCGGGGTCACTCTCCTTCTCACCGAGCACCCACTGCTTCCCCTCACTAACACCAGCATTCCCAGCCCTACATTCACTCCACACTTCGGCCAAGTCCTCTAAACGAAAGAAAGCTGACCATCAAGCTCGGCCCAAAACAGGGCAGGACAGCAGAGGGAGAGATAGAGACTTACCGAGCGATGTCGTTCTGTACATGGGCGGGCAAAGAAGAAGAACTCCAGTAAGGCGCCCAAATCGTCGGTGGCAGAATTGGCCGGAAACCCACACCCTCGCGGTCGTCGGCAGAAAGCGCTCGGCTCTCACTTCGAGAGTTCGAGCTGCTGAAACTAGACGACCACGATTCGTCAGAGAAGAAATACACGGCCGCGGTTTCGCTCACACACTCGAGCTCGTCGTCCACCGATCGAAGACCAAAATCTCAGCTCTCGATCTGTAATAACCCGAAAATTTAAAATTTTAATTTTTATCTCTGAAATTTTTAAATTTAATCTCGGTCGGGGTTTTGAGAAATATTTCAACGGGAAATTTAAATTTTTAAGACTCGGAGCCTACCTTTGCGATGGTGTTCGGAATTTAAAGTCGGGAGGTCGAGACATTTACGAAATTTTGGAAGATTAAAACACGTGAGAGCAGTTTTGTAATTTGTAATTTATTTAAAATAAAAATAAATAAATAAATATATGGTGGAATGGCTTCGGGTGGAAGCCATTCCACCGAGTGTCGCACGGCCGAGAAAGGGGAGCGAGGGAGAGATCGGGGAGGAGAAATCGCCGACGACCGACCACCGAGGAAGAGACGCCGGTGCTCAGAATATTTCAGTGAGCTGAAGAGAGAAGCTGCCTTGCCTTCCCGCGTTGAGAATCCGAAGGTGAGTTCTCCCCTGTTTTCTTTGGTTCTGTCGACCGAGCGTGGAAGCTCGTTTGTTCTTGGATTCCCAACAGTGGACTCGATCGTCGGAGCATTTTAGAGTGTAGTGTGTGCGTGTGTTGGAGCCAGTGTGTGGCTCGGCTCTCCCGCGACGAAACCAACTGGGAATAGGGAGTTTCCCTTCGGTTTTGCCTTGCTCTGATGGCTGAGCATGGGGTCGTTTTGCCCTCTGCATTTCAGGGGAATTATGGGATAAATTAGAAGGAATGAGGGAGGGGTTCAGGGTTCAATGAATCGATTAAGGAATTCTCAATTTTGGGGAGAAAAACCATGAAGGATTTTGGTGCTGCCATGCTGTTTTCTAATTAGGAACTCTTCAAATTGTTAATGTGTGCATTGGTAGATCGAAATGTGATTGTTTGGTGAAGGAATTGGCGAGAGTTGATCGAAGATGAATTTTCGGCTATTTTTCGTATAAAAACAGATTCTGTTTTTGGCCGTTTTGGCTAGGCTTAGGTTGATCGTTTTAAATTCTGTTTTGTGGGTTAAAAATAGGTTGTTAGAGGAACGTATGGCCACTGGAATTATTCGATTCCAATATCCGACCCAAAAGTTATGCGCGTCGGACGTTTATGTCGGATTTTGGTCCAAGTCGAATTAGTGAGCATTTTTCGTGGAATTTCGACGTGTGATAGTGGCATGTCTGTTTTTGGTCCGTAAAGCTGAATTGAGTGAGTTTTGGTTGAAGAAAAACAAAGGTTGAAATTTTATAAAAAAATGGCAGATTCAGTTTTTGGCATTTTTCGCCTGTCTGCGGCTTACCGTTTTAAAATCCATCTTAGTATGTTGAACTAAGTTCCTAATGGGACGTTTAGCCACTCAAATTGTTTGATTCCGTTGATGGACGCAAAAGTTATGCGCGTCCGAACTTTGGGCTAGTTTTCGGCCAAACCAAACCAAACCAATGAGCTGTTTTAGTTGGAATTTTATGAGTGTAGTTAAGGAAGGTTATTTTTAGCTATTTGGTGGATTTTGAGATAAATATTGATAAGTGTTGTTTGTGTTTTAGGTTGAGACATTTTTTTGGCGAAGCTGTACATCGAGCGAGCTTAGGACGCCAGGTAAGTAGTGCATACATGTGTTTTGCCTAAGTGGTTCTACACTATAGAACTTTAGGGTTTATGTGATTGATTGTGGTGTGCGTACGTATTGTTTGACATGCATCATATTTTAAAAACGTGAATGAAAATGGTTTTGAGCATGTTTTGAGTATGTGGTGAGACGTGTGGCGGTGGTATCGCGGATCCCGCTAGTGTGCGGGCCGGTGCTTCACCAGTCGCGGATTCCACCCGAGGGGTGGCCGGCTGGGCCGTCATGCGGCGTGAATGTGTTGACGGTGAGGATATGGGAAGTGGTACCGCGGATCCTACTAGTGTGTGGGCCGGTGCAACACCAGTCACGGATCCTACTCGAGGGGTGGGCTAGCTGGGCTGTCGCAAAACGTGTGAGTGTGGCAACTGTGGCCCCATGCTGGGGAGGCTGGGACGGGGGCGACGTGTCAGGGTGTAGAGTAGCGCGAGGTACACCCTTACCTTGATGTGGTTGCCGTGTGGTGATGCGTATGTGTAGCTTGTGGGCCTCGTTGCTGGGGAGTCCGGGACGGTGGCGACGTGTCAGGGTGTAGGGTGGCGTGAGGTTCCTCCTTACCCTGGTACGGCTGCACTATGCGTCACAGATGTGACAACATGAGTGTGAGTGTAGAGACTGCATGTGATAGGATTGCATTGTCGGCTTTTACTTTCATATCGCATTACTTACTGAGCGTTAGGCTTATGTTGTGTGCTCTGTGGTATAGGTGTTGACGATACTGCTGGTGAGCCTCGAGAGCCTAGTCCAGAGGCGTAGGATAGTTGGCGGCGTGCGCCCAAGGCACTGAATGGCGGATTTTGTTAGGGCGACCCGACCCGTGGTGGTGGTAGGTGATAGTGGATTTATTATTTTATGTCAGGTACTTGTGTAGACAGCGGAGTTGTATAGACGTTGATTTTTTTGAGATTGTATAGAGAGGTTGTAGTGTTTTGGGGACACGTACGTCTTGTTATATGTTAGAGTATGATATTACTCTATACTGGGGACTTTCTTCATTTGTATTGGTGGGTTTTTTTGTTGTCCTTAAACTCTGATTGTGTTATGGTGATTTCTCTGGATGATGGATAGATAGATTTTGTTAGTTTTGGTAAACTGTGTGCAGGGTTTTAAATTTTTAGGATAACCAGTTTTTAGGCGTTACTCTGGCGAAATTTTGGGAGAGGGGTTGGGAGTCGAGAGGATATGAAATAGGTTGAGGTGTGTACAGTGAATGCTAGAGAAGTGTAGATGAGCGTGAAACTGCGGCGTGATCGCAGGTGCGCGGGGCACGCGGCCCTGCGAGTACTCACGGGTCGTCCGACGCCAGGTGAGAGCGTGCACGCGGACGTGCTGTACAGCGGCAGGATGCGTGGGGCACGCGGCGCTGTGAGCGTGCGCAAGACACAGTGATGTTGAGTTGGCACGTGCGGCACCACGAGGGTGCGCACGGGGTGTCGAAGTGGGGACGTCAGTGTGCGGTACCGGATTGTGTAGTTCGAGGGGTGCGTTGGATTCTTTCCTAGGATTTCAAGTCTTACCGTTTTATCTTAAATTGTTTTAAATGGTTTTCTTTTCCGCCACGCAGTTTTTATGTTGAGGACTTCGTGTTCCCTCTTCGGGACGCGAGTTGTTTTCGAATCGAGTCAAAATTTTTTCATACTCACAAATCTTCTTTTGAAAATGATTTGAAAACGAAAGGGGTATTAAATTGAGTGAGTTATGTCAAGTGTTAGTGTGTGTAGTGTGTAGACGTACGTACTGTAGCGCACCGGGAACGCGGGGTTTCTCGGGGTGTTACACGATCGCCCTCTCTCCCTCGCGTCTCCCCTTGGCTTCCCTCGGGTGTCAAGTGAAACAGCCGAATGGCTTCCTCCCGAAGCCATTCGGTTGTTATGTTTTATTTTATTTATTATTATTATTTTTTAATTTATTATATTTTTTTTATAAAAGATTACCAAATTGCCCTCACGTATTTTTATCGTCCGTAATCTAGTTGAATTCACGACCTCCCGACTTTAAATTCCGAAAACCATCACAAAAGCAGACTCCGAGTGTAATAACCCAGAAATTTTGGATATTTTTATTATTATTATCTTAATTTCTGAAATTTTAATTTAATCTCGGTCGGAGTTTTGAGGAATATTTCAACGGGAAAAATTTGAATTATAAGACTCGGAACCTACTTTTGCGATGGTTTTCAGAATTTAAAGTCGGGAGGTCGAGAAATTAACGAAATCACGAAAGATTAAACAACGTGAGGGCAGTTTTGTAATTTTGTAATTTAAAAAAAAAAAAAAGACATGAAATCTCCTGAATGGCTTCGGGAAGAAGCCATTCGGCCGATTTCTCCAGAGCACCTGAGTTTCGAGAGGAGGCGATCGTGTGCGGAGCTGTGATCGACGGCCGACAAGCGTGGGTGCGAGGTGCGAGTTGCAAGCAGGTGTTGCAGTCCTGACGAACCAAAGCCGTTCGGTTTCAGCAGCTCGTGTTCCCGAGAGAGCCGAGAGAGAGACGCGGGAGAGAGGAGGAAAATCCTCGAGCTCCGATTCTTCGGCCGACGCGAGTGAGCGTGGGGGAGACCGCCGGGACTTAGTGTTCGGCTGTGCATTGCCCTCCCTTCGACCGAGCGCACAGCAACGCAACGGTAAGTCCTTTTCTTTTGCTGCCCGTCGCGTTATTTTTGGTTTGGCCAAGCTTAGTGCTCGGCCTGCTTTCGGCATTGATGGAATTTGGTCGCAAGTTGTAGTGTAGCGCGAGGGTGATGCCGCGAGTTTAAGGAAACCGAAGGTGAGCCCTGTCGATTTCCTGTTTCGGCCGCGCTTAGTGCTCAGCCTCCTTGCATTTGCGGTGAGCTTGGCCGAGAGATATGGACGAAATCGGGCTAGTTGTGTGTGGAAGTTCGTAAATTGAAGTTTGAAATCAAAAATCAACCATTGTTCGTGCTGGGGCAGTTCGGTTTTTAGCCATTTGGCCTTGCTTCGGTTGATCGTTTCCAATTCTATTTTTGTGAGATAAAATAGGTTATTAAAGAGACGTACGGCCGCTGGAATCGTTCGATTCCGGTATCCGACGCAAAGGTTATGCGGGTCGAAAGTTTATGTCGGATTTTGGTCCAAGTCAAATTAGTGATCGTTTTTCGTGGAATTTCGACGTGTGATAGTGGCATGTCTGTTTTTTTTTTTTTTTGCGTAATGCTGAATTGAGTGAGTTTTAGTTGAAGAAAAACAAAGGTTTAGATTTTATAAAAAATGGCAGATTCAGTTTTTGGCGTTTTTTGCCTGTCTGTGGCTTATAGTTTTAAAATTCTTCTTGGTATGTTAAACTAGGTTCCTAAGGGGACGTTTAGCCACTTGAATCGTTTGATTCCGTTGACGGACGCAAAAGTTATGCTCGTCCGAACTTTGGACTGGTTTTCGGCCAAACCAAACCCATAGACCGTTTTAGTTGGAATCTCATGAGTGTAGTTAAGGAAGGTGATTTTTAGCTATTTGGTGGATTTTGAGATAAATATTGATGAATGGTTGTTTGTGTTTTAGGTTGAGACATTTTTGGCGAAGCTGTGCATTAAGCGAGCGTAGGACGCCAGGTAAGTAGTGTATGCATGTGTTTTGCCCAAGTGGGCCTACACTATAGAACTTTAGGGTTTATATTGTGGTGTGCATGTGTATTGTTTGACATGCATCATATTTTTTAAAAACGTGAACGAATATGATTTTTTTAGCATGTTTTGATGTATGAGGTGAGACGTGTGGCGGTGGTACCGCGGATCTCGCTAGTGTGCGGGCCGATGCTTCACCAATCGCGGATCCTACTCGAGGGGTGGGCCGGCTGGGCCGTCGTGCGGCGTGAATGTGTTGACGGTGAGAATATGGGCAGTGGTACCGCGGATCCTACTAGTGTGTGGGCCGGTGCAACACCAGTCGCGGATCCTACTCGAGGGGTGGGCCGCTTGGGCTGTCGCGAAACGTGTGTGTGGTAACTGTAGCCCCGTGCTGGGGAGGCTGGGACGGGGGCGACGTGTCAGGGTGTAGAGTGGCGCGAGGTACACCCTTACCCTGATGTGGTTGCCGTGTGGTGATGCGTGTGTGTAGCTTGTGGGCCTCGTTGCTGGGGAGTCCGGGACGGTGGCGACGTGTCAGGGTGTAGGGTGGCGTGAGGTTCCTCCTTACCCTGGTGCCGCTGCACTACGCGTCGCAGATGGGACAACATGAGTGTGAGTGTAGAGACTGCATGTGCTAGGGTTGCACTGTCGGCTTTTACTTTCATATCACACTACTTACTGAGCGTTAGGCTTATGTTGTGTGTTCTGTGGTGTAGCTGCTGACGATACTGCTGGTGAGCCTCGAGTGCCTAGTCCAGAGGCATAGGATGGTTGGCGGCGTGCGACCGCAGCACCGGATGGCAGATTTTTGTTAGGGCGATCCGACCCGTGGAGCTGGTAGGTTGTGGCATGGTTGGTTTTGGAGGTTTTCTTCTTTTGTGATGATTATGTACAGTCGATGAGATGAGGTGTATATGTGTCAGTGTATAGGTATATGGAGTACATATGATTTTGGTGACGTACGTAGGTATTTTTCATGTTAGAGTATGATATTACTCTATACTGGGGACTTTCTTCATTTGTATTTGATGGATTTTCGTTGTCTTCATACTCTGATTTGATTATGGTGATTTCTCTGGATGATGGATAGATAGACACTGTTAGTTTGGTGAGCTGTGTGCTGAGTTTTTAAATTTTTGGGATAGTCAGTTTTTAGCCGTTACTCTGCCGAAATTTCAAGAGAGAGGTTGAGAGTCGAGGGGATATGGAATGGGTTGAGATGTGAATAGTGAATGCTAGAGGAGGGTAGATGAGCGTGGGAGTGCGGCGTGATCACAGGTGCGCGGAGCACGCGGTCCTGCGGGTGCTCACGGGTCCTGCGGCGCCGGGTAAGGGAGTGCGCGCAGACGTGCTGTACAGTGGCAGGGTGCGTGGGGCGCTGTGAGCGTGCACGAGACACAGTGACGTGGAGTTGGCACGTGCGGCACTGCGAGAGTGCGTGCGGGGTGTCAAAGTGGGGACGTGAGTGCGCGGTACCGGATTGTGTAGTTCGAGGGGTGCGTTGGATTCTTTCCTAGGATTTCAAGTCTTATCGTTTTATCTTAAACTGTTTTAAATGGTTTTCTTTTCCGCTGCGTATTTTATATTAAGGATTTCGTGTTCCTTCTTCGGAACGCGAGTTGTTTTCGAATCGAGTCGAAAATTTTTTTTTCATACTCACAAATGTTCTTTTGAGAGTGATTTGAAAACGAAAGGGGTATTAAATTGAGTGAATTATATCAAGTATTAGTGTGTGTGTAGTGTGTAGATGTACTATAGCGCACCGGGAACGCGGGATTTCTCAGGGTGTTACACCGAGTTTTATAATTTAATTCCTCCGCTAAATATTTTCCGAAACTCCAACCGAATTTAAATTAAAAGTTTCGGAAATTAAATTTGAAAAAATCCAAAATTTCTGGGTTATTACAAGGGAAGTTTGTAAAATTTGCTATACCCCACCGTTTTTGGCCTATAAACAGTGATTAAACCTGCATACACTCTAAAAACCATCAAATCAGAATAATCAAACATATTCGAGCTTCATTGCCCTAATCCATTTCCAAATCAAAACCTTAACTTCTAACCTAAAAGCTGAGGACTTATAATGACTGACCTTGAAAACGTTTTCACAAAAGTTGTATATAAAGGTCCCAGGAACATTTCTCTGCTCTAAAAAATTGACAATTCGCACCATACGCGTCTCACCCTTACTCTCCCTCTACTTCCTCTTTCATGACGCAGCTCCATGTGAGGGAAATAGGGTTTCCCACGCCCTTTTATCCAAATTTTTCCTATTTGCAATTTGGCCTCTCATCTTCCTTAATTTATTTAATATACTCATATTTATATTAAACAAAAACTCTCAATCTGTTTTAAATATCTCTCAAGGTAAACTCTCAATTACTAGATGTTAATACTCCTCAAATTAACCACACAAAAATTTATCTATTTACTGAAAATTCTAACGTGACTATAAAAAAACAAAACAAGTCAACTTATGACACGTCGCCAATCAATAACAAAAAATTTACTTGTGAAAATTTAATTAACATAAAAATACTAATATTTACATATAGGTCCTCCTCTGGGTCGTGACAAAAAACATACTTCTTGCCTATACTGTGTTGGCTCATCTATCAACCTTGTCTTAGTCCAACTTGGTTTTACCATTATTTTCTAAATTGCTATTACTAAGTTCTAAAAAAATTAGAAAGCTCACTCAGTGAGCTTTATATGCTAAGTAAGAATTCTAATATAAGAATTTATAAAACTAAATTGATATATCATATAATCATGTACTAACACCCCACATGATTAGTCTTCACAATTCTCAACTTTATTTCTAACAATGATCAACACTATAAAACACATATCATGTTTCATGTGTTATCAAAAGATTCTAGACATTTCCTTCTAATTATGTAAGAAGGAAATGTCTTGTGCATTTGTATGAATCCTTAGACATATGATTTAGATAAACATAGTTTAATTATACTCCGTCCTTCTGTGTTGTTATCTCTCATACATTCTTAACTTCATGAGCAATTATTTCCATGCACTTCATTCTTAATTCTAACATGAACATAAATAATGTGATTATCGTATACATTTCACTCACTCATCCCATGACTTACATTTTACCAACATATCTAGACATTTCTGTTGATGTATGATAACTCTTAAAATAAAGTTATTTATACTAGTTTTATTTAATAAAACTTGTGTGATTTGAATGAATATAAAAAACATTTGGTCAAAATTATAGAAATTACTGTAGATTGTTGTAGCATTGAAATATCTTAACAATTTAAGGATATTTATGTATATTTTCAGAAAAATCTGATTATTAACATTAATTTAAATTTTTCTTGCTATCACGTTTGGCCACAGATTTGTTAGCGGGAAAGTAGAAAGGAAAATTTGGATTTTACTTGAATGACCAAAAGAGAATGAGCAATTGTAAGAAGAAATCTCTAGAATCAAGGGGAAAGATGGATGTTGCTGAAGAAATCCCTAGAATCAAGGAAGGGTGTAACGCCCCGAAAACCTACCCGTTTCCAGTTCGCTACTGCTCTGATACCAACTTTTGTAACACCCGAAACCTACTCGTTTCTGGTACGTTCACTCACTCTTATACCAACTCAGTAACTCGTATCGCAAAAATTTCGTAAGATGTTGAAACTTTTATTCCTCGACCTAAAACGACATTTTCAAAAATATTTTATTCGGCAACGCAGTAGAAAACTCATTTAAAATCGGTTAAAATGAACTTTACCTTTTAAAATATAAAAATAAAGAGACCGGTCGACACCTGCAAACGCCGGTCGACACTTGAGTGGTCTCAAGTTTTTCATCAGTCGACACTGGGAACACCGGTCGATACTACATTCCTCTCGGGTCTTTTCATCGGTCGATACTAGAAATCACCGGTCAACACTTCTATGCTCAGCTAGGAGAGCGGTCGACACTTTGACCCTCTCTGCCCTCGCAGGTCGAACCCCGCAGTCGACACCCACCCTCCCATTTACAGTGACTGGTCGACACCTATGTACTTCGGTCGACACTTCACACCAATATCAGTAAAAATCAACACCAGTTCATTTAAAAACGTACGGCAAACATTCCTCGATCAAATTTACGAAGTAAAACCTATAATTTGAAAACATAACTTCTCCAAGTAAATTTCAAAACAACATAATTCTTCCTCATTTGACGACTATACCCGTACCACGCTACCTATAACCTTAAAATCTATACATAGTTATTCAACTCAAAACACTTACAAAAATCCCACCATCTAATTCGCCATGGTCGTGTCGCCCCAACAACGGCCTACACCGACATGCATCGTACGCCTCCAACCCCCTACTAGGCACACTCATCACCTAGCAACTCACCAGATAGCTCGTCGTCACCTACACCACGGAGCACCAAATGTAAGCATAGTGCTTAGCAAGTATGGAATATGAATTAAAACCAATGCACAACTCAACCCCCAACACATGCAGTTTCTACACTTTGTTTCATTTTCGTTTCGTTGCTTTCATCTTTCCCTTTCACGTGTGAGTCAAGTAGGCGCATATCCTGCTCCACTCAGGACCGCCACACCATGATCCACGGAGTGAGATTGAAGGCACACATCGTGATCTCACACGGAACGGCCAACCCAAATCTCCTCCAAACATCGATCGTTGAACCCTCTAGTGCTCTCTCACTAGCACGTTAACAACGAGGCATTCGCAAACCATATCATCTTACGTACATTCATCCATGGGAACCCCCTAGTGCTTTCTAACTAGCACGTTAACGACAAGACGTTCACCCATGCGTGGAAAATCTTTTCTTATCTAATTACATTTCATATGCACAGTTCAAAACATACTCAAAATTCGTCTTTCGTAGTTGAAAATCAAGATGCATGACAACACAATATGCACAACTCATTGACAAAACAACAAAACAACAATCAAAGCAAACAAACAATCCTACCATTCCATGGTGTAGGCCCGAAGGCAATTCACAAATGATCCATCACTTACCTGGCGTCCTTGAAATCTTCTCGTATTTTGTAACTTCGTGCTCTAACTGAAATACCTATAAAATTATACATCCATCAATTCTCACTCATTCAATTCATAATTTGCTAACTTGAAAGTCCTAATTTATACTAAAGCTTAAACTCACCACTAAACTTAAATCCCACACAATTTCCGACCAACTTCGAAAATTCATAACTTCTCCAATATTCATCCAAATTGGACGATTCAACGTACTACGGGTTCCTGAGGATGTCTAGTTTCTTATGGTCTCATCCATTTCTTATTCAGATGTCCACGACTTGACCGAATATGGCCGAACGGACACCATTCTAAAATTCACATACTCGGCCAATCGACCACCCAATTTCGCACTAATTCTCGTACTCCACTCCTATTTCTATCATAAGCACCAATATAGGGATGAAATTCAACTCTACACTTAACTTCTCGCATTATCCTTCTAGGTTTCCACTGAATCTCTCGATACCCTAGTTAACTTGGTTTTTGTTGCTAAAACAACCAACACACTAACTATCTAGTCAAAACTAACTAAAACTTATCGTGATTCGGAAGAACGGAGGAAGAATCATTTGCTGAGCAGGAGGGGAGATTGCCGGCTCGCGGGAGAGAAGAGAAGAATAGGGGAAACGGGGAAAAGTTGCGCTGAGAAGAGGGAGAACACCGATGGTGTTCTCTCTTTTCTCTTCTTTTTTTTTATTTTAATAATATTACCTAATTATTAAACTGCTATCAACTATTAATTGTTTCACAAATCTGTGATTCCGTCTGATTCCGGTTGGATTCTCTAATTTCTCTCTCCACCATTAGCCTCAAAATAATCTTTTACTCAATGACAGAAATTTTTCATTATTAATTCGGACCAAAACACCACCGATTATAATTACAAAAATCCGAAATGAAATCTAATGAAAAATTTCTGGGTGTTACAAATGGAGAGAAAGTGGGCTAGAAAAAAAGGTATAAAAAAACCAAAGAGAGTGAGAAAAGGTGGATGCCGATGAAAAATGAGAGGGTGAAAAAGAAAAGAGAAAACTGGCATCAACACTTCTTCTTCTTCAACTTTTATTTTTCTTTTGATGAATATTTTTATTTTGGATTTTATTGTTATGATTTTGGGCTAGAGTTTTAATCTTGGTTATGAGAGAAAGTACTCGTTACGTGCTTTATTGAGACCGATGCAAGTATTTTTATATTGAATAATCTATCATGATATTTGTTGCTTAATTCGAATTGTGTCGACGGACAAATTTGATGTTATATATCTCTATTGTATCAAAAAGTAGGTAGAAATTTTGAGATGCATAATTGATTAAGTAAATTAAATTGTTACAAAATTGTGACACTAATTTATTTGGCATTGAGAAGGACTTTAAAGAAATTTGAATTAAGTTTTGTCTTTGTAAAAGTCGAAAGAAATTCTGAGACGAATTTAACTAGGCAATTCGATAGAACCGTAAAAATGTATTTCTCGCTATTCGGTGGAAATCACTTTAGCATTCTGTATCATTAGTAATAAATTGTATGTAACGAGGAAATCAATCATAACCAAGACTTTCATTATATTAATCTTTTCAATTTCCATCAATTTATATTTTTTATTAGTTCTGAAGAAACTTTATTTTTATATTATCTTCATCTTTATTTTATATCATTTTTATAGCAATTAAGTTTAGTTAAGATTATTCTCATGGGATCGAATTTTACTTACTCTTTATTATTTTGTTAGCGACACGTGCACTTGTGTTAGGTGTAGAAAATCACTAACAATGTAATCTCATGTTCTTTTACAGGACTCACTAAACATTTATTTTTAATGTCTAATCTCAAATCATGTTTATCACATTCTTCTACAGGATATGAATGAATTATATATGAATATGCCTAGACACATGATACTATAATTATTGCCTAAATGCCATAACTCTCAAATCACATGTCCTCTGTACTCATGTACACTATACTCAATGTTTAATGGATTTCAAACCATTAACAAGATTCGCCTAACTCTAATTCTATACTTCACTATATGTAATGAATATGAAATACATTTTTTCATACACATAACTTGTACTATGATAAGCAAATCAATGCAAGTAATTGCTTAAATTCATGATAAGTGAATCAAAACATTTCCACATATTGTATTATTTAAATAGTTTCATTATTATCAATTACCAAATTAATATGTTATGTGGATGTCAATCTGCAGGATCCGTACTAACATTTTATGTAAATGTTAAAATGCATTATCAATAAACTGTCATATGTAAAGACGTATACATATGTACATCCTACTGTCGGTCTTTCCCAATAGAGACAACACAATATTCGCTGCCCGAGGGGGAGTCACAATCACTCCCTTTCTATTTTTTAAGTTTACATACGTCACACAATCCATTAGTGAGGTAGTTATTAAGTTCAAATGGTACCAGTAATACCTCCCACAATATCATTTTCATATGTAAATAATTTCATGAAACATGATTTGAGTATCGTCACTATACACACATTGAATGCATATTTATACTAATAATGTATGTTATATGAAAAAGTAAATCTTGTTAAATATCAACCTATGGCAACTTGTGTGGCAATACAAGCACTAGTTCTACTTAGATTTTCAATTGACACTCACCGAGATTTTTCAGATTCCAACAGACAATAAATAATGCAAAACATATCCAAATGCTACAAAATTTTAGCACGTGTGTGAAGCATCCTTAAAATTTTAATATAAAAATCGCAATGGTTAGAAACTTATGAACGAAAGAATCAGACTAGCTTAAACCGCTAGGAAAAATTGTTACGTAAGCTAAGACACAACTAAGTTTTGAGCAGCAAAACTATTGTTGTATAACTTCAAAATAACTTAAAAATTTAACACAATCTTACTTTGAGTGTGTTTGAAAGACCCTGAAAATTTCAAGGGCTAACTCGTTGTGGATGAAAAGTTATGCAAATGGGAGGGTTTGCTGGTTCTGTACCACCCGAAAAAAAAAGTCTGACATATATTTTATTATTATGTGCATTATATTGTGTTTAATTGTGGTAAATTTTTAGTGGGAGATGACTATTGGATTAAATTAATGAGTGGTTCGGTAAATAGCAAACGTGATGTGAATGGATTATGATAGAAAGTAAGATAAAAAGAGGTATATAGTAGGATATATATACGAGAGAAGGAGAAGATGACACCTCATTTGTCATCCATGGGTCCACAAATTGCCACCTAATTAGTTGATGGCTTCTCTAAGAAGTTTCTTCTAATTATAGAAAAAACTCATTTGAAAGAGAAACCTTCCCATTTCTCTCCCTTACGCTGAAGCTCTTCCTCTCCCTCCCTTGCGACTTTCTCACTTTTTTCCTTTCCATTTGCTAAAACTCTCTTCCTCTCTTCCCTTTTCGTCACAAGTTTTGGGATTCTAGAAAAGAGACCTAGGAGCTCCCTCCTTCCTTCTCTCAAATCTTGAAGGTATGATGAGTTTCTTTAGGATTTTATTCACGGATTTAGCAAACCTTTAGGTTTAAAGGTAAAAGAGGAGTATTTGTGGTTTTATTTAAAGGTTTGATGAACTTTGTTTAGGGTTCACGAAATTTGAAATATTATGCTCAACTTTTCAGCTTATTTACTTCACAATCTTACTATAAGGTCTTACTTGTGATTAGAAATGGAAAAGATTGTGGATTTATGTATGTTAGGGTTAAATACCAAATTGTTGAAAAACTGGAATTTCTGGGCAATTTTGGGATTGAGGTTTTTAACCTAATCTATTGATTTCTATTTGATAAGTTTTTTTGTTATAATAAACTCTTTGGGTGAACTTTTGCCTTTGGAATTATTGGATTTGGATTAGTAAATCAAAAGTTATCGAATATTGAAGTGATATCAAATGTTGATCGATTTCAGGTTTTGAAATCAAGTGTTGATTGAATTCGTTTGCATGTTATTCAAGCTATCATGTTTTTGATAGTCAAGTGAATTTGTGAGTGCATTGTAACGTCCCGAGAACCCACACGTTTCCGGTGCGCGCACTACGTCTACACATTATGACACACAAAAACTTAACGCAAACTCACTTTTTAATACCACTTTCATTTTCAAATCATATTCAAAATGACATTTGTGAGTATAAAAATATTCGACTCGATTCGAAAACAACTCACGCCCCGAAGAGGGAACACGAAATCCTCAATATAAAATACACAGCGGAAAAGATAATTTAAAGTAGCTTTAGGAATAAGACAACAAAACCTGAAATTCTAGGAAGAAGTCCAACACACACTTTGAACTACACAAATTCAGTGCCGCGCGCTCACGTCTCCACTTCGGCGCCCCATGCGCACTCTCTCGGTGCCGCACTTGCCAACTCAACATCACCGCGTCTTGCACACGCTCACAACGCCGCGTGCCCCACGCATCCTGCCTCCGTACAACACGTCCGCACGCACGCCCTCTCTCGACGCCACACGACCCGTGCGCACCCGCAGGGCCGCGTGCCTCGCGCACCTCCGCCCACGCCGCACTCCCGCGCCCATCCCCACTTCTCTAGTACCTCACTGTACACACCCGACCTATTCCACACCCTCTCGACTTCAAACCTTTCTCCCGAAATTTCAGCAAAGTAACGCCTCAAAATTGACTATCCCAAAAATTTAAACCTTGCACGCATTTCACCAGAAAACTAGAAATATCTATCCATCAACCATCCAGAGAATCTACATAACAAAATCGAAGTTTAAATACAACAAAATCCATCAACTACAAATGAAGAAAGTTCATAGTATAGAGCATTACCAAGCTCCTACATGTAAGAGTACGCGTACGTCACCAAAACCACAAGCACTCCATAAACCCCTATACCCTGACGCCTATACAACTCGTCTAATCAACTATATATATCGACACAACAAAAGAAAATACTCCAACAGTCCAACCATCACCTACCATGTCCACGGGTCAGGTCGCCCTAACAATCCGCAGTCCGGTGCTTCGATCGCACGCCGCCAACCGTCCTACACTTCATAACTAGGCTCTCGGGGCTCAACAGCAATATCGTCAGCACCTACACCATAAAACACACAACATAAGCGTAACGCTCAGTAAGTAGTACAATATGAAAGTAAAATCCGACAATGCAACTCTATCACATGAAGTCTCTACACTCACACTCATGTTGTCACATCTGTGACATGTAGTGCAGCTGCACCAAGGTGAGAATGAACTTAGCGCCCCACACTCTGACACGTCGCCACCGTCTCGGACTCCACAACAACGAGGCCCACAAGCTACACACACGCATCACCACAAAGCAACCACATCAGGGTGAGGGTCTACCTCGCACCACACTACACCCTGACACGTCACCCCCGTCCCAGCCTCCTCAGCAACAGGGCCACAGTTGCCACACACACATTTCGCGACAGCCCAACCAGCCCACTCCTCGAGCGAAATCTGAGACTGGTGTTGCACCGGCCCACACACTAGCAGGATCTGCGGTACTACTGTCCATCATCCTCACCGTCGACACATACACGCCGTGTAACGGCCCAGGCAGCCCACTCCTTGAGCGGAATCCGTGGTTGGTTACACACCAGCCCAAACACTAGCAGGATCCGCGGTACCACCGCCACACGTGTCACCACTTACACAAAATATGTTAAAAATCATTTTTCGTTCCCTTTTAAAAAAAAACATGATGCATGTCAAACAATACGCACGCACACCACAATCGATAACATAAATTCTAAAGTTCTACGGTGTAGGCCCACTTGGGAAAAACACATGCATACACTACTTACCTGGCGTCCTAAGCTCACTCGACGCACAGCTTCGCCAAAAAAATGCCTCAACCTAAGACACAAACAATCACTCATCAATTTTCACTTCAAAATTCACCAAATAAGCTAAAAATAACATCCCTTAACTAAACCCATGAAATTCCAAATAAAACGAGTCACTAATTTGGTTCGGCCGAAAACTAGCATAAACTTCGGACGCGCATAATTTTTGCATCCGTTATTGGAATCGAACGATTCAAGTGGCTAAACATTCCCTTAGGAACCTAGTTCAACAAGACAGATTTTAAAACGGTGAGCCGTAGTTAGGTGAAAAAACACCTGAACCGAATCTGCTCTTTCACCTAAATTTCATATTTTTGTTTCTTTCAACCAAAACTCACTCAAAACTAGCTTTACGTATTAAAAACAGCAAATGCTACTAACACACATCACAATTCTACGAAAAACGCTCAATAATTTGACTTGGCCCAAAATTCGACATAAACTTTCGACGCGCATAACTTTTGCGTCGGATATCAAAATCGAACGATTACAGTGGCCAAACGTCCCTCTAACAACCTATTCTAATCCACAAAAATAGAATTGAAAATGATCAACCGAGCCTGGCCAAAATGGCCAAAAACATAACCTGTTTTTATACGAAAAAATTTGAAAATCACAACTTCAACCCGATTTCACCAATCTCTTCACCAAGCAGCCACTTTCTAGCCTACTAAGTATAATCTAGCACAATTCGGAGCCTCCCCCCTCAGAAAACCCGAATGGCAGCACTAGTCCTTCTCGGCTCCTCCTTCCAAAACCATTCCCTCACCATCCATAATCTAATTATCGCCAATTTCACGTTCTAGACAATCCCATTTCCAGTCAAAAACCTCAGAATTCGAAGCCCACACAACCCTGCACTCGGTCGCCAAAACAAAACAGGGCAGCAAGGAGAGAAAGCTTACCGAGGGCATCGTTCTGCACTCGGTCGAAAGGAGAACAAGAACACAATAGAGCGCTTAGTCGCCGACGGTTCTCCCACACTCACGCTCGTCAGCTGTCGATCGAAGCTCGGAGCTCTCTCTCGCCTCTCTCTTCCCGAGTGCTCACTCTTGGCGTTCGCGGGCAGAAGAGATGAAAAATCGAGTGGCTTCTTCGTGAAGCTATTCAGTTTTTCTTAAAATCCTTTTTTTTATTTTATTTACAAAATTAAATTTATCGAAACGCCCTCACGCGTTTAATGGTCTGTAACTTCGTTAAATTCTCGTCCTCCCGACTTTAAAATTTCGAAAACCATCACAAAACTAGACTCTGAGTTTTATAATTTAATTTGCCCGTTAAAATATTTTCTCGAAACTTCAATCGAGATTAAATTAAAAATTTCAAAAATTAGATTTAAAAATCCAAAATTTTCTGGGTTATTACATGCATAATCTTCTTCTTTTAGAAATCTTTGAATTTGGAATCATTCAAATTAGATGAGTTCAAAAGGTTATAAATATAATCAAAGTTGTTGTTATGAATGGGGATATTAATAATGGAGTTAATATGCTATAGGTTTTTTAAGTTTAATCAATTGCTCTTAATTTGTGCTAAAGACCCCAAGTAAGTAATGGTGCATATGTTTGACCATTTGGCCTACATCACAAGGTGTTAGGAAGTTTATATTGTGGATGGTTCCTATTGGAGATGTAGTTATAGTTCATAAATATGTTATGTTGATTTATGATTTTTGATGCTAACTTTGAGGATATGTTTATACGATTGCTATGTTTATGGTTGGTTCATATTGGTAATAGTAATGTAGATATGGATATGCTATGTATAGGGTTAGGTGTTTGTATCGTTATATTATGTTGTTGGATGATAAGTCTTTAGTACTAACATTGATAGGTCAGATTGACATGATATTGAGGTTATGAAGGGCTTAGATTTTATGTTATATGAACTATGCATGTGCACGTATTCATGCATCATGTTTTATAAAAGCTACGAAAATGATTTATGCATACGTTTCAATTAAGAAAGAAATAAAGAATGAAACGAAACGAACATATGCTTTGGTGGGATTGATTGCTCTCAAGGTAGCTTGGTGGGATTGACTGCCTCCAAGGTAGCATCGGTGGGATTGATTGCCCCCAAGGTAGTTTCGGTGGAATTGATTGCCCTCAATGATATGAGGTCTTGATGTCGTGACCCAATGTTAATGAAAGAAAAGACTGAAACAAAACTGCATGGTTTTTTGAATTACATGAACATTTATTATACATTACTTGCTGCGCTTTAGCCTCATTAGATGAACTTTGTGATGTAGGTAACGGAAGTACAGGTAAGGGTCTAATGCACTGTTAGGATCGAAGAAGCAGTTGACGGAGCACGTCCATAGTGGCTTTTGTGTTGTTAGAGCGACTAAGACCGATGAGCGAGTATGTTAAGTTTTTGGTTTAAGTTATGCGTATAGAAACTTATGGATTTAAGTATTTTGCTAAATGACATTTTGATGTATAGAAATGTTTTTATATGAAATTGGATAGTTTTGAGATAAATGTGTTAGGTTTTGAAGGATTGAAATGCTTTGATTTGGTTAGTAATTTGGTACGAAAAACATGTATAATGTTTTCCTAAAACGTATTTTTATGAATGATAGTGATGTTTAGTATGGAAATAGAAAAGGATTGAAAGAATGAATGCTTTAAATGTATGGAATTTTAAAAGAGAAATTTTGGGGATAGAAAAAAAATTTTGATGCCGATCGGTTGTCTGTTTTGAGTGACCGATTGCTGTTTTGGTGATTTTTGAAAGAAAAAACAAAGGCAGTGCTGATCGATCGACACATTTAGTCAATCGATCAGCTACTAGTCACATTACAAAAAAAAAAATCAAAAATTTTAACAAAGTTTATACAAAATTTTATGAATAAAGTTTATGCGTTTCGAGCTAATAATGTAACGCCCCGAAAACCTACCTATTTCCGGCTCGCTACTATTATGATACCAACACCTTACACTCGTATTGTAAAATTTCGTAAAATTTGAAACTTTTATTCCTTGACCTAAAATGACAGTTTTGGAAAATATTTTTGACCGCTCTACAGCGGAAATTCAATTAAATTCACTTTGGATAAAATTTTATTTTGTGAAACATGAAACAAGAACTCCCGGTCGACACCTATAAGCAGCGGTCGACACTTGAATCGTCTCGAATTTCGCATCAGTCGACACCAGAAACGCCGGTCGACACTTTGTTCCTTTTGGGTCTTTTCATCGGTCGATAATAGAAACATTGGTCGACACTTCTATGCTCACCACAGAGAGGGGTCGACACCCATTTCCACAGGTCGACACCTTAATCCTCTCTGCCTACGCAGGTCATCCCCCGCAGTCAACACCGCTACCATTTTTACATGGACCGGTCGACACCTGTAACCAGGGGTCGACACCTGCTTCGGTTCTGCCTGTTACAGGTCGAACCTCGCGGTCGATACTTACCTTACATTTACACTGACCGGTCGACACCTATCAACTTTGGTCGACACCTCACACCAGTATCAGTAAAACTCAACACCAGTTCATTTAAATATGCACGGAAATATCTCCTCAATCAAATTCACGAAGTAAAACCCATTGTTTGAAAACATAAATTCTCCAAATAAATTTCAAAACAACAACATTCTACTTCATTTATCCACAATACTCTTACCACACCACCTAAAATCCTCAAAATCTATATAACGTTGTTCCACTCAAAACATTTACAAAAATCACACCATTTATCCGCCATGGTCGTGTCGCCCCAACATTTTCCTGCACCGGCACACGACGTCTCCCACCAACTTTGATCTAGGCCTGCCCATCACCTAGCAACTCACCCGAAAACTCGTCGTCACCTACACCAAGGAACACAAAACGTAAACCTAATGCTTAGCAAGTATGGGATATGAACTCGAAAACCAATGCATAACTCAACCCCTAACACATGCAGTTTCTACACTCAATTCCATTTTCTTTTCGTTTCGTTATTTTCATCTTCCACTTTCACGTGTGAGTCAGGCTGGCACCCATCCCTTCCACACTCGGGACGACCAATCCATAATCCACGGAGCGAGGTTAGAGGCACACATCATGTTCGCACACGGGACGACCCTACGTAACCCCCTCCTAACAGCAATCATAAAACCCTCTAGTGCTTTCTCACTAGCACGTTAACGACGAGGCGTTTGCAAATCGTGTCACATTACGTATTTTCATCCATGGGAACCCCCTAGTGCTTTCTCACTAGCACGTTAACGACGAGGCGTTCACCCATGCGTTGCAAATTTTTTCTTATCTGATTATGTAATAACCTGAAAATTTTGGATTTTTAAATTTTATTCCCAAAACTTTTAATTTAAGTTCAGTTGGAGTTTCGAAAAATATTTTAACAGGAAAATTAAATTATAAGACTTCGAGTTTGGTTTTGTGGTGGGTTTTGAGATTTTTAAAGTCGAGAGGACCCAAAATTAACGAATTTACGAACGATTAAAACACGTTTGGGCATTTTGATAATTT
>CM039531.1:3005426-3066010 GCA_022433055.1 Begonia peltatifolia | reverse complement strand
ATAATTGTTAGGTTAAGAGATTGTGGTGGGGAGCATCGGTTGCTGAAAAAAAAAAAAAAAGGAATAAACCGAGGGGCTGAGATTTTCAAATTATGTTTTCTGAATTGGAAACCTTCAATTATGGTTAGTTCATATTTAATAGATTAGAATGTAATTGATTGGCGGAGAAATTGGTGAAAAATCAGGTTAATGTTGAATTTCGGATTTTCGTATATAAAACAGATTCTATTTTTGGCCGTTTCAGCCTAGCTTCGGTTGATCGTTTCAAACTCTCTTTTTGTGGGTAAAAATAGGTTGTTAGAGGGACGTATGGCCACTGGAATCGTTCAATTCCGATATCCGACGCAAAAGTTATGCGCGTCGGATTTTGGTCCAAGTCAAATTAGTGAGCGTTTTTCATAGAATTGCGACGTGTGATAGTAGCATAGCCATTTTTTACGCGTAAAACTAGTTTTGAGTGAGTTTTGATGGAAGGAAACAAAAATGTGAAAATTTGGAAAAAGGGGCATATTCGATTTTGGGATTTTCCACCTAGCTGTGGCTCACCATTTTAAAATCCGTCCTGGTATGTTAAACTAGGTTCCTAAGGGGACGTTTAGCCACTTGAATCACTCGATTCCGTTAAAGGACGCAAAAAGTTATGCGCGTCCGAACTGTGGGCTGGTTTTCGGTCGAACCAAACCAATGACCCGTTTTAGTTGGAATTTCATTAGTGTAGTTAAGAAAGGCTATTTTTAGCTTATTTGGTGAATTTTGAGACGAAGATTGATGGGTGATTATTTGTATGAAACACTTTTCGGCGAAACTGCGCGTCGAGCGAGCTTAGAACTTTAGGGTTTATGATTGATTATGGTGTGCGTGCGTATTGTTTGTCATGCATCATATTTTAAAAACGTGGACGAAAATAGTTTTGAACATGTTTTGAGTATGTTGTAAGACGTGTGGCGGTGGTACCGTGGATCCCGCTAGTATGCGGGCCGGTGCTTCACCAGTCGCGGATTCTGCTCGAAGAGTGGGCTGGCTGGGCCGTCATGCAGCGTGAATGTGTTGACGGTGAGGGTGATGGGCAGTGGTACCGCGGATCCTACTAGTGTGTGGGTCGGTGCAACACCAGTCGCGGATTCTGCTCGAGGAGTGAGCCGGCTGGGCTGTCGCAAAACGTGTGCGTGTGGCAGCTGTGGCCCCGTGCTGGGGAGGCTGGGACGGGGGCGACGTGTTAGGGTGTAGTGTGGCGCGAGGTACACCCTTACCCTGATGTGGTTGCCGTGTGGTGATACTTGTGTGTAGCTAGTGGGCCTCGTTACTGAAGAGTTCAAAACGGTAACGACGTGTCAGGGTGTAGGGTGGCATGAGGTTCCTCCTTACCCTGGTGCGGCTGCACTACGCGTTACAGATGTGACAACATAAGTGTAAGTGTAGAGACTGCATGTGATAGGATTGCATTGTCGGCTTTTACGTTCATATCGCATTACTTACTAAGCGTTAGGCTTATGTTGTGTGTTCTGTGGTGTAGATGCTGATGACCTTGCTGGTGAGCCTCGAGAGCCTAGTCCTGAGGCATAGGATGGTTGGCGGCGTGCGACCGAGGCACCAGATGGCGTATTTTGTTAGGGCGACCCGACCCATGGTGGTGGTAGGTGACGGTGAGATGGATTGGGTTGTTATTTTTGTCGGGTATTTATGCAGATAGAGGACTTTGTATAGACGTCAATTGTACAGGATTGTATAGAGTAGTTGTAGTGTTTTGGGGACGCGTATGTATTTTTATATGTTAGAGTATAGTATTGCTCTATACTGTGAATTTTCTTCATTTGCATTTGATGGATTTTCGTTGTCTTCATACTCTGATTTGGTTATGGTGATTTCTCTGGATGATGGATAGATAAATACTGTTAGTTTTTGGTGAACTGTGTGCAGGGTTTTAAATTTTTGGGATAACCAATTTTTAGGTGTTACTCTGCCGAAATTTCGGGAGAGAGGTGGGGAGTCGAAAGGATATGGAATAGGTTGAGGTGTGTACAGTGAATGCTAGAGAAGTGTAGATGAGCGTGGGAGTACGGCGTGATCACAGGTGCGCGGGGCACGCGGCCCTGCGGGTACTCACGGGTCGTGCAGCGTCGGGTGAGGGCGTGCACGCGGACGTGCTGTACAGCGGCAGGGTGCGTGGGGCACGCGGCGCTGTGAGCGTGCGCGAGACACAGTAACGTTGAGTTGGCACGTGCGGCACCGCGAGGGTGCACGCGGGGTGTCGAAGTGGGGACGTGAGTGCGTGGCACCGGATTGTGTAGTTCGAGGGTTGCGTTGGATTCTTTCCTAGGATTTCGAGTCTTGCCATTTTATCTTAAACTATCTTAAATGGTTTTCTTTTCCGCTCCGTAGTTTTTATGTTGAGGATTTCGTGTTCCCTTTTCGGGACGCGAGTTATTTTCGAATCGAGTCTAAAATTTTTCATACTCACAAATGTTCTTTTGAAAATGATTTGAAAACAAAAAGGGTATTAAATTGAGTGAGTAATGTCAAGTGTTAGTGTGTGTAGTGTATAGATGCACAGTAGCGCACCGAGAACGCGGGGTTTCTCGGGGTGTTACAGATTACGTTCCATATGCACAATTTCAAAACATGCTCAAAGCTCGTATTTCGTAATTCAAAACCATGATGCATGACAATCACGAATGCATGACTCAAACAGCAAAACAAACAAGCAAGCAAACAAGTAATACTACCATTCCAAGGTGTAGACCCGAAGGCAATTCACACACGTTCCATCACTTACCTGGTGTTCTCGAAATCTTTTCGTGCTTCGTAACTTGGCGCTCTAACTAGAATACCTATAAAATTATACATCCGTCAAAGTCTAACTCATCAAATTCATAATTCCTTAACTTGAAAGTTCTAATCCACATCAAAACCAAAACTCTCCACTAAACCCGAAATCCCGCACAAATTTCTGTCCAACTTCGGAAATTCATAACTTCTTCAATACGCATTTGAATTGGACAATACAAAATACTACGGGTTCCTAAGGATGTCTAGCTTCCTATGGTCCCATCCATTTCCCATTCAGATGTCTACAACTTAACCGAACATGGCCGAACAGACACAGTTCCAAAAATTTATATACACAACCAATAAACCATTTAATCATCCTCACCAATTCTTGTAATCTACTCCTATTTATATTATAAGCACCAATACGCGGATGGAATTCAACTCTACGCTTAATTTCTCGCATTACCCTCTTAGGTTTTCACTAATACGCCCTATATCCTTGCCAAACCCAGTTTTGGCACTAATAACGCTAACACACCAACTAACTACGTAAAACTAACAAGAACTTACCATAGATTCGAAGATTCGTGGAAGAAAACTTGATCGCTGCGCAGAAAAGAGGGGACGCTGGCTCCCGAGAGAGAAAAACGAAGGGAGAGGGCTTGCTGGGAAGAAGAAATTCGTTTCTTCTTCTTAGCTTTCCCTTCCTCGTTTTTTTTATTTTATTTTATAATTACCAATTTATCCTCCGCCTTAAACCGTCTCACAATTCTGTGATTTTATCCGATTCCGGTTAGATTCTTTAGCTTCTCTTTCCACCATTGGCCTTAAAATAACCCTTCACTTAGGGGCTGAAATTTTCCGTTATTAATTTGGACCAAAACTCCACCGATTACAAATTACAAAATCCAAAATTAGTTTAAACGAAAATTCTGGGTATTACAAATAAAGCAAAGTGCAAATATTTAAAAAGGTAGTGCCAATCGATCGACACATTTAGCCGATCAATCAGCTACTATTCACATTACGAAAAAAATCAAAAATTTTAACAAAGTTTATACAAAATTTTACGAATAAAGTTTATGCATTTCGAGCCAATAAAGGGAAGTGTAAATATTTAAAAAGATTTTACAAAGTTTTATGGGAAAAGATTTAACGACTTTCAGGTCGTTACAATATGGAATCAGAGCTACCGAGTTTCAAAATCATTTTTGCAGACTACCTAACAACACAAGTCGCTTCATGGAGATACTTCATCAATTGTAAGTATATTTGTTTGAAGTTAGATTTTCATTATGGTTTATGTTTCCACTTCTTTTAGGATTAGCATAACATGGTGATTGAACAAAGAAGAGAACCTAATAAGAGGGACGATGTTATTAGGAGGTTGTAAAAAATGGTAGAACATCAGTTTCAACAGCTTGAAAGGTTTATGGCCCAAGAAGAACAGGGAAATTCCCACTCCAACGCTCCTAACGACATGAATTGTAAAAGGTTTTGTCAACTCCAACCACCTAGTTATGATGGACAAGCTACGTATCCAACTTATGTGGAGAAGTGGATCCGAACCTTAGAAGACATGTTCGAATATGCCAAAATTGAAGAAGGAGACATGATCTCTTGTGTGGTGTTTATGCTGACAAAGGATGCAAGATATTGGTAGGACACCATAAAAACCACAACCAACTTGGGGGAAATGACTTGGGAGAAATTCAAAAAGGTGTTTTATGACAAATATTTCAGCCACATTGTTAAGACGAATAAGATGGTGCAATTTGTTCAACTGCACCAAACAGGATCGGTTGCAAATTATATGCGTGGTTTGAATCATTGTCTCGTTTTGTGTTTCACCTGGTGAGTAGCAACGAGCACAAAGTACATCAGTTTGTACAAGGCCTAAAAGTTGAAATCTATAGAGGAGTTAAGATATCGAGAATTTAGGACGTACCTTATTCAAAGGTAGTTACCAAAGCTCTTGAAGTGGAAGAAGCAAAACTTAAGGTTAAGAAACAAAGAGAGCCTGCAAGAAGGTCATTGGAGGAAATTAAACCACAACCAAATAATGAAAGGCAACAGCAGCAAAGAGGTGTAAAAATGCCTAGCGATGAAAAAGTTGAACAAGGAAGAGAGAAACGAATGCAAGGGCCTTTCTAGAATAATAAGCGTCCAAAGTGTAAAGGGAATCATTTGGGTGAATGTAAAGCTGATTCGGGCAGATGCTTCAAATGTAATGAATCAAGTCATATCATCAGAAACTGCCTAAGGTGGAATAGACACCCTACAAGAGTTGCATTGAGGGTTTTTGCTCTCATCGAACTTGATGGTACTGAGCAACCTGCGGTGGTATCACGTTCAATTAGAATTGAAGTGAATAATGTGATATTAATTTTGATGTTAAATGAGTAGTGTTTCGTAAGAGAAGGTTTATGTTTTTTTTTTTGGAAATACGAATGGATAAGTTTATACTCTTGAATTGTGGATGGTCTTGTGTTTTAGATAGTGAGAGGATTAATCAGATTAAATGGAGGATTTAGGATAAGAAGTTCACCTCCTAAGTTTTTAGTGTTATTTGATTTAAGAAATTTTGAGAATATTGAATTAGGAGAGTGGGGGTTTGAATGAATTTTGTTCAAAAAAATCTAGAAATGAGGCTAAATTAGACGATTTTGAAAGTTTAAGTTGTAGTTGATTAAGTTGAAGTCAATGAATGTATAAATGATTTAGTGTTAAAGTACATAATTTAGAGTAATTTAATTTGAAGACATATAAATTAAATATTACTTAATAAATAATCGAGGATGCAATTAATTAAATTGAATGCAGTGAACATAATTATGAAAACAATATTGAACTATGTAATTAGAGAGACCATTGTTTAGGGAAAACATAGAGATTTAGTCCTAATTGATGAATTATTAAAGTTTGAAGATATAATGAGTAAATATCTAAAACTTTTCGATAATAAAATTTTGAATACAAAATTTATTTTAACGGGAGTAGCATGTAACACCCGGAAAAAAAAATCTAAGATATATTTTATTATTATCATATTGTGTTTAATCGTCGTAAATTATTAGTGGGAGATGATTATTGAATTAAATTAATGAGTGGTTCGGTAAATAGCAAATGGAATGTGAATAGATTATGATAGAAAGTAAGATAAAAAGAGATATAAGGTAAAATATACGAGGGAAGGAGAAGATGACACCTCATTTGTCATCCATGAGTCCACAAATTGCCACCTAATTAGTTGATAGCTTCTTTAAGGAGCTTCGTCTAGTTGTAGAGAAAACTAATTTGAAAGAGAAACATTCTCATTTCTCTCCCTCAAGCTGAAGCTCTCCCTCTCCCTCCTTTACGGCTTTCTCACTTTTTCCCTCTCTATTTGCTGAAGCTCTCTTCCTCTCTCTCATTTGGTCACGAGTTTTGGGATTTTAGAAAAGAGACCTAGGAGCTCCCTCCTTCCTTCTCTCAAACCTTGAAGGTATGATGAGTTTCTTTAGGATTTTATTCATGGGTTTATCAAACCTTTAGGTTTAAAGGTAAAAGAAGAGTATTTGTGGTTTTATTTAAGGGTTTGATGAACTTTGTTTAGGGTT
The DNA here is from genome assembly GCA_022433055.1 of Begonia peltatifolia. NCBI lineage: Eukaryota > Viridiplantae > Streptophyta > Magnoliopsida > Cucurbitales > Begoniaceae > Begonia > Begonia peltatifolia. The sequence continues at coordinate 3,059,642 of CM039531.1, read as the reverse complement.
CACGAAATTTGAAATATTATGCTAAACTTTTCAGCTTATTTACTTCACAATCTTACTTGTTATTAGAAATGGAAAAGATTGTGGATTTATGTATGTTAGGATTAAATGCCAAATTGTTGAAAAACTGGAATTTCTAGGCAGTTTCGGGATTGAGGTTTTTAACCTAATCTATTGATTTCTATTTGATACGTTATTTTGGTATGTTATAATAATAGACTCTTTGGGTGAACGTTTGGCTTTGAAATTATTGGATTTGGATGAGTAAGTCAAAAGTTATGGAATTTTGAAGTTATATCAAATGTTGATCAATTTTGGGTTTTCAAAATCAAGTGTTGATTGAATTGGTTTGCATGTTATTCAAGCTATCATGTTTTTGATATTCAAGTGAATTTATGAGTACATAATCTTCTTCTTTTGGAAATCTTTGAATTTGGAATCATTCAAATTAGATGAGTTCAAAAACTTATAAATATAATCAAAGTTGTTGTTATGAATGGTGATACTAATGATAGAGTTAATATGTTATAGGTTTTTCAAGTCACTAAGAATGTTGATCAATTGCCTTAGTTTGTGCTAAGAACCCCAAGTAAGTAATGTTGTATGTGTTTGGCCATTTAGCCTACATCACAAGGTGGTAGGAAGATTATGTTGTTGATGGTTTCAATTGGAGATGTAGTTGTAATTCATAAATATGTTATGTTGATTTATGATTTTTGATGCTAACATAATCAAAGTTGTTGTTATGAATGGTGATACTAATGATGGAGTTAATATGTTATAGGTTTTTCAAGTCACTAAGAATGTTGATCAATTGCTTTAATTTGTGCTAAGAACCCAAGTAAGTAATGTTGTATGTGTTTGGCCATTTAGCCTACATCACAAGGTGGTAGGAAGATTATGTTGTTGATGGTTTCAATGGGAGATGTAGTTGTAATTCATAAATATGTTATGTTGATTTATGATTTTTGATGCTAACTTTGAGGATGTGTTTATATGACGTAGAGGATTTGCTATGTTTATTGTTAATACTGGTTCATATTGGTAATAGTAATGTAGATATGGATATGCTATGTCCAGGGTTAGGTGTTTGTGTCGTTATATTATTTTGTTCGATGATAAGTCATTAGTATTAACATTGATAGATCATATTGACAAGATATTGAGGTTATGAATGATTTAGATTTTATGTTATATGAACTATGTATGTAACGTCCCGAGAACCCATTGGTTCCCGGTTTGCTACAATGATATGATCTATACCGCCCCTCGCCTCGACACATGATAAAATACGTTTTTAAAACACTTATGCCGCGGAAGAAAATCTTAAACTCTTTTGTAAATAAAATCGCTAAGACAATCATTTAAACCCAACATTTAAAAGTGGAGTGAATTTTTTTTTTTTTTATATACATTCTCTAATCTCCCGAAATTTTCTCCAAAGTAACGCCTAAAATCTAGGAAATAAAAACCTGCATAAAGTCACAAGCAATTCAGTGTGACCATCCTGTAAACCACGAAATCTCCAAAGACATCACATGAGTAAAAAAATGTACAATCATCCATAAACGAAGAAAATCCACAATATAGTGCTATAAAACACCTATACATGAAAATAAGCACATACGCTCCCAAACGCTTCGCTCACGACTCAAAACACAAAAAGAACACTCGTCCAAACCATACCCACACTGCCACTTGGGTCGGGTCGTCCTAACACCATCGCTTGCCAGTCCATGCTCGTGCGCCGCCAACTGCTCCTACTCCTAGCTAGACTCTCATAACTCACCCTCAGGAACCTCAATACCTACATCATAAAACACACGTCAGCATAAAGCTTAGTAAGAAATGCTATTTGAAAATGAAGACGTCAATGCAAATCTATCACATGCAGTCTCTACTTGCTCGCACTCATGTTGTCATAGAATACTTACAATTAGTGGAGCATTCCAATGAAGTGGCTGGCGGTGTTAGATAATCCTCTGAACGACGTCGACCCTGTGGCTTTGATACCATATCTGTAACACCCCGAGAACCCACCGGTTCCCGGTTCGCTACAGTGACATGATCCGTACCGCCTCTCGCCTTGACACATGATAAAATACATTTTTAAAACACTTACGCCGCGAAAGAAAATCTTAAACTCCTTTGAAAATGAAATTGCTAAGACAATCATTTAAACCCAACATTTAAAAGTGGGGTGAAATTTTTTTTTTAATATATATATATACATTCCTAACTCCTAAAATTTGGCACCCCAAACAAATAAAAACTTGCATAAAGTCCCAAGCAATTCCAGTATGACCATCTTATAAACTACGAAATCTCCAAAGACATCAATGAGTAAAAGACTGTACAATCATCCATAAACGAAGAAAATCCACAATATAGTGCTATACAACAACTATACATGAAAATAAGCACACGATGCTCCCAAACTCTCCGCTCACGACTCAAAACACAAAAAGAACACTCGTCCTAACACCGTCGCCTATCAGTCCATGCTCGTGCACCGCCAACTGCTCCTACTCCTGGCTAGGCTCTCGTAACTTACCTTCATGAATCTCGGTACCTACATCACAGAACACACGTCAGCTTAAACCTTAGTAAGTAATACTATTTGAAAATGAATACGTCAATGCAACCCTATCACATGCAGTCTCTACTCGCTCGCACTCCTGTTGTCATAACATACGTATCAGCGATCCCCTATAGAGTCGTGGAGTCGGATCAGGCTCCTTAAGTCGATTCACATAACAACGTCGAAAGGGTGAATCACTTCCTTTCGAGGCATATGATCCCCTCACAGAGTCGTGGAGTTGGATCAGACTTCCCAATTCAATTCACATAACAGCATCGAAAGGGTGAATCACTTCCTTTCGAGGCATATGATCCCCTCACAGAGTCGTGGAGTCGGATCAAGCTCCCTGAGTCATACAATCCCTATAAACAACGTCGAAAGGGTGGATCAATTCCTTTCGAGGCATACGATCCCCTCACAGAGTCGTGGAGTCTGATCAGGCTCTTCGAGTCGACTCACATAACAGCTTCGAAAGGGTGAGTCATTTCCTTTTAAGGCATACGATCCCCTCACAGAGTCGTAGAGTCGGATCAAGCTCCCTGAGTCATATGATCTTCATAAACAGCGTCGAAAGTGTGGATCAATTCTTTTCGAGGCATACGATCCCCTCATAGAGTCGTGGAGTCGGATCAAGCTCCCCGAGTCGACTCAAATAACAGCGTCAAAAGTGTGAGTCATTTCCTTTCGAGGCATCACATCATCACCTCACCATACACATGTCGTACTACTCACATATACGTAAAAACTATGCTCGAACTTCATTTCGTTACTTTTTCAAAACATGATGCATGTTCAATTGAAAACATACAAAACACGCATACTAAACTCTAACATTCTGTGATGTAAGCCCATAAGGGCACATGCGTATACATGCATTACTTACTTACTTGGTGTCCTTAACTCTAGCAACGCTCGATCTACCAAAACGGGGCTCAACCTACAACAAAGTCAATAAACTCACACATTCTGTCCATGCTATTCTACAAATTCCGAATTCAATCAAGATTTGTCTAGCTTCCATAATTCATAACAAATCCAGTACTCGTCCAAATTCAACGATTCAAAATGCTACGTAACCCTAATTATGTCAACTTTGACGTGGTTTCATCCATTAGCCGAAAATCAGACTCGATAAATAGCAGAAATTCGAAAACCGGAGCTGCCCGAAACCTCTTCACAGATTTTTCATCAAACTTTGGAAATTCGTAACAAATTGTATATTTATCCAAATTTGATGATTCAAAGTGCTATATAACCCTAAGGATGTCTACTTTGACATGGCTAAATCCACTTATAAAAAGGCAAGCTCATTAGATAGCAGAAAAATCAAAAACAGAATCTGTCCGAACTCACTTCACAGATTTTTCATCAAGTTTTGAAAATTCATTACTTCCTTTACGATTATCGAAACAACTCGATTCCAAAGCCAAAAGTTTTCTTAAAGTATCTAACTCAACATACTATAACAGTTTCTAAACGAACAACTGGAGTTTAGGTGAAAAATGCCAAAACCGAGCTGCCCTGTATAAAAAATCCCTCCCTTTTTTCCAAAACTTCAGCAAACTCACTTTATTTTTACCAATCTATTACATTCTAACTCTTTTGAGGACAATCTAACATAATTTGAGGATTGCCCAATCCGAAAACCCTAGATTTTCTTGGCCAAAACTAGAAAAGAAAGAGAACACTTGCCGAAATCGAAGAGAGTGTCGTGTTCCACGCGGGACAGAGGAGAAAGACGAAGAGGAGAAGGTGCTGCGTTCTGCGATGGAGAAGAAAATGGGTGATTGCGGTTTCTCTTTCGTGCAAAGCTGAGAGAGAGATAGAGAAAAGCAAAAGGGGAGGGGATTGTCTACTGCGGAAAGGGAGGAAAAAGCCACCAACACTTGAAGGAAAAATGATTTTTTTTTTATAACTATCTTTATATATATATATAGCAATTCGTTAAGGCCGGTTACCATTTTGCCCTTCGAAAATTTCAAATCCCTTGAATTTCCGTCAATTTTTGTTTTCTTTTTAAAACCTAGGAAAAATCTCACTGTTTCCCGCATAAATTTTCGTTTGGGAAACCTAAGCGGAAAATGACACTTAAATTGAACTAAATTAAATAAATTAATCAATTACTTAACTTAATTCCAATTAAATAAACCAAACTCAATTAAATTTTTATGATTTTTTTTTGGGTCATTACAATGTATGTGCTCGCATTCATGCATCATGTTTTATAAAAGCTACGAAAATAATTTATACATATATTTCAATTAAGAAAGAAATAAAGAATGAAACGAACGTATGCTTTGGTGGGATTGATTGCCCCCAAGGTAGCTTCGGTGGGATTGATTGCTCCCAATGATATGAGGTCTTGATGTCGTGACCCAATGTTAATAAAAGAAAAGAAAGAAAAAACTGAAACAAAACTACGTGGTTTTATGAATTACATGAACATTTATTATATATTACTTGCTGGGCTTTAGGCTCTTTAGATGAACTTTGTGATGTAGGTGACGAGAGTAGTTGGTAAGAGTATTATGCACTATTAAGATCGAAGAGGCAGTTGACGGAACACGTCCATAGTGACTTTTATGTCATTGGAGGGACTAAGACCGGTGGCCGAGTATGTTAAGTTTTTGGTTTAAGTTATGCGTATAGAAACTTATGGATTTAATTGTTTCACTAAATGACATTTTGATGTATAGAAATGTTTTGATATGAAATTGGATAGTTTTGAGATAAATGTATTAGGTTTTGAAAGATTGAAATGTTTTGATTTGGTTAGTAATTTGGTACGAAAAACATGTATATTATTTAAATGTTTTCCTAAAATGTATTTTTATGAAGAATAGTGATGTTTAGTATTAAAATAGAAAATGATTGAAGCAATGAATGTTTTAAATGTATGGAATTCTAAAAGGAAAATTTGGGGAAAAGAAAAGCGATTTCGGCGTCGATCAGCCGTTGGTTTTTGGTGACCGATTGCCGTTTTGGCGATTTTAGAAAGAAAAATAAGAGGTAGTGTCGATCGATTGGCACATTTAGCTGATCGATCGGCTACTGTTCACATCACAAAAAAAATCAAAAATTTTAACAAAGTTTCTACAAAGTTTTACGAATAAAGTTTATGTGTTTTGAGCCAATAAAGTGAAGTGCAAATATTTACAAAGTTTTACAGGAAAAGATTTAACAACTTTCAAGTCGTTACAGGTTCGGAAGGTGATAAAATGTGCACATTCTCGGGTTTATGCTCCTTCTAGAGGAATAACACTACAACTCGAAATGGTTGAGATTTTATACTCTTTTACTAATGTTTTTAACCTCTAAGAAGGCAGAGAAAAAAGTAATAATAAGACTGTAATAACTCGAAAATTTTGAATTTTAATTTTTAATTTCTGGAATTTTTAGTTTAATCTCGGTCGGAGTTTTGAGAAATATTTCAACGGGAAAATTTAGATTATAAGACGCGGAGCCTACTTTTGCGATGGTTTTCGGAATTTAAAGTCGGGAGGTCGAGAAATTAACGAAATCACAGAAGATTAAAACACGTGAGGGCGGTTTTGTAATTTTGTAATTTATAAAAAAATAATAATAATAATAATATGAAATCGCCCAAATGGCTTCGGGAAGAAGCCATTCGGCCGATTTCTCCAGAGCACCCGAGTGCTGTGAGGAGGCGATCGTGTGCGGAGCTGAGCTGTGATCGACGGCCGACGAGCGTGGATGCGAGGTGCGAGTTGCGAACAGGTGCTGCTGTCCCGACGAACCAAAGCCATTCGGTTTCAGCAGCTCGAGTTCTTGAGAGAGCCGAGAGAGAGACGCGGGAGAGGGGAGGAAAATCCTCGAGCTCCAATTCTTCGGCTGACTCGAGTGAGCGTGGGGGAGACCGTCGGGACTGAGTGTTCGGCTGTGCATGCCCTCCCTTCGACCAAGCGCGTAGCAACGCAACGGTAAGTCCTTTCCTTTTTGCTGCCCGTCCCATTATTTTTGGTTTGGCCGAGCACTAAGCTCGGCCTGCTTTCGGTATTAATGGAATTTGGCCGCAAGTGGTAGTGTAGCGCGAGGGTGATGCCGCGAGTTTAAGGAAACCGAAGGTGAGCCCTCTCGGTTTCCTGTTTCGGTCGAGCTTAGTGCTCGGCCTCCTTGCATTTGCAGTGAGCTTGGCCGAGAGATATGGACGAAATAGGGCTAGTTGTGTGTGGAAGTTTGTAAATTGAAATTTGAAATTAAAAATCAACCATTGTTTGTGCAGGGGCAGTTTGGTTTTTAACTATTTTGGCCTAGTTTTGGCTAATCGTTTTAAATTCTATTTTTGTGGGATAAATTAGGCTATTAGAGGGACGTATGGCCGCTGGAATCGTTCGATTCCGATATCCGACGCAAAAGTTATGCGCGTCGGAAGTTTATGCGGGATTTTGGTTTAAGTCAAATTAGTGACCATTTTTTGTGGAAATTCGATGTGTGAGAGTAGCATAGCCATTTTGATGCATATAACTAGTTGGGAGTGAGTTTTGGGTGAAAGGAAGTGAAAATGTGAAATTTTAATAAAGGTGGCAGATTCGGTTTTTTTGGCGTTCTTCACCTGTCTGCGGCTTACCGTTTTAAAATCCGTCTTGGGATGTTAGAGTAGGTTCCTAAGGGGACGTTTAGCCACTTGAATCACTCGATTCCGTTAACGGACGTAAAAGTTATGCGCATCCGAACTTTGGGCTAGTTTTCGGCCAAACCAAACCAATGGACCGTTTTAGTTGGAATTTCATGAGTGTAGTTAAGGAATGTTATTTTTAGCTATTTGGTGAATTTTGAGATAAATACTGATGAGAGATTGGTTGTGTTTTAGGTTGAGACACTATTTGGCAAAGCTGTGCATCGAGCGAGCTTAGGACGCCAGGTAAGTAGTATGTTTTGCCCAAGTGGGCTTACATTGTAGAATTTTAGGGTTTATATGATTGATTGTGGTGTGCGTGCGTATTGTTTGAACTGCATCATATTTTTAAAAACGGGAACGAAAATTATTTTCAGCATGTTTTGATGTATGAGGTGAGACGTGTGGCGGTGGTACCGCGGATCCCGCTAGTGTGCGGGTCGGTGCTTCACCAGTCGTGGATCCTACTCGAGAGGTGGGCCGGCTCGGTCGTCATGCGGCGTGAATGTGTTGACGGTGAGGATATGGGCAGTGGTACCGCGGATCCTACTAGTGTGTGGGCTAATGCAACACCAGTCGCGGATCCTACTCGAGGGGAGGGCCGGCTGGGCTGTCGCGAAACGTGTGTGTGTGGCAACTGTTGCCCCGTGCTGGGGAGGCTGGGACGGGGGCGACGTGTCAGGGTGTAGAGTGGCGCGAGGTACGCCCTTACCCTAATATGGTTGCCGTGTGGTGATGCGTGTATGTAGCTTGTGGGCCTCGTTGCTAGGAAGTCTGGGACGGTGGCGACGTGTCAGAGTGTAAGGTGGCGTGAGGTTCCTCCTTACCCTGGTGCGGCTGCACTACGCGTCACAGATGTGACAACATGAATGTGAGTGTAGAGACTGCATGTGATAGGATTGCATTGTCGGCTTTTACTTTCATATCACTTTACTTACGGAGCGTTAGGCTTATGTTGTGGGTTCTATGGTGTAGGTGCTGACGATACTGCTGGTGAGCCTCGAGTGCCTAGTCCAAAGGCGTAGGATGGTTGGCGGCGTGCGACCGTAGCACCAGATGGCGAATTTTTGTTAGGGCAACCCGACTCGTGGAGTTGGTAGATTGTGGCATGGTTGGTTTTGGAGATTTTCTTCTTTTGTGATGATTATGTACAGTCGATGAGATGAAGTGTATATGTGTCAGTGTATAGATATATGGAGTGCATGTGATTTTGGTGACGTACGTAGATATTTTTCATGTTAGAGTATGATATGACTCTATACTGGGGACTTTCTTCATTTGTATTTGATGGATTTTCGTTGTCTTCATACTCTGATTTGATTATGGTGATTTCTCTGGATGATGAATAGATAAACACTGTTAGTTTGGTGAGCTGTGTGCAGGGTTTTTAAATTTTGGGATAGTCAATTTTTAGCCGTTATTCTGCCGAAATTTCGGGAGAGAGGTAGGAAGTCGAGGGAATATGGAATGGGTTGAGATGTGAGTAGTGAATCCTAAAGAATGGTAAATGAGCGTGGGAGTGCGGTGTGCGGGGCACACGGCCCTGCGGGTGCTCACGGGTCGTGCGGCGCCGAATGAGGGCGTGCGCGCGGACGTGCTGTACTGTGGGGCACGCAGCGCTGTAAGCGTGCGCGAGACATAGTGACATGTAGTTGGCAAGTGCGGCACTGCGAGAGTGCGCGCGGGGTGTCGAAGTGGGGACGTGAGTACGCGGTACCGGATTGTGTAGTTCGAGGTGGGCGTTGGATTCTTTCCTAAGATTCCAAGTCTTACCGTTTTATCTTAAACTGTTTTAAATGGTTTTTCTTTTTCGCTGCGTATTTTTATATTAAGGACTTCGTGTTCCCTCTTCGGGACGCGAGTTGTTTTCGAATCGAGTCGAAAATTTTTCATACTCACAAATATTCTTTTGAAAATGAAAAGGGTTATAAATTGAGTGAGTTATGTCAAATGTTAGTGTACGTGTAGTGTCTAGTTGCACACCGGGAACGCGGGGTTTTACCCGGGGTGTTACAAAGACAACAAAAAATGGGTGTGCTTGACCACTTCACCTGACCGAGTACACTTAGTGTTTTGCCAATTTTGGCAACCATTTTTCTCTCACCAAATATTCCTATTCAACCATGCATGCAATTCAAACAAGAAAATAAACTAAAGTTTTGTAGGAAAATAAAAGCATGCTCGATTACATCATTTGTCACAAGAAAAACAAATTCCTTCTTTCTTGATTGGTATGGCCAAAGGGTGCTCCTATGATAGCAAATGGAAGGATTTCTCCTTGTTTTGGGTATTTATTTTCCACCTCAAGTCTTCAAAATAACCTTCACCGACAAAAAAAAAAACAAACTTGTTAGATGATGGTTCAATTGAGGCCAAGGTTTTGGTTTGGAATCATGTCAAGACTCCTCTTGGCACTTCAATTATTCATTGATAATGAGTGTGCATCTATCTAAACACTCTCTAATAATATCTCAAATCTTAAAAACCCAACACTTATTATTTAAAATCATATTTTTAAAGCACATTTTTAAGTCTGTAAGGATGACCTCTCCTCAACCGCAAATGTCTGCCCTAGTGAAATTTTATACTTTTGTCATTCTACGAGCATCAGGTTTTGGATCTTAGAAGCCTGATCTTGATAAACTTTCACTCATTTACTCTTCTGGATGTTCTCCTCCAACTCCAAAATTCTGATCCGAGACAAGTTGCCTCATTTTTAACTGCTCCAAGTGTTTGTCGTACATTAGACACATGCTCCCAAGTCTTTTTTCATTCGATTCTAGTATGTCTTTCATACCAAAAACCCCCCAAAAACTCAATATAAGATTATGATAATGATATATAATCTTCAAATAAACATTTTTACTCTATGTTAATCCAAAACCAAGTATTATAGTTCATTAGTACTTACTAATGAATTATAACTAAAGTAGGGTGATAATTTGGGAAACACCTACTGAGAGAAGAGAAGAGAAGAGTGAGTGACAAATTGAAGAAGATGTGAGTTTTTTAGGATTAAATTTAAAGAGTTGTAGAGGACTTTGAGAGGATCCTAAAGCATGTAAGGAAGTGGATCAAATCTCAACTTCAAGGATCAAACAAACAAGTAATCCTTTTAGAACTATAATTTTATGTGAATTGCATGTAATAGATGGAGATTTATGCATATAACTTGTTGGTGATGGTTTATAGATAAGTTTAGTTTGAAGTTGTTGAATTTAATGATTGAAATTTAGTTAATTTGATGAGTTTTGGTGACTTGTTAGTGACTTGCTTGTTCAATTCTTTAGCATCATTTGGATTTAACCTATAAGAAGTCTTGTTAGGAAGTATAGCTCTAACTTAAAGTCAATTTGGTACTCAATGCCACACAAAGGTAGTAGACATGGAAGCTCTTTGAAAAAAAAACATTTTTAAAATGTTCATAGAGCAACTTGCTCTTAAATTTCTCTAATTTCTACAATCCCTTCCTGAAACATTAATAAAATAACAGGGCTAGACTTACCAAGGCTTTCTTCCATTCATTTTTTTATAAAAATAAATAAATAAATAAAATCATTGCCCTTGTTCGCATTTTTGCTTTTTGATCCAATGCAAGTTGATTGAAGTGGAGCTAACTTGGTCAACTTATCTTCGTGCTTGAAGAAATAAAAATTGGTGAATCCATCATGCAAAGATTTTCTATCAATATTGTCACAATCTTCCAAGTAATACATGAGATAACACTCATACGAACTACATTACAAATAACTTCATCCGAATATTTGCCTATAAAGAATGATACTCTTGTTTTGAAACTTTGATATCCTCCTTATCATTAAGTCACCTTAACTTGCATGGATTATAATGTACCAATGTTCCAAGCCAAGCTTTTCAACCAAATTCATAAAAGCTACATTTACACAAATACCTCATCAATAATCAAAGAACAAACATTTTCCTTGATCAAACATCAACTATTAATAGTATTTTGCTTTTGGCATGCATCCTCTCTATTTGTTAGGATAAGGGCTCTCCGAATAACAATGAGAAATGTTCCTTCTTGAGCATAGAACACCTTCTCCTCTTGATATTCCTCTTCAATTGTTGTTATAAATTCATCTCCACTTTCAATTTCTTCCACTCCCTCCCTCGTAATCGTCATGATGTCCCAACAAAATTATTCTTCTCTTCATGCCCTTGAGATATCACACTTATATTGAGACAAGATATGTCAAATTTTTCGGTTGAGGCTTGAATGTATTAAGCCTTTTTGGGAAGGCTATTTTTTTAATGGCCATGATGCTCTCTTATGTTGCCTTTCCACTTTGATTGCCAATTGTATAAAATCGTCCAATGAAGCATATGGTTTCCGGTCGTTATTAGGTAATAAATAATCCGAATGATCGGATTTAGATGCTTATTTTGATAGGAAATGACATATTCATGGCTAGCTTTCCCGTGGCGAGTTAGTCCAATGCTATTGAAGGAGCTCTGAGGGAGGGAATGATTGGACATGGTTGAACCTTTTTCCCTCTTAGGAAGATTGGATTGAGTTTAAGAGGGGACCTTTCCCTAGTACGAGAGGACCGGGAAGGACGCACCTCTGGTGTACCAGTTCTCGTGCCCACGGTAACGCTGGGTAGCCAAGTGCGGAGCGGATAACTGCTGAAAGCATCTAAGTAGTAAGCCCACCCCAAGATGAGTGCTCTCCTATTCCGACTTCCCCTCCACCATGTCACCAATCTCTTTATTTAGGTTTTGATGAATCTATCAAGTATTTGTTCTTTGATTCCTCAACTCCACTCCTCATTTTAATAGGATGGAAATGAACATGAAAATGAAGGGTTAACAGAGTCAAAATAAATTCTGATACCAAATAATGCAGAAGCCAACTAAAAGGGTTTGATATCAACTTGGACAATTTCAGGTACATGATGAGTTGGTTTGATACCAATGAATTGATAATTTCAACCATGCATTTGCAAGTTTGAGAGTTTCTAACTCCTTTTTGAGTTGATTTTGGTGTATTTTTAGAGGAAGAGGTTTTAAACATAGATTGGAATTAAAGCACAAATAACAATAGCAAAATCATGAAATTGATGAAAATCTAGCGCAACCACATTTGTATGAGTGCACTAGCACTCAAGAAGACAAAAATGATAACACAAAATGGTGTTTGAGCACTACAGCATTGACGTTGGGCACTGCTGCACTTTCTAAAGAAGTGATGTGCTAAAATAGGGGTGGAAGTTAAAACACAAAAAGTTTTCACAGCTTGTGAAAATGTTTTTGGCCGAGGAGAGCAGTAACTTCCCACATGCACAAAACGTTGAATACTTAGAATTTGGAGCTAAATTTTGTACTGCTTGTAGCTCTAGATGTTGAGGATGCTCCTTTAATTTTTAGGGTTAAAGGTGGCGTGAAACGAATGTTATGATGAAAATAGTGAAAGGTGCTATGAACCCATAATATTGTCCTAGCCGAAAAAATGGGTCTCGTTTAGGAAGGTATAACTATTTCATCTAAAGACATCTCGGTGAGGCTTTTGGACAGAATGATGCTTTATGTGTTAGAATGCTTGTTTCCAAAAATGAGAAGTTGAATCGTTGTGGATGGAAAGATATGAATGTAGGAATGAAGGTTGGTCTAAAATATGCTCTACGACTGCATCTCCTTGGAATTCCCCAACCCTCTTGGATGAAAGCTTCCAACTTGCTATGATTTGAGCTTTTATACATTTGATGGATATTCAACCTCTATGGGAAGAGGAAAAGAAAGTTATAGCAAGTATAGATTCCACTGAGACTCACAAAGAGTGGAATCAAGACACCAACACTCCAATAAGATATTACTCACCGAATTGAGGGTGGCCACTTGAAGATAACTTGAAGCTTGAAGATAATCCTTCAACAATAATTTCTTTTCATTCAAAATTGGGGATTACAACAGCTTATAATACAAGGTTATATAGAATCCCTAGGGGGAGTTTTACAAAGACAAAGCCAAAGAAGAATTTAGTACTCGACTGTACTTATTACAAATAGTCGAGCGTAAAAAGGATCTACGATTTATCGTAATTTTAGTGAATTAAATCATAAAATAAAAATACATTAAATATTATAAAAAAATTATTTTTTAAAAATACCAAACAACATTGAATTTACTTGAAATATTTTCCTCACATTCATCACACTAAGAGAAGATATTTTATATATTTACATCATTTTTCAATACTTGTACGATTTATCGTTATTTTAGTAAATTAAATCATAAAACAGATATCCATTAAATATTATAAAATAATAATTTTGTAAAAATACTAAATAATATTAAATTTACTTATAAATTTTACTCAACGTTCATCACATCATGAGAAGATATTATATAAATTTTTCTCATTTTCCAACACTTTTATTATTTATCGTTATTTTAGTGGATTTACTTATTAATTTTACCCTACGTTCGTCACATCATAGGAAAATATTCTATAAATTTTGTCATTGTCCAATACTTGTACGATTTATCTTCATTTTAGTATAATAAATAATACAACAGACGTACATTGAAAATTATAAAAAAATAATTTTCTAAAATTATCAAACGACATTTACTTGAACATTTATCCCATGGTCACCGGCAGATATTCTATAAAATTTCGTCATTTTCCAATACTTTTACGATTTATCGTCATTTTAGTGAATTAAATCATAAAACAAAAATATATTAAATATTATAAAAAAATAATTTTCTAAAAATAACAAACGATATTGGATTTATTTAAAACTTTTATCTCACGTTCACCACACCATGGGAAGATATTCTATAAATTTTTCTCATTTTTCAACACTTGTACTATTTATCGTCATTTTAGTGAATTAAATCATTAAACACAAGTACATTAAATATTATAAAAAAAATTTAAAATACCAAACGATATTGGATGAGGGGCGATGACGAAGCGGGCCAACCAACAAGAAGCGACGAAGACGACGACCAGCCTACGGACGGCGATGAGGACGACGACCAACCTATGGAGGGCGCTGATGAGGACGACGGTGGACTATGACGCATGTAAACCAATTTACTATTTTCTTTGTAATTTTTATTTGTTAATATAACTTTTATTGCGTGCAGACAGGAGATGACGGACAACATGTGAAGAGGACGTACAACCGTAGTAGATTTTGTTTTTCAATTTTATATACATTAGTTTGATAATGTACAAGCGTAGTATATTTTGTTTTTCAATTTGATGTACAGTAGTATAACGTACTTCTGTTGGATAATGTGTAAGATCGTTTTTACCTAATAGGTGGGTTGAATTATTTATATGCTTTTTATAAATCTTGGTGATTGTGATCTCTACCAAAATAATAAATTTGCGCTTAGCTATATGAACTTAATGATTTTCGAGATAATTTGATATAGTAAATTCAAACAAAAGCAAATAAAGTGTTCGTTGATAGACGTTATAAATAGTATATTGTTCTTTTCTGAATTCATCGGTCGACACCTTGATATACCAGTTGACACTTCCTTTGTCTCTGTCTTGCATCGGTTGTTCTTTATGGTCGATACATCAATTGCTTCTGGGTATAACGGTCGACACCTTCAAGGTCCGGTCGACACGTTAGTTGGTTCTGGATCTTAACGGTCGACACCTTCAATCTCCGGTCGACACTTTAAATGGTTCTGTTTCTATCGGTCAATCCCTCTGGTTGACATTTTTCAAGTTCGGTCACCACCTTCATGTACTGGTCGACACGTTAATTGGTTCTAGATATTCGCGGTCGACACCTTCAAGGTCCGGTCGACACTTGAGTTGGTTCTGGATCTTAGTGGTCGACACCTACAATTCTCAGTCGACATTGTAAATTATTCTGTTTCCATCGGTCGATCTCTCTGGTCTGTTCTTTTCAAGTTCGGTTGCCACCTTCATCTACCGGTCGACACGTTAATTGGTTCTGGATCTTAGCGATCGACACCTTCAAGGTCCGGTCGACACGTTAGTTGGTTCTAGATTTTAGCGGTCGACATCTTCAATTTCCGGTCGACACTTTAAATGGCTTTGTTTCCATCGGTCGATCCCTCTGGTCGACACTTTCCAAGTTCGGTTGCCATCTTCATGTACCGGTCGACACTTTGACACTTTGATAACTGCATTTCTTCGTTTATACTACCATTCAACGTGACAAACATACGATTGTCATCAACTTCGTTCGTTCGAGTGTAATCATTATGATAAACATACATATAAAAAAGGTACCAATATGAAGAAACATATTAATATCATTCAACAAACAAACATACTTTAAGTTAAAAAAAAAATGAAACTACTAGTATTCCATTTTGACAACAATCCAATTGAGTCTGAAGTCAAAAAATATGACAATAATAAGGAAACACTCGCACAGAAGACTAATCACTCGTTGGGAGGATCACTAGGATGTGCTGGAGGATCTTCCTCGTCTTAATCATCATCCCAATAGACTTTAAAATCTTCAATACTTTGATGGACTTTGGTGAACTGGGCACGTTGTTCAGCTTCAATCCTATCGAGCCGAGTGATGATTAAGTTTTGAAATGTGCTCATGGCTGCGGCAATGCTATCTATACGCGCTTCAAGGGTGTTCAGTTTTTCCTCCGGATTTAGAATACTCCCTCGAGGCATGTCGAAGTGAGGCCCAGGAGGCTGAACTGACTCGTGATCATCATCATCTACATCCATGTGGGATGGTCCAATACTAGATGTACCTAACTGTTCTCCTTTAAATATTTATTCACCTTCAGCGTTGAGGATTATTCACATTCGAGCAAGGGAAGATGTTGTGTAGGTGTCGATTTTTTCTAAGGGTAATGGAATCTCGGTCCTTAGAATTTGTACCCCATTTTTCTCAAAGATCTTTAATAAGAAGAGGTTGTATGGTAGAGATTTTGAAGCGTCGTTGAATACTTGAAACATCCTGTTCAGAATTAGGTATCCCACATTAAATGGTTCACCCCGATAGAGTTTGTAAAGGACATAGAGATCCATCCCACTAACATGATCTCGATGTCCATCTCGAGGTAACAAGTTATAGGTAATCATGTGATGAAGAATCCTAGCTCGCACATTCAAATCTTTAGCCTTCGGCTTTGGGGGAAGAGATCGGTTTGGTTTCTTGACGATCATCCTTAAAAATTCAGTACCTTCACTCGTTCTTATGATGTCAGGATCCTTAACTGCTTCATAGTACCGTTCACTAGCATTGTTAAATTTGCAATCCAAAGTAGCATTTATCGAGCGCGGGGTTATCTCAATGTGTTCCATACACATAACTCACAATTTTAAGCGGTCTCAGACAATCCTCTAAATTCGCATAGAACATTCTTATTGGAGTCTCATAATACGGGCCATCAAAGTCAAACAAGTCATACAGCCCCATAATCTTTAGGGGTTCAATCAAATTTAAACTAAATAGGTCCGTAAATTCTACTCTTCGACATAAAATTAATTGCTTGAACTGAAAATCTTGTTGATACTTATCTAAAGCCTCTGCATTTTTGAAGAGTGGAGACGGCCACTGTGACGGAGGTTCTTGCTTAGTTTCTTGGGCGGAATTCTTTTATTTCTTTTGGCGAAAGACGACTTTGCTCCGTGATGATGATGTCATTTGAAGTCTAGAGGTTAAATATAATTATTTCTGGAAGAGATGTATGCGAAAATTTGAAAAGTTGGAAGGGAAATCGCAGGAAAAACTGGAAGGGGTCGCATGATTAGGGTTTCGGCCAACCAGTTTTATTTATAGAGCCAATCAGGTGTCGACCGGTTTTTAAGGCAGTCGACACTTGATTCGTAACCTGACTGAATCAACATACTAAGGTGTCCACCGGTATCAGTATCGGTCGACACGTATGTTGTTTGGAGAGGAAAACAAAGAATTTGAGGTGTCGACCGAAATTCAAGGCGGTCGACACTTGATTCGTAACCTGAACGAAACAACAGACTAGGTGTCGACCAGTATTAGTATCGGTCGTCACGTATGTTGTTTGTAGAGGAAACAGAGATTTTGAGGTGTCGACCGATGTCATAAGTGGTCGACACTTGAAAATGAGATTTCAATTTTATCACCTCTCAATTCTAATCACGCCCAAACGAACACGAATATAATCAACGTACCTCTTATCTAAGGGTTTCGTGAAGATATCGGCTAATTGATCTGAATAACTTAAAAACTCTTTGACATTGTTTCTTTCAAATTGATTTAACTCTTATTTAATTGCTATTATCCAATTTTACATATTTAGATAACCAAGCATCTCGTCGTATTTTTTTACAATGCGAGTCATCAACTTCTTTCGAATCATCTCGAACATAGTCAGTATCGGTTTGTCCCTGGCCGACAATATAGCTGCATTGAAAGACTCGCACAAATTATTCAGCCTCAAATCACACTTGGGAATTGGAGAAAACGCATGAGTAGCCAATGGGATATCGATACTCGTCGAACCCATACGTGGCCATCCTTATGCAGGTCATAAACTTTTTTCATTGATATCTCGAAATATTCCCTCGTGGTTGCCCTTGCTGCAGTCCACATCGCATCTCTACTTGTTTTGCCTCGAAATCGTCCTTTAAAGTTTGCATACATATACCGAAAGCAGAAGCG
Source organism: Begonia peltatifolia (assembly GCA_022433055.1). Classification (NCBI taxonomy): domain Eukaryota; kingdom Viridiplantae; phylum Streptophyta; class Magnoliopsida; order Cucurbitales; family Begoniaceae; genus Begonia; species Begonia peltatifolia. Next base: position 3,041,797 of record CM039531.1, on the reverse strand, counting down.
GTGCTCAGCTAAAGCAAATGTCTCCTCCACTGCAATTGACAACCCCTGCAATTTAAAAAAAAAAACAAACAAACTCAGTATAAAAATAATAATACTAATAATAATACTACATAGTTTTTGTCGATCAGACACAATTATCCATCCTCGTCCGTCGTTAGTGCCTACGTCGTCTTGCAATAACTCCAAAAACCACTTCTACGAATCCTTACATTCTGACTCCACATTGACCACGGCAATGGAATATATGTCATTGTTGCCATCAATACTGACAGAGGTGAATAATTGACCGGGGCAGTAACCCTTGAGATGACATCCATCTAAACAAATAATAAGTCTACTTCGTTCCAGCAAACCTGTCTTGCAAGCAGCCATACATATATACAATCTTTCAAAAATCATCTTCCTATCTCGCCCCTCACCCACCTCGTTACCATGTATTTTCACTTTGCTCCCCGAATTTGATCTCAATATTTCTTTTGAGTATGCACGGAATAGCTTCAATTGTTCTTCTCCCCTCCCATAATTGATTTCTTTTGCTTTGCTTCTTGCTCTTCTAGCAAGACTAAACGTAATGTTCACCCTATGTTCCTTTCTCACCGTCTCGATTATAGAAGGAATTTCCCAGTCCGGTTGACTTTTGAACTTATCTGAATATTGTACTGCTAACCAATTTGCCGATGCGTGTCTATTATCAATTTTCCTTGCACAACTGTGATCTCTAACGTAAGATTTTATTTGGAACGTCAACTGATTTTGCATTACTGAAACATGCAGTTGCCAATCACATCCTCCTTGACATTCTGCAGTGAGACTCGTCCTTCTCACTTTTAACGAATTTGATATCAAATCCATTTTTCAAACCATAATCTCGTATTTCGTCTTGAATGGCCTGTAAAGAACTATATTGTCTACCCAAACCAAAATCATCCGAATTATCTTCCATTACTTGTACACTTTGCGTCTCATCATCATTCGACCTCAACGGTGATCGAAACTCATCATCTAGTGTTTGCGATATTGAATGCACCTCTATTTCGCCATCACCATCTAGGTGGTCGAATGCATGAATATTACCGTATATGGGAGGGTGCTCCTCCGAATACCACTCTATGTTCGCATGCTCATTTTCATCAACCAATCTCTCGGCCATTTATGACGATAATCTGCAAAGATCGAAAAGAAAAAAACATGGTATTAGCAAACAGATAGATAAGACGCACTGTCAGTGGGTGGTGACCCTCCGCTCTCAGTGCAAACAAATAGATCGGACGCACTGTCGGAGGGTGGTGACCCTCCGCAATCGGGCAATCGGACGCACTGTCGGAGGGTCACCACCCTCCGCTCTCTAAAATTAAAGACATCGGACGCACCCTATGAGGGGGGTGACCGTCCGCTCGATGAAATTCACAGAGATCGGACGCACTCGCTGAGAGTGGTGACTGTCCTCTCTGTGAAACTTTCGGATTTTCCACTTTAACTACCTAAAAATCGAACTACATTATTCGTAATCGATAATGTAACCTAACCTGAAGTAAATTTCGGTCGATTTTCGACAAAAAAATGACAATGGTCTGAGCAGAAATCGCGAGCTGTCAATAATATTCCGCGAAAAATTAAGTTAGGGTTCTGATATAATCGACCGAACGGACGCACTCCTTGATCGTCTGCTCTAGCCATAATTTGTAGAATAGACGGAGGTGTTGTAGAGAGTCCGTCCTTTCTACAACGAACAGACTGTGTTTTCAACAGTGTGTCTGTTTGACGGCAAAATTCCAGAACGGACACTGTGTTTTCAACAGTGCGTCCGTTCGACGGCAAAATTCAAGAACGGACAGAGATCGGACGTCCGGCAAGGTTTATTTTGTTAGTTTTTCAATAGACTAAGGTTTGAGTTGTTAAAATTTATACTTTAGGGTTTAAAAATTTGAATCCCAATAGTTTAAGGTTCAAATTGGTAATTTCTCAAAACGATATTACAAAATGTATACTCTAGTACACATTGTATCAGCAAACGTCAAATTTTTATAGGAATGGGGCAAAATATCATTACGAAAAATCTAACAAGATATAGGCTAGCAAAACAAGGCAAGCACTCATTCATAAAACCAGAGTTCTTGCGAGGAAGGGAGGAAAGAAACACATCAATTGGAGAGGAAAAAAGGCTATTCAAACATGGGCATTTGGTCTAGTGGTATGATTCTTGCTTTGGGTGCAAGAAGTCCCGAGTTCGATTCTCAGAATGCCCCAAATGTTTATATTTTTTGTCTCCAACAACTAGATACATATATTTTAGATTGGTAAACACAAGTAAACATGGTGAGAATTTGGCGAACTATGAGAATCAAATTCAATTTCTCCTTTGAACCTTTTTCTGCGGGTAAAATTAAAAAATATGACTTTAGGACATTAGAGGACTGCTTATTTCAAGAATAAAACATAACTATCTCAAATTCTAGGAATGAGTCAAAAGGGGATTCTCACTCTATCTGAATTTCTAATAAAATACAAGAAAATACTTTTAACAAGTGCTTTCATCTAAAGATCTTTGGCCAGCATAAAGAATTAGAAACCAATGATAAAGTTTTCTATTACAAGCATCCATCAACTTTTCTAAGTAGGAGTTCGTAGACCTAAAAATAAAGTTTATATAAAATACACAATATTTTGCAAGATGTCTGCACAAAAGTTTAAACTAATTTAAGATTAAACATCTCAGCCAAATGTTCTCACAAACCTATCTAAGTATCACTAAGTTACTCAAGCAAAAATGATGAGTAAATAAACACAGTACTTACGAGAACCAATATAGAGCCTTCAATAGCTCACGAAAAGAAATACAACCCAATGTCGTATCTATGACAGAGGACTCACACAACTCGTGATCTCAATGTCTGGACTCGCATGAGGGTGCTAAGGCGATGGGACGTGGACTTCTATTGTGGGACTGCGTCTGACAGGCAAATATTTGATTCCAATAAATTTCTATCATTCTCCCCGAGGTTGATTGTTTAACCTAACGTTTCTGTTAAGTCCTCTCCTCGGGTCACGACAAAAATTTATCGATATTTATGGATTTCTTCAGATATTTTAACTTGATATTTGTATTATGTAAAGACTTCATTTAGTATTATACTGGGCATTGGCATGTATTCTTTTCATTTTCTATATTTCAACTATTGCTAGTATTCTCACATTTGTTATTTCAAAAAGTTCTGGGATCGCTCACAAAAATCTTCCACACTCAGCCTTAGGTTAGACGGTGGATCTCCTCGAGCTTAATCGTTTGACCTGGCGTTTCTGTTAAGCCCCCTCCCGGGTTACGATACCTGGTAAGCCGTCTATTTATAAATCCTACAGAATACAGTTATCAATCCTAACTATGAGGCTTTGCTAATCTAATCGTGCCAAATGTCCCCCCACTCGGCCCACCCTCGCCCACTAGGTGCTTCGAGCATCAACTACGCTCTGTAGTGCTGATCGTGCTTAGTGTCCGCCCACTAGCGCCCCTCTCGGTCACTAGGTGTGTCGCGCATCAATTGCGCCTCGTAGTGCTGATCGTATGCGGAGTAACTACCCACGCTCGCCACAACGCTCGGCCCACTCAACTTCCTCCACTAAGTGCTTCGCACATCAGCTACGCCACGTGCCACGTCCAGCACACACTAGCCCGACATTCTTGCTTGTCTCGACCAGCTTACCCGAGAATGTCGGCGCTTGTCTTAACCCGCGTGCATCAATTATCTGGTTCCACCCAGCACAACACCTGCCTGCCATTCCCGCACGCTAACATATCCAGGAATGTCATAGCTTGTCTTAACCCGCATGTCTCGGTTGTTTGGTTCGCCCAGCGCAACACTCGCCCACCAAGACAATACTCCACTTGACCCGCGTGGTTCAATTTGTGCGCACGCCCATGACCATCCGAGGTGTGCACAGCCCCGCCTTGCACACCGCTCGCGCGCGCGCCCATTTATTAGGTTTACAAACCACGCCCACCAGCTGACATCAATGCCCTCATCGACTGGGATGATAAACTCCTCAAATTGCCACAAGGTAGTGTCTCGCTCCCAAGTAGTATCAGCGTAGTCCACTTCCCTTCCTTTGCACTAAGTAATCTGTCCGTCTATTCATCTTGCTCACCGCACACGTGCGGTGATTGAAAATGCACTCAGCTTCTTCCTCAAGCTCCTTCCGAATAGCCGGCAATGCTCACTTGCTTTGTTTCCTGCTTGTTGAATCCTTATAGAATGGTTTCAAAAAGTTCACATGGAAAGTAGGATGTGGCTTTAACCTCTCGGGTAGTTGCAGTCGATAACCAACCCTTTGTAATCTCTTGCTTGTGATTTTCTTCCAAATTTGAGGCGTCAATTTCAGCATTACTTTGTCTCCCCCTTGAAATTCTAAATCTCTCCTCATTTGGTCTGCATATTTCTTCATTCACCTTACTACCTTGGCCAAGCTATTCCTTGCCTGGTCAATGAAGTTCTGCTTGTCTCAAGCGAATCGATAAGCTGCTGGGCAATGTCTCTGCTACTTGGCATATGCAACTTCAAGTGGTGTGGTTGAGCGCCGACCCAACACAAGTTCTACTTGACTCATTTCCATCAACGACAACTGGTGTATATTGTAGCAAAGTTGTGCCCTCTTTCTCTCGGTCTTGTCTTGTTGACACACCATGCATGTCTTCACATACATCTCAACATCATCCAACATCTTTAGCCAAACGTAAGTGCTGCTGAGCAAAGCCATCATCCTCTCCACACCAGGATGACCAGCTCATTTAGTGTCATGTGTCTCCTTCAACAAATCTTGCCTTAGCCCTCCCGTGCTAGGCACAAATATCTTCCCACCTTTGGCATATAAAAGGTTAGAATCAAGCCAGTACCTCTTTACGATGTCGTCCCTCACGTTTTGCACCAGCTTTATGTATGTCGGGTCTATCTGAGCCTTCTCCTTAACCCGCTCTAGCATTGTTGACTGCACCAGTGTCAACGCTGCCACATACTCATGCACTTCCTTCCACAACAGTGCATCGACCACTTGATTCCGCCTCCCAGGTTTGTGCTCCCACACAAAATCAAACTTAGCGAGAAATTCTTGCCAACGAGCCAGCTACGACGTCAGCTCTTCTAAGTCTTGAAGTATGTATTGGCCACATTATCGGTCACTACCATGAACTTAGTTCCCAACAGGTAATGCCTCCATGTGTCTAGGCAATGAATCACTACAGCCATCTCCTTTTCATGAGTCGAATATCACTGCTTGGTATCTTTCAACTTCTGACTCTCATAAACAACAGGATGCCCATCTTGCACCAAGACCCCTCCCATGGCTAGATCTGATGCATCAGTATGAACTTCAAATGGCTTTCCAAAGTCAGGAAATCACATTCAGTACCTCCACATCTTCATCCGACTTTATCTCAATCAAGACTGCCACATATGTCACCTTCCCTTTCTTCAAACCCGAACCCGACTTGAGTTGTTTCGCCGACAACTCTTGCTTGCCTTGCTCAGCTTGACCTACATACTCAGTTTGAACAAAACAATGTGCTTTTTGTTGTTGATCATTAAGCCACACAAGTGTGGCGTTGGTGTCACTTTGGCACTAACAAAGAAATCAATCCCCAAAATTAGATCAAAGTCATCAAGTGACACGACAATAAGTTTAATGTCACCCCACCAACAACCGATGTCGAGCCTTGTTGTGGCTACTTCATAGACTGGCATAGTACTTGAATTGACTGCCTTCATCTTACAAGTGCTTGCATTTGCTATAATGCCGAATATATCCACAACTCTTTTCGACAAAAAATTGTTGGTTGCTCCTGTATCCTGCATAGCTTGAATGTCCTTGTCATCTAATTCCACCATTAGATACATCAGTCTTCTTGGTCCGAGCGAGTGTTGCGCTGGGCAGAACCAGACAATAGAGACACGCTGGTTAAGACAAGCTCCGACATTCCCAGACACGTTGAGGAGCGAGAATAGCAAACCTGTGTTGCGCTGGGCAGAACCAAACAACTGATGCACGCGGGTTAAGACAAGCTCGGACATTCTCGAGCAAGCTGGACGAGACAAGCGATAATGTCGAGCTAGTGTGTACTAGGGCAGATCAACACTGCGTGTCATAGCTGATGCGCGAAACACTTAGTAGAGGAAGCTAAGTAGGCTGAGCGTTGTGGCGAGCGTAGACAGTTACCACGCACACGATCAGCACTACGGGGCGCAGCTGATACGCGACACACCTAGGGGTCGAGAGGGGCGTTAGTGGGACGAGTGGGCAGACACCTGACACGATCAGCACTACAGACCGCAACTGATGGGCGACACACCTAGTGGCCGAAAGGGGCGCTAGTGGGCCGAATGGGTGGACAATTGGCACGATCAGATTAGCAAAACCTCATTGATAGAATTGTCAACTGTATTTTGTAAGCTTTATAAATAGACAACTTAGAAGGCATCGAGATTACGAGTTGTGTGAGTTCTTTGCCATAAATACGACATTGGATAGTATTTCCTTTCGTGAGTTATTGAAGGGTTGAGATTGGTTCTCATAAATACTGTGTCTATCTACTCGCCATCTTTGCTTGAGTAACTTGGTGATACTTAGACGTTCGTGAGAACGTTTGGCTAAACTAAGGAGGACTTGGCTGCCATCACAAAGCGAAAATTCAAGATGGAACTTTGACCTGACAGATCGTTCAAGTTGGCCCTCATTTTTTTTACCATTTGACATTTCCATTGAACATAGGATACAATGTCACAACTAGCTTCTTCAATTTAGGATAAGAAACCATTGACACTGAAACAAAACTAGTGACTTAAGCAACTTCAATATCAATAACCTACTCGATTACGCCCATTGATAGCGAAATGAAGCAACCCCAAATTGCAATTGGATAAAGTGGTACAATTCTCACTAATCACTATGATTTACAAACAGAAAACTAACCACAATTTCAGTTATTCAATTTATTTATGTAAAAAGTAACTTAATATAGATCATTCACTGAGCAAATTGAAGATTTAAAAATTGATGCATTAAACCCTCTAAGTTCTCAAATATAATAAGAGAAAAAAAAAAAGACTTGCAGTTTGCTTTTACTGGCAGCAAAAAAACAAAAGACAGTATCTAAGCCATTAATTAGAAGGAAAAAAAAAGAAACACCGTATTTAAATAATGGCATTGTTCAAGAGTTTCAAAAGCGTTCCAACAACCAAAGGGTCAGATCACAACCTAAAATCAACAAAAAACAACTGTACGACGAAAATGACATTTTTATGACATGTTGGTTAAATAAAAGAGTCAACTAACGGGCATTTGGTCTAGTAGTATGATTCTCGGAATGCCCCATTCTTAGTTGGAATCTTCTATTTGTTTTTCTCTTTTCCTACTTTCATGGTTGACATCTAAATGATTTAAATCCCCATATCACACAACTCATGGCCTTTAATCCGCAATAAATCTGCGGTAATAATTAACACGACCCAAAAAAGATTTTAACTCGGTTACCTTGGTTGGTGCAATCCATCCGTTGATCGCCCCCACTTTTTGACTATCCATGTGAATTGAGTCTCGCTTGATATAATGGCCGAGGAAGTTGATCTCTTCCACGCCAAATTCACACTTCTCCCTTTTAACGTATAGAGAATATTGTCGCAACCTCTCTAACACCTCCCTTAAGTATTAATATGTTCCTCAAGTGACTCACTATATATGACTATATCGTCCAAGTAAACCACTACATAACGATCCAAGAAGTCAAATAATACTTCATTTATAAGGTTGCAAAAAGTAGCCGGTCCGTTGGTCAAGCCGAAAGGCATAACCAAAAACTCATACGACTCATATCGTGACACCATAGTCATCTTAGCCTCATCGCCCTCCGCAATGCGCACTTGCCAATAACCTGATCGAAGATCCAACTTGGTGAAATATGATGTCTTCGCCTATCTATCAAATAAGTCACTAGCATTAAGAATAAGGTATTTGTTCTTGACAGTCACCTTATTTAAGGTCTGGTAGTCAACACACATGCGCAACGCCCTGTCCTTGCGTTGGAAAATTACCGGCGCACCTTAAGGTGCCTTGGACTATTGGATGTAACCCTCGTCCAATTGTTTCCTTAGCTCCAAAGGTGCCATGCGATATGGCACTTGTGCCGATAGAATCGCTCTGGATTCAAGCTATATCTTGTGATCTACCCCTCACCTTGGTGGTAGCCTCTTGGATAACTCCGATAGCATCACATCCTTATACTCCTCCAGGACACGTAGAACTTCACTCGGCACTTCGTTTACATGGTCCGCCTTTACCTCTCTCAATGTTGCCAAGATGGTGATTTCTCCTTTTTTTTCAAGTTTGACTTTAATTGAAGAAAAGATTGCATTGCACTACCTCCGCGCGCCCCATATTTGACCATGTCTAGTGCGGATTCGTCTTGGATCACCATGACTCCAAGGTGCGGCACAACCATCGCCTTGGCTTGCCGGAACAACTCAAGAGCTAAAATGAGTTCGAAATCGTCGAGAGGGACCACCATAAGTGGGCATTCCCGCCACCACTCCCCCACGCGTATTAAAGGTTGTGTCGTACCTTTAATCGGCTATGCACCCGAATTGACAACCTTTATCATGTTGGCACTCTGGGTTACCTCCAAACCAAGCTCGCATGCCTTCTTCCTCGAAATAAAGTTGTTAGTTGCCCTTATGTCCAACATGGCATGAACCCTCCTCCCAAGGATTGTTACCTCGATGTACATGAGCTCCTTTCGTAAAGGTCCCGCACCTCCACTTAAGATTGCACTGGCAAGTTGAATAGGATTAACCCGAGGTTTGTCCTCCTCATTGGACTCCTCTTCTTTGATGCGGAATGTGGACACCGCCCCCTTGTTTGGCACTCCCGCACGAAGTGTTTGCCGCCACAAATGAAACATCCTGAGCCTTTCTTCTTTTGGGGTTGCTCAAGTCCCTTGGATTTAAAGCTACCATGATGTTCATTCCCTTTGTCCGCACTCCCGCCACTTACTTTGCCTCCACGCTTGTCCTCCTTGCCCTTCTTCTTCTTGGTTGAGGACGTGATTTTGTAATCCACAAGGTTCTCGGCAATAATGATAGTCGATTGCACATCTTTTACTCCATGATGCCACAACTCAGCTTGAGCCCAAGGTTGGAGCCACGTCATAAAGTTGAATAACTTATCGTTCTCATGCATCGTAACGATATCGAGTAGTAGTGAGCTATATTCTCTAACATAGTCACGTACCGTGCTCGTTTACCGAAATTTCCTCAAAGTCTCCTTCGCGGTCAATTCTGAATTTTGAGATAGGAATCGGTCTTTCAACTCACTTTCTAGTGCCTCAAAAGTATCGGCAGTTGGTTCCTTGTTTTGGTTTTGCCTCCACCAAAGTTTGGCATATCCTCCTGAGTACATGTTTGCAATCATCACTTGATTGTCAACATCGATGCCCGTGGGCATGAAATACTGCTTCGTGTCCCAAAGAAAATTCTTCAATTCGTTTGCGTTGCGATTTCCGTTAATAAGGTTTGGGTTCGAGTACCTTATATTGCGTGGCCCAGTGCGGATATGTCAAACCGTTCAATTATTTATGGGAAGACTACCAGCTTTAGCAGTTGAGAGTCATTGGACAACTTGCAGGGAGTGTACAACATGCGAGGAAAGAGCTGTGATAGAATCGTTGGCTTATTTTATGTGAACTTGGTTTGTACCGGGAGGTTAGGGTGCTTGGAGTTGTACCTATTCGGTATAGATATTGTCGTCTCTATCAGCATTATCAACGAATTACTCAGATTTGTCAAAGAAGACACGGAGAAATATTATCACTCTTCCCGAGAGTGTGATTTTGTCAGGTCAGCAGAGGTAAATCTATTGCAATTCAAACATTGGAGCGTTTGTGAAGCCGAGATCGAAGTCCTTGAACATCAAGACTCAGATTCTTCATAACCTGATCAGGCACACCCAGTTGCCGAGGGGTGGACATTGAGATCTCGTCAGCAGGACAGATCTCTATATAATGGAGAAACTTTACAGCAGCACAATGTTCAACCTCGAATTCATGATTGTTAGTCACATGCACCAGGTCGGGCAAACAAATAACAAGAGTCTGTCGTACGAGTCAATGATTTGGAAGATCGTCGAGCGCACAGATCTGTCGATATATTTGACAGGATTCATCTTACTCGGATGGACCTGGCCGAAGTCAACGGATCTTGTATGCTCAAGGAAGTTCCTAGAGCCTCTACATCTCAAAATGTTCCGATAGAGTATGCCACTGCTACCAAGGACGCCAACGCCACTGTGCCACCATTGTACCCCAGGAGAATTTTTTTATATTAATTATTTGTGTATTCCAGTATAAATTATTTTGTGACTATTTACTAATTTATTATTTCTGAATTAATAATTTAATTATTATGAATTGTACCGCCTGAGGGTACAATGGTGGCACATCCTTGGCGGCGGTAGCGTCTTCCATCGAAATATCCTCGGTGGCAGTGGCGCCCTACATCGGATAGTGTTTCACTGTGTCTTCTTCGACAAATCCAAGTAATTTGTTGATAACACTGATTGAGACAACAATATCTATACCGAATAGGTATGACTCCAAGCACCCTGACTTTCCAGTACTAACCAAGTTTGCCTAAAATAAGCGAACAATTCTGTCACAACTCTCTCACTGCATGGCGTACACTCCCTACAAAGAGATGTTGTCAAACATCTCCTTGATGTCCAATGACTCCCAACCGTTAAAGTTGGCAGTCTTTCTACAAATAATCGAGCGATTTAACGTATCCCGCTCGAGTTGCTCCTCACACCCCCGATTTTGAAATTCTATTGGCGGCAGTTACGGCTCTTCATCTGGCTCCCTGTTTGATAACTCATCTCGGTTTGCCGTCCAGAGAACCTTCCGACCAACAAAAGTTCTGGGGGCCATTTTTTGGGTTTTCGGGTTTTTTCAGATTTTTGAGATTTTCGACGATAACACAGTTCAGAAAGGGGATTTTTCAGCGCGAAAAAACCCTAAATCTATCCATTTTGGCAATTTTCAGCTTGATTTTTCGGATTTTTTTGGTTTAGGCTCGATTTTTGGGATTTTCACATATACATCCCTCAGTTTTGGAAGATTTCAACAAAAATGGGTAGGCTGTGACGATTTCGACGTCAGTTTTGATATTTTGGGGTCGGTTTTGATGATTTGAGCAGTCGATTTTTGGATTTTTCGAGTTTAGGCCAGGTTTTGGTATTTTACCAACTCGATTTTAGTCGATTTCGACGATAAACGATCGGATCTGACAATTTTGGCAGCGAATAGTGTATTTGGACGAGAGAAACCTGGTTTTGGACAATAATTCTGCCCAAAACAGAAATGTGTGGTTTTAAAATCGCGACGGCGGTCAACTGTTTGATGGTGCGGACCCTGCGTGTTCTACATAAGGTCGACCGTCTCAAATGACACGGTCAACCGCAACGCGTGGACGATATAAGGGATGGAGAGCCCCCGCGCACGTGCGAGGAACGCTCTAGCGCGGGGGCTCTCTACCCCTTATATAGCCCTTGCGTTACAAAGGCGACCGTGTCATTTGAGACGGTCGACCATTCTCCACAAGAGTTGCATCAGGAGAAACCCCCCGACAACACAGTCAACTATGTAAGCCATATCGATCGACCACCAAGCTCTTTGTTGAACGTTTTTTATAGTTGAAGCCATTTTTTGTTCGGTTTAAAACTTCGAACTTTTTAAATAGTTTGAGCTCTTTTTTAAATTTAACTCTATAATAATTGATACTAAATAATGTGCGCGCACATCCACACATGTAGCTCAAGGCAGGTGATCAATTGCCACTCACAGCTTAACCAAAAAAAATCGATGAGCAATTGATGCTAAATTTTCGAATGGGCAACGAGAAGTTTACCTGCAATTACGAACTTATCCTATGAATAGAAATACATACATGTCCATCAAGAGTGAGTAATAATAATAATAATAATACAGCAATAAAGTATGATGTACAGAATATGATGGAAGACAAATCAAGCTAAACTCTTCTTGAAAAGTTGTGCCACTAATTAAACAATGCAAGTGTAAAGTAGAGGACAATGATGGTATGTTTTCCTTTGGATGAGAGTTTTCATATTCATTTCTCATATTGCTCTTATTGAACTTAAAAGCAAAACTAAAGTTTACTATGCTTTCTGAGTTCTTGAAGTTTTTAACACTGAATATGGAATAATCTGAATTTTTTTGGAAAAAAAAAATACTAAAGGCATTCTCTTGTATGCATTGTATTTGAAAATGAATTCAATAACAAGAGAAAGATACATGACTGTGGAAAATCATGTACGGCAAAGCTAAGCAAGACAAGGATGAAAGTCAATCTGAAAAACAGAATTCTCAAGTTGGGATTAACGTAAGACATAAATTGGAGAGGAATAAAAAGCTATTTAAACATTAATAAAAAACTAAGCTGGTGAATTGGCCCGGATGGGCATTTGGTCTCGTGGTATGATTCTCACTTTGGGTGTGAGAGGTACCGAACTCAATTCTCGGAATGCCCCAAATTATCTTATTTTTCATCTTCAACAAACGGATGCTTATATCCATTGTATGTTTTTCATAGAGTAGATTTGCTAAATCTGACTTTGGTACATTCTTAGAGGACTACTTATTTCTAGAATAAGAAAACCAATCAAGGGGCAAGTCAAAAGGGAATTCTCATTCTAACCAGATTTCTAAAAAAACAACATTATAAAACTAGTGTTTTCATCTAAAGATATTTGGTTAGAACAAGGAAATGAGAAGCCAAATTCAGATAACAAGGCACCATTAACTTTTGTCGGCAGTTGGTAATAGTCCTAAAACCCATACTTGAATACACAGATTCTATTATTTCTCAAGATTTGTTACACAAAGGCTAAACCATCTGATCTCTTAATGTGTTACAACTTTGATTTCCTTTGACCAAAGAATTCTGTGTTCCTTTGATTTCCTTTGATATTTTTTCAAATATTATGTTTGAGTGTAATTTATAAATATGTCGAACAGGGAAAAAAAATGTAAATAAGAAAAAGTTTTAATTTATTATAATAGGGTTTGGAAACCATATTCTATTCTTCATTTGGCCACCAATACCAAGGAGTGGGAGAGAGTGGATTTTTCCATCGAGCGATTCGTCGCGTCTTGTGGCCGGGAGATTGTTCATGAGACTTTGTGTGCCATCTTTCGTAAAAAAAACTTCGGGATTTGACCAGTTTTCTTCTTCATTTTCAAGTTTACAGGTAAGAGTTTTTAGGTTAATGATGGATTCAAGCAACGAAGCTCGATTCCATCTGATCGTTTTTGCTATATTGATGTATTAGGAGTGCTGCACGTGTTGTCGCCGTTTGGAGGCAAGAATCGGCGGAAGGGAGTGATTTTTACAACTTCCCATTGCTAGATATCGTCCAAATCTTGATCGTTGTGAACGTCGGTCGACACTTCAAGCCCTGCACTGGAAACATAAAACTTTAAGTGTCGACCGCTAGTGTGGTATGAGTTGAAACCTTTGAGTTTGGGATGTTGACACTTCAGGGGAAGTGTCAACATTTATGGATGTCTCGAATGTTAAGCAATTTGATGATCAAACCCTAGAGGCTTAAGTGTCAATCACAGATCATTACAAGAGGTAGGAAGTGTCGACTACACGGTTTTAATTTTTGGAAGTTCGCAACCGTTTATAGTGTTAAGAAATGAGTTCCTTGTCCAGGTTTAGAACTCGTCCTAATGTCTTCCCTTAGTGTTGAGTTAAATAATCTTAATATTGATTTTTATGCTCAAACGACTTTGAGGACTTCGAGTCAGTTGCGCCTCCACTTTGAAGGAGCGCTCGGCATAAAAGTATGAGTTTTATATTGATTGATTTGCATTACGTCATTGTTTTTCAAAAATTTTATTTTGGTGAGCTATCAGCCATAGCCATGAACAACTGACAGGGTCTGGTTTCCAACATGTTGGCATTTCTCCATGTATATATGTACATATAATTTACACGTTTACTGTTGACACGTGATTTCTTTTATATTGTTATAATGGAAGTATGATCCTCGTGATACTATTGACGAACTCAATGTCAAAGTATCAAAATGATATCTCAACACACCTTCTGCTGCGTGAATGTTGTCATGTTTGCATGTTACAAAATACGTAATAAAGCAATGATAACGCGATCTTTGGATTTCGAATCCCTAAACCAGATTATGGTATTATTATTTGTTATCTGTTATTTGTTATCGTTCATACGAGTTGCTTCGTAAATGACCATTGTTCACCGACAACCTATATAATGGGACTTAATATTTGGATCACAAATTGTTTGACTCTTCTTTATGACCCATGAGATGTTATTAGACTTCAGTCGTTGTTTCTTTTTATGTTATATGCCAAAAAAAGTCCTTGAGTGATTTTCATTTTTTATTGAGATGATTTAAGTGAAATGTACGATGATAACCTATTTGCATATTGTCGGCTATGTATGCGACAAATGTTTTACATAATGCTGAATCATTAGCTCGCGCAGCCTATTTTTCTTAAAATAGTGAAAATTAGTTTTCAATAGAACGATGTTTTGAAAACTATTTTGTTATCTCATCATTTTTTGAAAAAAAAAAGGTAAAAAACGTTTTACATGCATTTAATATAGCATCCCTACTGAGTTAGTCACTCACTCCAAAACAACTCCCTCTTCTTTCTAAGAAAGAACAAGAATAGTAAGTAGCTGAAGCTTGAAAACAGATCTCTTTATTTCTTTCTCCATTTGAGTGTTAGTATTCCCTGGTGAGAACTTATCTTACATTGGGTCTGTATAAAATTAATTGTTTGAGATTTAGATGTTTAGACTTATTGAACTATTTTACTTTATTGCACTAATATATTTGTAGTTACTAGGTGAATCTTGACTCTCTGTTAAATATTCAAGTCTTTCGTTGCAAACTAAATATTAGATTGGGTGATCGGGTCTTTCCCGAAGACCAAGTCGCCTGACCCGACATTCTGTTATGCCCACCTCTGGGTCATAAAAGCATCTTCAGGCAAGATAATAGGCCCTTTGCACTAAATCAGCTGTCATAAATACAAATCACTTGAGCAACTTCAATACCAATAACCTCCTCAATTACATCTGTTCAAAGCGAACTAGAACACCCACAAATTGGAATTGGGTAAAGTCCCGCAGCTCTCTCTAAGAAGTATGCAATAGTAACGCCACATTTTATCTGGGGAGCTAGCATGTCTTTTTTATTTGTTTTGACCATCCCTATTATCTAAATCAAAAAACTTTCCATTTAAAAAGCAACTTATGAAAAATCAAGCTGAATGAAGATTAAAAATTCAATGCATAAAACCCTGCTATTACACTTAAATCATATTACGATTCACAAATATAATAAATGACAAAAGAAGACTTATACTTTGCTTTCATCGACCACCAAATAACAAAATACAGGCACTAAGCCCTTATAAAAGGAAAAAGGCACCACAGTCAAATAATGTTGTAGTTCAAGGGGTTCACAATGTGTTTCAACAACTAAAGGGTTATATTACATCCAAATAATAATACTAAAACCCGCAAAAAGCTACT
Organism: Begonia peltatifolia; assembly: GCA_022433055.1. NCBI lineage: Eukaryota > Viridiplantae > Streptophyta > Magnoliopsida > Cucurbitales > Begoniaceae > Begonia > Begonia peltatifolia. Next base: position 3,026,162 of record CM039531.1, on the reverse strand, counting down.
GCATAAACAAACTAATATGTTTATAGCATAACGGTTATATGAAATTCAAGAGTCAACTCATGGGCATTTGGTCTAGTGTTATGATTCCTACTTTGGGTAAGGTGCGGATACTGAGTTCGATTCTCGGAATGCCGATTCTTAATTGGAATCTCATCTATTTGTTATTCCTACTTTCCTACTTTCATGTTTGACAAGAAACAATTCAAATCACAACAGCGCATAAGGATGGATTGTTAGTGTAGACGATTTGGAAGATCCTGCGCAAGCTTCGACTCAGTCGCAGCCGCACCGACCAATCTTTCTGAAAAAAGGGTGGTCCCATTACGGCTTTTGGATTGGGAGTCTCTAGAAGCCTTCCAGTTGGGATGTCCCAGGGACTCTAACTAAGAAATAGCCCAATTCTAGATTTGGAAATAAACAACCGGTTCAATAAGCGTACTTTATGGGGAGGGTAAAGAGCTTCCAACGCAAAGCGGCCTTTCATTCCCTTGTTTCGTCGTGGCAAAAGCAGTGTCCTTTCCGTGGGTGGAGAGGTCCGCGATCGCAGATAGGTCATGGCCTTTAGTCAATCAATTATTCAGTGTGAAGTTTAAGCATAAAGCAAGAACAGCAAGAAAATATAATTCCAGTGGTTTCACGAACCACATCAATTGTACAGAAACACCATTTCTCAAAAAAAAAAAAATCTTTTACCAAGCAGAAAACGTTATTCATAAGCATAACACTTCTGGCAATTAAAAACATGGCCAGCTTTCCACAATTTTAAATACTTTTTTACAATCGTCATCAAGTAGGCAGGAAATGAATCCAGTAAGAAAAATCCTAATTAGAATAAGGGAAGAGGAGCAAATACACATTTAAACCTCAAGAGTTTATAAAGATAAACCCAAGCAAATAGGCATTAGGTCAAGTGATATGCTAAGAGCATTTCATGCCAAAATTTGTAAAAGAGTGAGCAAGAAATTACCTATCATTTCCAAGCTTAGGAATTCATAAATTTGAAAGATACATCCTCCCAGTGATACAACGTAGGCAGAGTCAAACTCCATCTGCTAATAGCACAAAAAAAGTAGCAGCAATTGTGAAAAAAATAAGACAACAGAACAAGTTAACATTTAATGAACACCTCAAGTGATAATTGAATGTAACAGGTAAAAAATTGTGGGCTTCTTGTCTAATTGTATGTTACTCATTTCATTTGCAAGAGTCCTCATTTTGATTCTCTAAATCTCCATATAAAATCTAGAAAGTTAGTACTATTAGGCTGACTAGTTTATTCTTTTTAAAAACAATAGTACCAAACCATACTCTTGTATGTGGTATCCATGATATATATCATTTTTGAAAGCATTCAATTCAAAACAAAAAAACATGTTATATGACAATGATAATCCTAATATCCCTTAAGAACAATGAAACAGAAAAAATAACACACAATTACAATGAGAAAAAAGTTTGGCAAGTAAAAAATTAATATTGATATGAATAAGATAACCAAATAAAAGAGTAGTCAACCAATTGCCCAACTTGAATATCAGATTAATAATAGAGTGAGAAAATCTATGGATTGCATGAGTGAGAACCCAAGGTTCTACGCTTGATTGCTTGCACAACAGAATTCATAGATGTGTTTAGGCAACAAACTTGCCGCATTATAGTTAATTTTTTTCTTTATTCTACTAGCTAAAGATAAATTCTTTATTAGGCTGACCAAAATATGCACCAAGAACATTCAACAGTGGCAGAGTGAATTTTAAAATCGCCCAAATTATGGATGAAGATGCAAATAACATGCTTGGAATAAGAACATAATTTTTAGGCACAAACCTACACTTTTTGTCTTCAGACAATGTCTCATGATCATCGAAGCTGGAATAATTAACCATCTTTAAAAAATCATTGTGTTTTTCGGCGGCCAATAGAATATAGAGACAAAGGTAAGTCAACCTAAAAAATGTAAACAGACTTTTTTTATATAGATTAAGACAATGTAAACAGACTTCCATTGCTTAAAATAATTATTGAGATCAGGGAAAATGATTTGTTGGAATTTTTTTTCTTTTTTGATTTCCAGATTACTATGATCAAAAGTCTAATAGCCAACACCAGTCATCTTACAACATAGATCTTCCATTAACTTCACTTAACTACTCTATATATCAGGAAAAAAAATTATGAAAAATAATATAGAATACAGTAATAAATCAAACACGTAAAATCTGATACAGTAAGAGCCATAGGCAACAGAAGGATGAACTGTGATGTCACAATCCCTCGTCGAGTAAAAATCACTAACTCGTACTAACACCTTCCTCTTCTCAATAATTGCTAACTAATACAAGAACGGCCAAAATCATGCAAAGAAGCAAGCAAAGAAAAACAAAAAATAAGAACAAAAATAGCTCGGATCTGTACGCTTCTTAGACCACTAACCTGCGGCCAACATATTCGCTAACAGGAAGAACCACAGAAGAGAGATGCATCCTTCCACGTTCTTCTGTCAAATTTTAAGCTGCATTGCACATATAGATTGCGAAGGATGATGAAGTTTCTTTCATTTTCGTTTCGGTTTTGCGAGCAACCAAACAAGAGGGACCAAGGGTTGCGGGGCAAAGCAGGGAACGACGACGCGTTTTCACCTTAACTTGAAAAAGGGAGTTCGCACAAAGCCTTTATCAAACCTCCTTCGTTTTAACAGACCTTAAACTATCAATTTTAATAATTTAAATCTTAAATCATTTAAAATATAATAAATGACTACAAATGATTTATCACCATCAATTCATTGAAAACAAACGGCCAATTTAAAAAAAATAGACGTCTATTTAAAAACATTTTAAAATTATTTATTAATTTTAAAAAAAATATCAAATAATATTAAATTTATTTAAAAATTTTATCAAGTATTCATCACATCATGAAAAAATAATTTAAAAATTTTTATAATTTTTTAATATTTGTATGATTTATTATAATTTTTTTACATATATTTTATAAAATAATTAATTAAAATTATAATAAGTCATACGAGTTTTATAAAATAACAAAAAATTTTAAATTATCTTTCCATGATTTAGTGAACATATAATAAAAATTTCAAATAAATGCAATATCATATGGTATATTTGTAAAATTAATTTATAAAATGAATAAATAATTTTAAACAAATACCAAAAACATTAGATTTACTTGAAAACCACACGTTTAACAAGTCATGAGACAATGATCAGACAGTTTTATAATTTTTTAAAACTTGTATGATTTATTGTAATTTTAATGAATTATTTTATAAACAAAAATAAAATAATTCTAATAAATCATATAAATGTTAAAAAGGATGAACATTTTCAGAATATTTTCACATTACTTGGTGAACATGGGATAAAATTTACATATAAATTCAATATCGTTTGGTTATTTTTTAAAATTACTTCTTTATTTTATAAATTAATTTTACAAATATACCAAATAATATTGAATTTACTTAAAATTTTTACCACATGTTCACCAAATCAAAGAAAGATAATCTAAAAATTTTCGTAATTTTATAAAACTCGTATGATTTATTGTAATTTAAATTAATTATTTTATAAAACAGAAGTAAAAAAAAATTATAATAAATCATACAAATGTTAGAAAATTACAAATAGTTTCAGATTATCTTCCCATGATATGATGAACATGTGGTAAAATGTTCAAAAAAATTCAATATCGTTTGATATTTTTTAAAATTAATTTATAAAATTAATAAGTAATTTTAGAATTTTTTTAAGAACAAACGTCAATTCTTTTAGATCAATCGTCCATTCTCAGTGAACGGACGTCCGTTCTTTTATATCAGCCATCCATTCTGAGTAAACGGACAATGATCGACCGTCTGTCAGATTTTAATTTGTTAAGTTTTATATAGTTTAAGGTTTAAATTGTTGATCATTTAGAATTTATTATAAAAATAACTCATAATTAAATATTTAAATTAAAAAAATTCTAAATATTATAATATTTTGTTTTTACCAGGTGAAATGTAAAAGATAAGATTAGAGCTGGACTCCAATTAAATTGTGATTTCTGGTGAAATTCTAATTTTCAAAAATCCCATAATCAAAAGGAAAGTTCTCCATTCTCGTTTTCAGCTCACATTGGCCCCTTTTCAGTCTTAATATAAAAGAATCGTGGATCGTGGCGGGTTCATGATTTTGGGGTCGAAAACGTTAAAACCGAATCAAATCACTATCCAACCCAAATTTGGTCAAATCAAAAATTAACTTATAATTCTGGTCAAACTCGATCCAAACCCAATAAAACCAATTCAAAATCAACTCTAATTTATTTATTTTAATATTCTTGTTTTTTACTTTTATTTTAGAATAAGACATTATCTTAACATTGTAATTTTGAACCATTAGTCGCCGCCTAAAAGATATTGCAAAGTCATTTATAATTTTTTGTACTTTTTGGAAAATTTCAAAGCGAGATAAATAACAATTGAGTCAAAACTTGATAAAAAAAATCGAACCAAAACTGAAATTAAATCCAACCGGGAAAATCGAATGATCAAACTCATATTTAATTTGGTTGAGAAGCGCGCTTGCCCAGTCCCCCTAGCAGAATGCGCCCAACAAATTTCATTATTATTATTAATATAATTTGTAATTGTCATTAGTTTTAAATTTAATTATTATTAATAAATAATTCATATAAATATAAACAATAATAAAATTTCTCTCTATTGTCACGTATTATTGTGACAACCCGTCATGTGAAAGCAAAGAGCGTCCGGTGAGATCCATCTCATACTAGTGGGAGTGCACAATCTCATATTATTTAAAAGAGTGAAAAATACATGGTTTATAAGTTGAGTTCTCCTCTCTACTTAGTACAATCAGTTTTGGGGTTGACCCCAAGAACAAATCATTACGGACTCCGATTCAAAACGAACAATATTGTACTGAAAGCACTGAGGGATATTACAAATGGTATCAAAGCCATTACTCAACCGTAAATGCAGCTGACAAGGATATCGAGCCTCGAATGGGGAGAAATTGTGATAAACCGCCATATGAACGCAATGTACTGAAAGCACTGAGGGATGTTACAAATGGTATCAAAGCCATTACTCAACCGTAAATGCAGCCGACGAGGACATTGAGCCTCGAATGGGGAGAAATTGTGATAAACCGCCATATGAACGCAAGGAGGGTCTGGTGGAGCATAGCTCATGCTAGTGGAGGTATACAATCTCACATTATTTGGGAGAGTGAAAAATGCATAGTTTATGAATTGAGTTCCCTCCTTACCTAGTACAACATATTTTGAGGCTGACCCCAAAAACAAATTAGTGTGGGCTTAAACCTAAAATAGATAATATTGTACTAAAAGTACAGTTAGACATTACAATTGTTCACGACACTACACAATCATAATAATTGACATTCTCTTTAAAAATCTTTAAATCAATTGTTATGTTCTACTTTGGACTTTAAAACATTATCTATAACTTCTAAGGTCGATCTCTCTAAGAATTAATATCACAATCCGGAGGCAGACCTAACAGAACGTCGGGTCGGACAACCCGATTCTGGGGGAGAACCTGATCCCACAGTAAAAGGCTTGGTTTGCAATAGAAGACTTGAACATTAGTCAAAAGTCAAGATTCATACAAGGATCTCAGATATAATAGTGCGATAAATAAATAGAAGTTCAATTCAATTTCAAATTCAATTAAGTTAATCTTATACAAATTTAAATGTAAGATAAATCATCTCTAAGAAATTAACTAAACACTCAATAAGGAAATAAATAAAGGTAACTGTTTTTAAAACTCTAGCTACTCACTCTTTTTCTTTGCTGGAAAGAGAATTGGTCATTTTCAAATGAGTGACTAATTTAATAGAAATTTATATTAAATGTATGTAAAAAAATTTTTACCTTTTATTTTAAAATATGATGAAATATCAAAATGATTTTTAAAACATCGTTCCATGAAAACTTATTTTCACCATTTTAAGAAAACATGCTCCACAAGCTAATGATCATGTATTATGTTAAACATTATCGTATACATGATTATACGAAATACGTCATCATAGTATTTATCATATAAAAATCAGTTAAGTGAAAAATGAGGGTCACTTAAAGACCCCTCCGGCACATAAACATAGAAAGATGGCAACCAAGTTCTAGCAACACCTCATGGGCGACAAAGAATGAACAAACAATGTGCAATCCAAAGGTCCAGCTCTATTACCCGATTTGTCGATGAATAATGGTCATCTACAAAGCAACCCTGTATGAACAATAATCAATAAATACCATGATCAGGTTTAGAGATTTGAAATCCAGAGAGTGCGTCATCTCTACCCTATTACCCAATTCGTAACATGCAAACATGACAACTTTCACATAATATAAGACGTATTGTGATTTCATTATGATACTTTGACACTGAGACCGTCCAAAGTATCATGAGGATCAATCTTCCAGTATAACAATAATAAAATCATGCATTAATGGTAAATGTGTAAATCGTGCGTACATACACGTAAAAATATGACGTGCTGGTGACCAAGTCCCGTCAAGTTTTCTGTAGGTGACAATTCACCAAAATAAGATTTTAAAAAATAATGATGTAATGTAGAGCAAATAATATAAAATTCATACTTTTACGTCGAGCGCTCTTTTCAACTGGAGATGCAACCTCAGAAACTCACTTGAAATCCTCAAAGTTGTATGAGCCTACAACAAAACCAACATTATGATTATCCTACTAAACACTAAGGAAAGACACAAGATGTAACACTCGGAATTTTTTGCTGAAACTAATTTTCGGATTTACGAACTTGTAATCGGTGGAGTTTTGGTCGGAATTGAGAACAGAGAATTTCTACCATTAAGTAAGAGTTTATTTTGAGGCTAATGAAGAAGAAAAAATCCCAAGGATCCACCCAAAACGAATTAAATAACCGTTTGGTTAAAGGATTAAAGGTTGAGGGCGAAATATTAATTATATTAAATAATATAATTAATTTAAAAAATAATAAATAATAAATAAAAGGAGAAAGAGGCAGAGAATACCTCCTTCCCCTCGGTGAATCCCTCCTCCTCCTCCTGCGTGAAACCTTCCTCGACGCCATTTCTTCTTAAGCGACGATCTTCCTTCATCGATCTTCAATCCACAGTAAGTTTTAGTTGATTCTGAGTAGATAGTTAGTATTTTAGTCGTTTTGAGTGTTAAGAATGAAGTTAGTGAGGGTATGAGATAGTTTGGTGAAAGCCTAGGAGGGAGATACGAGAATTTGAAGTTATAGTTGATTTCTATCCATTTATTGGTGTTTAAGTTAGAAGTAGGAATAAATTATAAGTTTATATGGAAAAGATTGAATGTGTGGATAGCCGAAGACTCGGGTTACGGAACGATTTTCGTTCGGCCACATTTGGCCAATCTATAGGTGTTGGATTAGGAATTTGTTTAGGCCGTTAGAAATTAGACGTTCTCAGAAGTCCGTACCATTTCGAATCGTCCAAATCGAAAGAGTATTGGATAAGTTATGCAATTCTGAATTTGGTCGAAAATTGTGTAGGATTTTGGTTTTATTTAGATTAGTTGTTAGAATGTTGTTTTCCCTTAGAGTTTTATGAGTTTGACGGAAAAGAATTAATGGGTGTGTAGTTTTATAGGTTATCCAGTTAGCGAGCTGTATACGAAGTACGAAGTTGCTAGGACGCAAGGTAAGTAGTGTAGTAGGTGTTTTGCCTTCGGGCCTACATCACAGTTTGATAGGATGCATGCATGTTTATTTTATATTATATTTTAGTTGATTATGCATTCATGGTTTTAAAGTACGAAAATGAATTTTTATGTTTTTACAAAGTGAAAGTAGGATGTGATGAGACGAATGAAATGAGAAGATACATAAGAAGATAATAAAGGTGGGGTTGAGTGGTTTTGTCCCCACAGGTGGACCGCGAGGTGTATCACTCTTTCCCCGCTTTACGTGGTGGTCTTGTTCCGAGAGGTGGACCGCGAGATGCGTCACTTTACTAAATTGGGGTTGGTCTTGTCTCAAGAGGTGGATCGTGAGGTGTGTCACCTCGATCTAGCACGTAAAGAAGAACTCAGTAATAAGAAGATAAAGAAGATGTAAGAAAGAGACAGAAATGAAAGTAGAGACGAAACTATAGAAACTGCATATGTTAGGATGTGTTATGTTTTTATGCATGACTTACTTAGCATTAAGTTAATAGATGAGTTCTGTGATGTAGGTGACGACGTTATAACTGGTGAGTACTCAGAGCAAGCCCAAGATTAGGAGGCGATTGGAGGAGTACGCTCGTGAACAGTCCGGCCGGCTGTTGGGACGTTTTGACCAGGACGAGGGTATGTGAGAGAGTTGGCTTATTTGAGTTTTGTCGAAACCGTTTTGAGTTGTTATCGGTCGATTGGAGTCATGTAGATGTACAGAAAGACTCCAAAAATTAGTAGTTGTTTTCTATGTATATACGATTTTGAGTTGCTGAAAAAGGTACTTTTGTTGTTTTTATCGTTTAGTCGAATTTCAGTGCTTTCCTTGAAAGATTAAGGTTTTTAGGCAGGATTTTAGTGAAGGAAGTGTCAACCTATAGATTGAGTGGTCGACCAGTCTTTAGAAGGTGTCGACCGCTTAGTGAGAAAATACGTACAGAGTGTCGACCTGCAAAAAAAAAGATCAACCAAACTCTGTAGGTGTCGACCGGTGCATGTAAGTGTTGATCAGTAGTATAAAAATTGGATGGCAGTGTCAACCTTAAGGATCGACCGACGCAGACAGAGAGAAATGTAGTGTCAACCGGTGCACGCAAGTGTCGACCGGTAGTGTGAAATAGAGGAGAGTGTCGACCACAAGGATCGACCAACGCGGACAGAGAGGAATGAAGTGTCAACGGTAATCACAAGTGTCGACCGGTCAGTGTATTGAACGGAGAAGTGTCAACCGATAGTGTCGACCGATGAAAATAGAGACAAATAAGGTGTCGACCGGTGCTTGCCGGGGTCGATGGAAAATTGATTTTCATGTTTTAGAAAACTTGAAATTTTATTTAAACTCATTTTAGTCAAGTATTACGCTGCGACGATCTCAAACGTTTTCAAAAAGGTCGTTTTAATTCGATGAACGAAAATTTTAAATTTTTACGAATTTTACTCTAGTGTATTTGAGTGAGAAGCAGTAGTGAGCGTATCAGAAACTGCGTGGGTTTTCGGGTCACTACACAAGGAATAGTATTAAATCAGGACCCCTCACTTTTGTTTAATTTATTTACTATACCCATATACTATATTAAGTAAAAATCCTTTAAATTTCATTCTTCACTGCTCCAAACATTTACCAAATATTTTCAAAAAATCCAAAGTGGAACTTAATTAACTTAAAATTATGGGTTTTACCATTAATGTACAATTTAAACATATTTTATATTAAAAATTAACTATTTCTATCAAGTGCAAAATAAAAACTAAAATACATCCTGCCATTGATACTCTTAAACCTTATATTACCGAATTCTTTGATTTACTGTCTTCTAAACCTTAAAACAACCTAAAACTCAATGGTGTATTTTTCTAGCCAAGATCTTTTGGCTTAGAAGGCCTCCATCAAGAAGTTATAAGGAAAGACATTGACAATTTTTGGGAGTTGGAAATTGTAAAAGGAAGACCACTAATTGGTTGGGCACTTCACATAAAATGTAAATAACAGCCAACATTTTTCCAATTAATCTATATTTTACATTATTTATGTAATAAGAAAACAAATTCATAAATCATCGTGGCGATAAGTTCTCTAAAAATTGAGTATTATATTTCATGTATCACTATAAATTATGTTCATTCAACATTGACAATAAACTCATTAAATAAACTCTACGTTTATTTTATGTCCAATCCTTAAGTATAATTCTAAAAATATAAACATGCACACTATAAGGTCTTGAGTCAAGATTAATAATATTAATCATAAATGGATCGATGAGTTTTGATTATTAATGGCAATAAGTTTGAAATAATTAAAGCTCATAAATTAGGTCATTGCATCAGAAGTCACCCAATAAAATAACTCACGGCACGTAATTTGTAAACCGATTTTAAATTTATTATTTTTCTTAATTTTTTGCGTTATTTAAGGTCAACATGTTTCTTTGATTTGAATTATATTGATTTGTTGGCATTGGGCCTCGTATGATTTTTCGTTCAATTAGTCAAGCTAATAGCTTGGAAGTCCTGCATGGTGGAATTTTGAAGCTTGTTCTGAGTAAATTGGTTTTTGTTCTTGTTTTTTTAGGGACCTTTTATGTAGCGTTTGATTTTCTATAAACAGAGGTTTCGTGTGGTCGGTACCATGATTTTTTTTTGGTTAAGTAAATCATTTTTTGTCGCGAGCGAAATTTGTTTAGCATTTGGCATTTTCCTCGGTGGGTTTGGTGAATTTTGGTTTAATATTATGATTCGTGGGCAAATTTATTTGATATATAATATAATATTATATTTTATATATTACATAAATTAAATTTTTGTTTTATTTTACTTTAATTTTTTAAATATAATTTTAAGGAAGAAAGTTTCCCCTTCCTTCTTGCACGTGTGGCTGAGAGGGGAGAGAGGCGAAAGAGGGAGGAGGATGGCGAGGGGAAAGAGTTCCACTACCAAGGGCGGGTTTCTACTCCAATTTGCAAGTTTTGTAAAAGAGTAAGTTGTTTTCTAACTCCGTTTTTGTTAGTTTTGTCATTAGAGTTTTCGTTTATATCTAATTGAGATTTCGAGATTAGAAACTCAAAATAGTTAGTTTTTTTTTTACGTTGTTTTGGTCGATTTGAGGTTTGTGTAGGTTGTTGACTCGATTGGTTGCAGAAATCAGTGAGGGAGACTAGATTTTGCTCTCTCCATTCATTGGAAATCAACGCAGTGGTGTACACTTGTCGAGCAAGTGTCAATTGTGGTAGTTGAGCTGAACAAGTGTCAACCCAGGCAGACCGTAAAGTGTAAGTGTCGATTGATCGGTGGGCACTTGCCATTCCTAAGGGGGCATTATGGTCGACCATTTGCTCAAGGTATCGACCCCTGTTGTGTCTAGCATGTATGAACCTATTGTGGTAAAACCTACCGAGGGTCGACCCTTGTTAGGAGTTGTTGATCCTTGCTATGTCTTGTTTGAGATAAGGGTCGACCCTTGTTGGGAGCGGTCGACCCATGTAGTACATTGCACCCCACATTGAATTTATTTGAAGAACATTTTTCGCTCCTCGACAAAGTTCGCGACTGTTTATCGTAGTCTCTTGGTTGGATTCCTAGTGCCAATTTAAGATCCACATCTTATCATCTTAGTATGCTGATATGAAACTTGATATCGGATTTGTTATAGGTTCCCGCAATATTCCTGTTTTTGACTCTTGGGATTTGATGCTCTTGTTCATGATGCTTGTTCTCTATAGCGTGTGTTGGATAATTGGTAAAGTTGTAGTTGTCATTGAGGTAGGTGTTTTTATATTGTTCTGCATTTGTATTGATTTTTAAAACCTTATTTTGATAGACTGACATCTATGAAAACCTTGATGAGGCCTGGTCACCAACACATCAGTTTTTACATATATGTACATACGTCTTACACATTTACTTTATGAATGCATGGTATTTCATTTACATAAATAGTCGATGGGCCAATGTTTGTTTTGGGCTGCTTGAGCCTTTTTGATATTAAGTTCTAGTTATTTTAGGTTGCATTGGATCGAGCAACCACAACAATCGAAGTCAGATTGTATACATCTTCTAAAGGTTGTTTGTTTGCATGTTAGGGAAATGGTTAATAGGGTGATGATGATGCCCTCCTTGGGTTCGAATCCCTAAACATGGCCAATGTGTTTGTTATTATTATTTTACGGGTGGTGTCGCTACCTGGTCTTTAAATCGCCAACCACTCTTTGATTTTTATAGGTAGTGTTTGTCACAACCTGGAAGTGGACTTAACAGAACGTGATATGCCTCAGAGGTTGAAGACACAACATAGAAACAAAGTACGCTTATCAACCTTTTTAATAACTAACTTGTTTGTTAATTTTGTAGGAATAGGCCATTGTTCACAGGTGTTAGCGTCTTGGATGCTTAACAAGAAGTGTTGATCAAGTGGCGCGCACGGCATGAAGACGTTGGTCAAAATTGGTGCATAAAGCAAAAATGTGTGATCGGGTCAGGCAAGCACAAGAGGATGGACAATAGGCACTCAAGGAGTAATTTCATCGAACAGTTGGCGCACGCAACAAAAGAAGGTGTTAATATGCTGATTGGCGCGCACCAGCTGAAGGTGTAACGCCCAGAATTTCTGTTAAATAATTTTTAAAATTTTGTATCGGTAAACGGCTGGATTCTAGTCAGAATTAAGGGTGAAAAATTTAGCCGGTTAAGTAGAAGATTATTTTGGGGCTAATGAACAAGATGAATTTATAAGATTTCGACCGAAAAACGAACCGAATAACAATTTGATTACACGATTAAAAGTTGAGGGCGATTTAGTAATCAGGATTATTATTAATATAAAAAAAATTAATGAAAGAAAGAGGGAGAAAGATTGAGAAACCTCCTCCCTCCCTCTTTAGTTTTTCCCCACCATCTGCGTGAAGCTCCCTCGGCGATTCCTCCTTCCAGCCAGCGATTCTCCATCAATCTTCAAATTTACGGTAAGTTTAGTTAGTTCTTAGTGGATAGTTAGTTCTTTAGTTATTTTGAGTAGTAAAAATGAAGTTAGAGAGAGTATTGGATAGTTTGGTGAAACCATAGGAGGGGGATACGAATTTGGAGGTTAAAGTTGATTTTTATCATTTTATTGGTGTTTAAGCTGGAAGTAGGAGTAGATTACGGGTTTTTATGGAGAATATTAAGCGTTTGGATAACCGAATACTCGAGTTACAGAATGGTTTCCGTTCAGCCACATTCGGCCAAGCTATAGGTGTTGGATTAGGAATTGGATTAGACCGTTGAAATTAGACGTCTTATAGAATTCATAGTATTTCGAATCGTCCAAATCAAACGAGTATTGGAATAGTTATGCATTTCCGAGGGTTGGTCCAAAATTAAGTTAGAATTTGGGTTTAGATATATTAGATGTTAAATTGTGATTCCCTTTAGAGTTTTATGAATTGGAAGGAAAGTAGAGCTGATAAATATGTGGTTTTATAGGTTCCTCAGTTTAGCGATCTATCTACGAACGAGAAATTGCTAAGGACGCTAGGTAAGTAGTGTAGTAGAGCAGTAGATGTTTTGCCTTCAGGCCTACATCACAGTTTGTTAGGATGCATACACGTTTACTTTATGTTATGTTTTAGCGATTATGCATCATGGTTTTAAAATACAAGAACGAAACGAAAATGAATTTTCATGTTTTTATGGAATGAAACAATAGGATGAGATGAGCGAACGAAATGAGAAGATACGTAAGAAGATAATAAATGTGGGGTTGAGTGGTCTTGTCCCCAGAGGTGGACCGCGAGGTGTATCACTCTTCTCTCGCTTTACGTGTTGACTTCTCCCAAGAGGTGGATCGCGAGTTGTGTCACTTTACTAAATTGGGGTTGGCCTTGTCCCGAGAGGTGGACCGCAAAGTGGGTCACCTCAATCTAACATGTAAAGAAGAATCCAGTAATAAGAAGATAAATAAGATGTAAGAAAGAGACAAAAATGAAAGTAGAGACGAAACTGTAGAAACTGCATATGTTAGGAGGTGTTTGTTTACGATGTTATGTTTTTATGCATTACTTATTTAGTATTAGGCTAATAGATGAGTTCTGTGATTTAGGTGACGACGTTGTAGCTAGTGAGTATTCAGAGCGTACCCAGGACTAGGAGGCGGTTGGAGGAGTACGCTCGTGGACGGTTTAACCCGCTGTTGGGGCGTTTTGACCAGGGCAGGGGTATGTGAAGGAATTTAGTTGATTTGAGTTTAGTGGAATTTGTTTTTGAGTCGTTTTGAACTGTAACTAGATTTCAAACTTTAGTAGTCGATTTTTTTATGTAAATGATGATTTTGAATTGATGGAAGAGTGTAAGTTGTGTTATTTTATCGTTGAGTTGAGTTTCGGTGATTCCTCTGTAGAAATTAAGGTTTTGAAAACAGATTTTGTAAAGGAAGTATCGACCTGTGCCCAAAAGTGTCGACCGCTCAGGGTAAAAACGAGTGCGGAGTGTCGACCTGTATGTAAAGGAGTCGACCAAACTCCATAGGTGTCGACACCTTGGGTCGACCTACTCGGACAGAGAGAAATGTAGTGTCAACCTGTGCATGTAAGTGTCGACTGGTAGTGTAATATTGGACGTAAGTGTCGACCTCAAGGATCGACCGACGCGAACAGAGAGAAACGTAGTGTCGACCGGTGTACACAAGTGAAATCCGGTAGTGTAAAATGGACGTGAGTGTCGACCTCATGGATCTTCCGATGTGGACAGAGAGAAACGTAGTGTCGACCGGTTAGCGTGAGAAGTAGAGAGGTGTCGACCGATAGTGTCAACTGATGAAAACAGAGACAAACAAAGTGTCAACTGGTGTTCACGGGTGTCGACTGAAAATGCCTTTAGTGTTTGAAAACTCGAATTTTATTTAAATTGATTTTAAATCGAAGTCTTCCGCTACGACGTTTTATTTAAACGTTTTCAAATGTGTCGTTTTAAGTCGAGGAACAAAGTTTAAAATTTTTACACGAATTCTCCAGGAGTATAAGTGTGCGAGTAATAGTAGAGGGAGAGCAGATCGGAAATTGACGAGTCAGTTTTCGGGTCGTTACAGTTGTGGTATCAGAGCAGAGAGCGAATAAGAAACGAGTAAGTTTTTGGGGCGCTACAGAAGACAACGCACGCACAAAGAGGGCAGCAAGGGCTCTTGACAACAGGGCGCACATATGAGAGATGGTGTGCACAAAGGGAGGCATGGGCGAGTTGAGGCGCGCAAGGCAGCATCATGCGCGCACGAGTAAGGACACCTAGATTGCAGCATGCGCACGCAAGGAAGATCATCAGTAGAGCGCGAGCATCACCTCTCCATGCATCAGTGGCGCGCATCAGCAAGGTGCAACATCAAGTGTGCTGTGAACATTAATCCGACTTGGAAACACTCCAATGGCTATTTTCACCAACGGGTCTAATTTGCATCAATTTTGCTTCTTTCCTTTTTCAATTTTCAGCACCATGTTCTGAGTTTATTTAAACTTTTTATGAAGGATTGTAAACCAACTTTGGAATATTGGAAAAATTGGATTGAAGTTTCTTCAATTTGCCGAAGTGATCGTCGTAGTTCTCCAGGGCCACTCCCCTAGGAGGGTGGATCCCGTTTCACGACCACTAGATTCTGGGTTATTAGTGGCTCGATTCCGTCATTCTCACCTCGAAGCTGCTCCAGTAGGGTGGAACATAGAGGCGGGTCATTACCATCGTCCGTGGCCGCGTGCACGTCTTCCTCGCCGAATGAGCTATTTTCTGGGAGGTGTTGAAGTTGCCTTCCGAACCTGTTATGACTCATCACTTTCACCCCATCAGCTCTTTATGAGGAAGAAACAAGGCAGTTTCTTCAGTGTACGCAGAGCTTTATCCATTTTGTTGGTGGTTCCTACGTACGCGTTGGTGCCTTCCCGAGCGGTGCTCTAGGTTGCCAATCGGCTCGGCAGTCGTCCCCTTGTCATTCTAGTCATTCCATAGTCATCTTTTGAGGACGATCCATAGGTGGGTTACCCATTCCCAGGTAACTTGACTCACGTCCATCTTCACAACATTACACCATTTTCTATTTTTTTTGCTTCTGTTTGTTGTTTTTTGTTGTTTGCTTCTGTTTGGTTTGATCACGTTTCTTATTAGTGAGAGGTTTGCAGGTCTGTGGCATATCATCTGGTATCAGAGTTGAATAGCTCCTTGTTATTTCTATTCTTTGTTGTTCTGTGTTTTCTCTTTTGCTGTGTTGTTGTGTTTTCTATGTCTGTTTTTTGTTTGCGTGAATAACAATGTTCTGCATGTTTAAAAGCATGATGTTAGTTGTCTGAATATTAGGATTGTCTATCATGCATGGCTATCATTATATTTTGTTTAGCTGACCAGGATGTTGTTTTACATTTTTCGTTCTTTGTGTTTCTTGTTTCTGTGTTTTCTGTCTTCGTATGTCAAATATTTTGCATGTTTATATCTCTTGTAATTCTATTTGATCACTAAGAATGTTTTGCATGCATAAATTCTTGATATTTTTATTTAGCTAAGTAGGATTTTTTTCTGACCTTTGTTGTGTCAGTATGTGTTTTATTTTCTGTTCTGTTTTTGTGATATTTGTTGTTTTTGCGTTTTCTGCTCACATTTTCATTTCTATTTTGCTAACTAGAATATCCCATGTTGCATAGCTAACAACCTGCTTAGTTAAACAGCATACATGGTTGTTCTCGTTGTTTATTGTTTAGTGTTTTGTCTATGTGTGTCTGCTTGGTCAATTTTCTGTTTTTGTGCTGAGTTGTTTATCATTTTCTGTTTTTCTGTTTGAGAGCATACCCGATAATATTTGCACGTAAATCATGATATAATCTGCTTGAATATTAAGGATGTTCTCATGCATAATTTCGTGATTTTTCTGTTTAGGAAACTAGGATGTTTTGTGTATCTCTGTGATCTTTGTTTTCTGTTTTTGTCATTGAGTCTGTTTGTGTGTTTATGTTTCCGTTTTGTCGTAACAACAAAAATGTTGCACGCATAATTGTCTTATCTTGTTTAGAATCTAGTTTGTTTAGTTTTCAGTTTAGCTATTTAGGATGATTCACTTGTGTTTAGTTTGTGTGTTAACTATGTGTTTGTTTATTTTACAAAAGGTTCTTGTGCCTTTAAAGCATGCTTCGTTATCGTTGATACATCTTTTGGAGAGCCATGATTCTGTTTGATATCCAAAACTGTTGTCATTTTGTTTTTTGTGTTTTTCTGTTTAGATTGTTCATTGTTTGTTTTGTTTAATTTATAGATTGTCTTTTTGAAATCAAAACATGAATCTGTTTTCTGTTTTTCAAACATACTCCTTTTGCTGCAACATGATTCTGTTTTGGTATTCAAATCTGTTTCTTTTCTTTGTTCTTATTGTGATCCTTCGAGTCATTGTCTTAGTCAACTTTATTAAGATTTATCCATCTCATTTGGGTGATCAAATTGGTAATTGTTTAGCCTAAGCCGAGAACCATTTTTCTGCTTTGTTATCTAAACTCTTTTTGTTAATTTCAATTGTGTTATCTTGTTTTCAATTATCCAAATTGCTGTATAAACTAATTGTTGTGTTTTGAATGATCATCTTTAGAAGTTTGTGAAAAGAATTTGGTGTACTAAAATTGGATATATTTTTCTGGTTGGCTTAAAAACAAAATGTTGTTTTAAAGCCTATTTCACCTTATGAAATGTTAAATTGTGTGTTGTGATTCCTTTCTGTTTTATGTTTCTTTCTAAGATGTATTGCTTCTGTTTGTATGTGGTGTTCTTAGAGTCACCTTCTTTGGAAATATTGAGCTACAAGTTGAGATTTCTATTTGCCGAAACAATTTCCGTTTAAGCCAAGTAGTCGATCATTTATGAAATGAGATTTCCTTTATTTTTCTTTATCTTTCTTTAAGCAATTTAATCTGTTTGTTGACAGTATTCTATTTGGTTATTAAGCTGAAATTATGTTTCAAAATAAATCTCTTTTCAACAAAATCAAAACTGTTGTAGCTTAATAGCTGTTATTTTTTTTTTGTGTTGCTTCCTTTTGTTTCCAAATCTGTTTTTTTTTTTTTTTCATCAATTGTGTTTCTGCCTTGCTGCAAGAATTATTCTATGCTCATATGAACTTTGTTCTATTTCTTAATTGATAATATTAACATGTATAATTGTCATGTTTGTTGTGTTCTAGACTTGCTAATTTGTTAGTCGATTCTGTGTAGTTTTCCATAATGATCACTTATGTTTTGTTTAGTCTTCTGTAGTACTCAAAGCATGTTTCAACTGCTTCTGTTATGAATGCTTAAATCGATAATTATGTCATGCTTAATTGTGATTTGATTCTATTAGTTAACCTGATTATTTTTCCAGATTAGTTTGCTGATTATTCTCGTTGTTATCTAGTTAGTTTTATAGGTTTTTAATTTATATCATCTTGTCGAAAAATTTGATAAGTTTTGAGCAAAAACGTAAACCAATCTTCTGATTTGACTTATAAACTGTTCTCCTGGTTTTTGTTGAGTATCCTGTTAGCCAAGTTGTGTCCTTATTGTGTTACTGTGTCATTTTGTTTTTAAGTTTGAACATGTTATGTTGTGGTAGGAATATGTTACAAAACAATAGAAATCAACTTATTGAATGTGTTGTGTTGTGTATTGAATGTTAATTCCTTAGTGTTTAAAAAGAAATTGGTGTGTTTTTGGTGTTTTGAGTAGCAAATTATAATCTTTGATAAGTAATTGTTGATGATGTTTTTGCTATGGATTCCTTTTGTTGTTTGGTGTTTGATGAACAAAATAATGAAAGTTGTTTGATTTTTGTGAAGATGTTTGCGAATCTTCTCTGCCTTATAATTTTATTAGTTGGATAATTTTAATGAGTGTTCTATGTTGAGAAACTAACTTTGGCAAAGGAAGAGGAAAAGTCTTTCTCGAGATTGGCATTCTCTTGGCCATAGAGGATAAATACAACCCATGGAGGAAGAACCACCCTTCCATCCCTCCTAATGATCACTCTTGATCAAAATGAGGTATTTGGTGTCCTATCTTCAAGGTATGCACCACTAAACACTTCAAATTATTAGAATATAAGAATTGGTTGCTTAGAAGGTAATTTTCGATATTTATGACCAATATAGTGTATACTATTCTTTTGCCTAGCATGAATATAAGTGATGAAGATAATTAGGAAGTATGTTTATTGTTAAAATTGATGATGCCCAATTTTGAGAAAAATTTGTTTAATTATTTACTTGATTGACTGAGTTGGCATCTATATTATTGAATTTTAAATTTAGAAAAGAATCTCGTTCGAGGCTTGAAAATTTTTATGGATAAATTATCTTGAGCTTATAGTTGATTTGCATAATTTAACTTGACGTATGATTATCCTTAGAATATACTCATTGGTTTGAAAAGAATGATTCTTTCCTTGAGTTATTTTTGAATTGCTTGGTAGCATGGAAAATGAATATGTTCAAATACACTTTGTATGAATTTTTTTTTTTAGTTATCAATTATGTTGCTTGCAAATTGTTGGTATTGACATTTCAAATTTTTAAAATTTATTTGAAGCATTGTGGTTGGATAATAGGATTGTAACTTTATTCCATATGCTTAATTATTTTTGTTCCATTGCTATTTAATCTTTTTATGGGTCAAGTAAGGACCATGGGTCTAAGTTGAAAAGAGGACCAAAGTTGATTAGGTTCATTTGAGCTTGAGCGTATGGACACTAGGGTGTCACGATTGTGCAAAGGGCAAAACCTCTAGATTTGAGGACAAATTCTCATTCACCCGAAGAGTATGATACGCCTATGATTGACAAGGCATTGGATTTGAGAACAAATTCTCATGCACCTGAAGAGTATGATATGCATCAGAGGTCGAAGGCACGACATAGAAATAAGGTATGCTTATCAACCTTTTTAATGACTAACTCGTTTGTTAATTTTGTAGGAATAGGCCATTAATCGCAAGTGTTCGGATCTTGGATGCTTAATAAGAAGATGTTGATCAAGTGGCGCGCACGACATGAAGACATTGGTCAAAATTGGCACATGAAGCAAAAATGCGTGATCGGATCGAGCAAGCACAAGAGGATAAACCATGGGCGCTCAAGGAGTAATTTCATCGAACAGTTGGCTCACGCAACAAAAGAAGGTGTTGATGTGCTGATTGATGTACGAGCTGAAGGTAACACACGCACAAAGAGGGAAGCAAGGGATCCTGACAACATGGTGCACAGATGAGAGATAGTGCGCGCAAAGAGAGACATGGGTGAGCCGAGGCGCGCAAGGCAGCATCATGCGTGCACGAGCAAGGACATCTGGATTGCAGCATGAGCGTGCAAGGAAGACCATCAGTAGAGCGCAAGTATCACCTGTCCGTGCATCAACAGCATGCGAGCGCGCATCAACAAGGCGCAACATCACGTGCGCTGGCGTGAACAGTAATCCGACATGCTCTAATGGCTATTTTTTCCAATGGCTCTAATCTGCATCAATTTTACTGCTTTCCTTTTTTTGATTTTTCAGCACCATGTTATGAGTTCATTTAAACTCTTTTTGAAGGATTGTAAACCAACTTTGGAATATTGGGAAAATTAGATTGAAGTTTCTTCAATTTGCCTAAGTGTAATAACTCAGAAATTTTAAATTTTAAATTTTTATTTTCGAAATTTTTACTTTAATCTCGGTCGGAGTTTTGAGAAATATTTCAACGGGAAATTTAAATTTTTAGACTCGGAGCCTACTTTTGCGACGGTGTTCGAAATTTAAAGTCGGGAGGTCGAGAAATTTACAAAATTACGGACGATTGAAACACGTGAGGGCATTTTGGTAATTTGTATTTAAATAAAAAATAATAATAATAATAACAAGGTGGAATGGCTTCGGGTGGAAGCCATTCCACCCTGTGCTGTGTCGTGCGGCCGAGTGAGCGAGAACGAGAGGGGGAACGCGAGTAGCCGAGAGAGAGAGAGAGAGAGAGAGAGAGAGAGAGAGAGAGAGAGAGAGAGAG
>CM039531.1:2963186-3001546 GCA_022433055.1 Begonia peltatifolia | reverse complement strand
TTGTTGCTTCTAACCACCATCTAACTTAACATACATCTAATTTAATGCCTAAGAATGCATGCAACTATAAAACATTACAGGAAGGCGAATGTTTGCCAACAAAAACATAAGGGCGAATGTTTGCCGAATAAAATTCAATTACAAATTAATTCCGAGGGAGACAAATCCCTTCTTCATGTGCTTCCACCTTTAGCTCCCACGATAGCAAGTGCAATGGTTGATATTTGTCATTTATGCTCAGGTCTCATTCCAAATCCGCGAAGAGACATTTGACATTCGTAATTCCTGCAAAATAATTGAACTTATTAGTGAATAGGTTGGATAAAGCTCGTGCCTTGGTTTGTGATCGAGTGATGGCCCTCTGGGGCACATCAAGTGCTCTAGGTTGCCAATCGGCCCGGCAATGGTCCCCTCGTCATTCCAGTCATTCCATAGTCATCTTTTGAGGAGGATCTACAGGAGGGTTATCCATTCCCAAGTAACGCGTCGCACATCCATCTTCACGACATTATGCTATTTTCTATTTCTTTACTTCTATTTGTTGTTTTTGTTGTCTGCTTTAGGTTGGTTTGATCACGTTTCTTCTTAGCGATAGGTTTGCAGGTCTGTGGCATATTAGAACATCGGGTTGGACGCCAGATCCTCAAAGAGGACCCAATCACCTAGCCCAACACGTTTCTTCCTACGTACGTGTTGGTGTCTTCCCGAGCAGTGCTGACACGATTCCACCTCGAATGAGTCGTGTTTTACCCACAAACGAAACAGAAAAACAAAAATGAGCAGAAAACCGAATGTTGTCCGATGAGAAACCCTTTTAGGCTCAAGACATAACGATCTTCCGAAGGAAGATGACAGCAAACGGAATCGGTTTCTGGCCACTTTCTTCGTTTATCCTTCTCTGGAAAAGAGAGGGAAGACGAGTGGAACGATGACTATTCAAGCAACCTTGGGCTTGAAAGCTCAAGGAGATGCATTCCTTCTCGGTTCTTGACCGAACCGAGCCTTACCGTTCAACAAGCTTCAAGCTACTTCGGCTGAACACAAAAGGGGCTATTCTCATAGATTCAACAACCTTTACACACACCAATAGCCATGTATTTATAGACCTAGAGTGGCTGAAGGTTAGAATGGGCTTGGGCTTCGAAATGGGCCACATGGTTGGCCATTCTTGGTCCACTTGCACACCAAATCACTCTTCAAGCTTTGACCCATTTGTTGCATCAATGGGCTGTTAAACTCCGGCCCAATTGTTGCTTCTAACCACCATCTAACTTAACATACATCTAATTTAATGTCTAAGAATGCATGCAACTATAAAACATTACAGGAAGGCAAATGTTTGCCAACAAAAACATAAGGGCGAATGTTTGCCGAATAAAATTCAATTACAAATTAATTCCGAGGGAGACAAATCCCTTCTTCATGTGCTTCCACCTTTAGCTCCCACGATAGCAAGTGCAAGGGTTGATATTTGTCATTTATGCTCAGGTCCCATTCCAAATCCGCGAAGAGACATTTGACATTCGTAATTCCTGCAAAATAATTGAACTTATTAGTGAATAGGTTGGATAAAGCTCGTGCCTTGGTTTGTGATCGAGTGATGGCCCTCTGGGGCACATCAAGTGCTCTAGGTTGCCAATCGGCCCGGCAATGGTCCCCTTGTCATTCCAGTCATTCCATAGTCATCTTTTGAGGAGGATCTACAGGTGGGTTATCCATTCCCAAGTAACGCGTCGCACATCCATCTTCACGACATTATGCTATTTTCTGTTTCTTTACTTCTATTTGTTGTTTTTGTTGTCTGCTTTAGGTTGGTTTGATCACGTTTCTTCTTAGCGATAGGTTTGCAGGTCTGTGGCATATTAGAACATCGGGTTGGACGCCAGATCCTCAAAGAGGGCCCAATCACCTAGCCCAAGTTCAAATCTAAATAATCTTATACAAACCCAAATACAAGAGAACTTCTCATCATGAAATAAAAATGACTTAGAAGAGCCCAGATTCAAATTAAATGAAAACGTGTTTGAATTGGTTCTAGTCACTCTTTGAGATAGAATGGAAGAAAAGAGATATTTTCGGACGAGTAAAAGGATCCAATGACTTTTAAAGAATTGAACGAGGAGTATGACGTGAAAATCTCATGTAAGGTTCTGTAAAGTGGTAGACAAAACTAAGAAATAACTCATCACATGCGAAATTATAGAAGATCCCCTTTAAGATCAAACAATTCTATCGAATTGAGTATGACTGTATGTGTGATAGCATCTACTATATCAGGAATATCAAAGAACCTGATTATGGAAGTTGCTCAGGATACATTTTTTTAGTTTAGCTTATTGAATCTATTTTCTAATTCAAGATCTCTCTTACTAACTGGAATTAAAGAGTTATAGATCTGTTCCGCCCGAATCAGATAAACACTCTAACAAAGAAAGAGATAATATGGGAAATTGCCACTGAACCTCAATTACTAATTGCTCTTGTCCTTGCTTGTAGATTGAGGGGATCATTTGGGGTGACAAACTAACATAGTAAAAAAGTTATACTAAATGCATATGCATGTAAAACTGGTTTCACGTTTCTTTTCAAACAATAAGTTAAGATGCAACACATGTATTTACAATTACATTTAATAAGAAATTCATTAGTTTCATTGTAAAAGCACATGATCCACCAGCAATAGATGTGACATTATTCAAAACGTTATCGTATACATAAAAAATTATACCCAAAATAAGTCATCATCGTACTTAAGTTTTTATGAATCAATTCAAGTGAAAAAGAAGAGACAATCAAAGACCCCTCCGACATAGTAACATAGAAATCACCAATCCAAAGATGCAGCAGCACCTCATGTGTTAAGAAGAAGTGGGAGTAACGACGTTATAAAGTCTAGCAGCATTACCCCGGGTAGCTGAAAAACCAGTCAACAACGACACTACCTATAACTACAATCAATAAATATATCCTAATCAGATTTAGGGATTCGAAACCCGAATGAGCATGTCATCACCACCCTATTACCTATTTTTGCAACGTGTGAGCAAAACATTGTCACGCAGTAGAAGATGTGTAAGGATAGCCTCATGATGCTTTGACACCAAAATTGTCAAAACATCAAGAAGATTCATCCTCCAGTATATAACATTAAACACAAAATGAAATATTATGCATCAATGACAAACATTTAAAACATATGTACATATATACATAAAAAGTTGACATGTTGTGACCAAGTCCCTTAATTCACAAAAATACGATATTTATAAAATAATGTAACGCAGTGCAAAAAATATAAAATCGCTACCTCAAAGACTAACGCTCTTCTTTATCATATAAGTGACAACCTCAAGTATCGCCTCATAGTCCACAAACTCACAAGAGGGTAAACAAAATCAAAGTCATGAAAATTCCACTTAGCAGGAGATGGTAAGTGGATCCAAGAGAGGGAAGGAATAGTAAGAGTTCACTCATCAACCATGAGCTCATGGAACAATGGAGACACACTCCTTATGATTCAAGGATCGTGGCTTACCTTTCGGCAATCTCTAAATCACTTGGAAGAAAAATTGAGTTTTCTATTAATTCGGCAAAAAGTTGTTTACACCCACTAATAGCAATGCTTAAATAGAAACCTAAAGTGGATATTAGGGTTAAGTCTTGATGGGAGATTATTTGAGCCATTAGATGAGAGGATAATCTGTAGCCAAGCTTGCTCTTTTGTGTACCCAATCCAACGGTGTACATGATGACTTAATTTTGCTTGATCAATGGTGGAACTTTGATGTGTCATCCATATTTGTGAACATTACCAATTGTAGCTACAAAACTTACCTTCAAGTGGGCTTCTTCCTTTGCTTCATTTCTTTTGGACCGAGTCTTCCAACCATAATCAATCCACCATCATACATCTAATCCTAACTCCACAATCTAATACATGATACTATATATAAAGTACATACATAAAGACTAGAGTTTGCCAAAAATAAAAGAAACAAATTTCAAAAAACGTTTACACGACTTATGGCTTGGGAAGAAAAATTCCCATTGGGCCTTGAGTTGAGTCCATCCGTGCATCCCAAGCCAAAACATGCAGGGTTTGATTCATGTCGATGACCCTTGGTTCCCATTTGGAATCTTCTAAAAGATCAAGATATGCAAAATAAACAAAATTATTAATGAAGAGATTAAGTAAAGTAAGCGCCTTTGTTTGGGAACGTGTGATATGCCTCCTGGGCATGTTAAAGCTCCATAGCCAATAATCTAACATTGGATCAAACTTAGATGAAGGTGGAGGCACGTTGGCATCTACTAGGGGAACAAGATCCAAAAATTCATTTAATTTCTTGATTGTAGGTGGAGTTGCAAAAGAGGAAGATGAAGAAGAGGCTGAAACAGACGGCAGAGAGAGAGAAAGAGAGATAAAAAATGATTTTACTATACTGAACATTTTGGAAAACCACAGTTTACAATATATTACAGTAATCAAATGATAAATTGATAAGACAATCAACTAGTAATTACATTTGAACTAAACTATAAGGAAGATATGCTAACATCCCCCTTCAAGATCAAGGCCGTAGGCCGAAGATCTTGGATAAGAAGGCATTGAATGTTGATGGTGGAAGAGGTTTCGTGAGAGCATCAGCAAGTTGGTTTTCGGACGACGTAAATTGAACCAACAGTTTCTTTTGAATTACCTTTTCCCAAACAAAGTGATAATTTATTTCCACATGTTTGGATTTAGAGTGTAGAATCGGATTGAAAGCAAGATAAGTGACACTTAGATTATCACAAAGTATAAGAGATACCTTGGTGGGCATAATATCCAATTCCTTTAGCAATGATTGCAACCATAAGATTTCCGCTACGCCGTTGACTACACTCCGGTATTCGGATTCAATATTGGAGCACAGAACGAATTTTTGCTTAGTGGAAGACAAGGAAATAAGATTCCTTCAGAGAAAAACACAGACGCGCTTGTACTTTTAAAATCATCTTGGCAGGAAGCCCAGTCTGCATCTGTATAACATGTCAAATCATAAGTTGGAGAGGGCGAGAACGAGATACCTAGAGATGAAGTGCCTTTGAGATATCTCAAAATGCGTTTAACTGCTTGCCAATGAACGTCTGAAGGAGCATGCATAAATTGTGACCTTATTCACGGCAAAGACTATGCAGGACGAGTAAGACAACAGTATTGTAATCCTCCAACGATGCTACGGTAGCCATTTCACAGAGGTATTCTGAAGTTGGTAGATAAGATAGGTCTTGCAACCATTGAAGTTGGAACTGATTTGCAAGAAGTCATGTTGGCCTATAAAGTAACTTAGAAATATATTTGGACTGAGAAAAACTCATACCTGTAGAAGTATGGGTCACAGAGATGCTGATAAAAAAGGATAGTGGACCCAGGTCTTGTACTCTGAAATGTGAGTGCAGATAGACTACAAGTTGATCCAAAAGAGTTGGAGAATCTCCTATCAATATAATGCCGTCGACATAAATAAGCATAATGATAATCGAGTTATGCGTGCGACGTATAAACAGTGAAGAGTCAGACTTTGACGTTGAGAAATCCTAATTTATTAAAGCATGGTGTAGCTTGGTGTACCAAGCCCTAAGAAAGTGCTTGAGACCATATAACGCTTTGTGTAACAGACACATCTCCGGGGAGGTAGAGGGACTAATAAACCTGGGGGTTATTGCATATACACTGTTTCTATCAGATCACCATATAAGAAAACATTAGTTATATCAAGAGCTGGCGAATAGTCCACTTAAAAGAAACAACTAGGGACAGAACGGTACGAACTAAAGTTAGTTTGACTACTGGACTAAAGGTCTCATCATAATCAATACCCTCTATTTGGTCTTAGCCTTTTGCCATCCGTCTATCTTTATACCTGGATATTGTATCATCTAAATTTAGTTTAATCTTGAAGACTCACTTGCAGCCAATAGTTTTGGCTCCTTTGGAAAGAGGGACTAGTGTCCAAGTATTGGTTTCTTTCAGGGCTGAAGTTTCCTCCTTTATAGCAACTAACCAACGAGGATATTTGGAGCCTTGTTGAAATGTCCTAGGTTCATCAGAAGTTTCAATAGAGAAGACTTTTAGTTTAAAAATGTCATCTTTAGCTCTAATTCGCATAGTATGCTCGTTTGGGCGAGTGGGAAAAAGTGGCTGAGTGGGGATGCTCACATGTGAAGAGGAGGGAAAAAATTGGTTTGCATGTTCAAGGGGAGGTTAAGGAAAATGAGAAGGATGTGGTATAATGTTGGAAATAGAGTAGGGTCTGGTGGAAGCATGTGTGGGTGAAATGAACTTGTTTGTAGAGTAAAATGGAAAAGGAAGGAAGGTAATTGGAAGAGAGAAAGTGAAGTGTGGTGGAGGAGACTTAGTTGTTGTCGAATAAGGAAAACTAGTTTAATCAAGTGTGACATGACGAGAAATATAAATTTTGTTTGAGAGAAAATCTAAGCAAAAGCAGCCTTTATGGTGAAAACTAGGCCCCAAGAACACATACGAAAGTGAGTGAGGTTGTAACTTATGTTGAGTGAAAGGTCGTAGGAAAGGAAAACATATACATCCAGAAATACATAAATATGCATAATCTGGAGGTGAACCAAATAAGCATTCAGATTGAGATTTGTAATTTAGGACCAGAATGGAAAGCAAATTGATTAAGGCAGTGGCTGTGGAAAAAGCGTAAGTTCAGAAATGTTGAGGAACTTATGAGGGAAATAGTAAAGCAAGATTAGTTTCGACAATGTGATGATTTTTTCGCTTTGCAGGTCCATTTTGATTTGAAGTGTATGGACATGAAACACGATGATGGATACCAAGGGTCGAAAACAGAGGGGCAAGAGATCAAAATTCTCCACCCCAGTCCGATTGGACGATTTTGATTTTAGAACCATATTGAGTGTGAACGAAGTTATAAAAGTGTACAAAGGTATTGTGAACCTCGCTTGTTTAATTTCAAAGGAAAGATCCAAGCAAAACGTGTGCAGTCATCAACAAATAAGACAAAATAACGTGTACCAGTAATAAATTTAATGGAAGATGGACTCCAAATATCAGAATGTACTATATGAAAAGGGAAATTGGCATCTAAATCAGAGGGTTGAAATGCCAAACGATGCGTTTTGCTCATCTTACATGGAACACAAAATTTATGCAAATTTGTTTGATTACAATTGACATTTCATGTTTTTAATACATGTTGCAAAATAAGGATCGAATGATGCCCTAAATGGAAATGCCAAATTTAGGAGGAAGGATTGTCTGGAGCCAGCAGTTGTGTGGACAGGAATTGAACCGGGCCGACGACCGCAAGGTGGTAAAGACCGTCATTGAGGGAACCTCGAAGTAGAGTTCGATGAGTATCCCGATCCTTGACCAAAAAAAAAAAAACAATCGTGATGAAATTCCACAAAAACAGAATTCTCTCAGGTCAATAGAGCTACAGATAGTAAGTTTTGGAGATATTGGGAGTGTGACATACATTGGATAATTTGAGTGAACGGTATGAAGTGGGAATAGCAGTAAAACCAAGTTGAGAAATTTCCGTCGGTAGTGGCAACTTGGGAAGGTCTGGTGTACGGCTGAAGTTGGTTCAGGAGGGAAGATTCCGACGTGAAATGGTGGGTTGCACCGGAGTCGGCGACCCACAGTGCGGGGAGCACAGGAGCTAACGACGTCAGTAGGATTCCGATCAATTGCGCAGAGGTCAGGTGATGGCCGATGAGTGGAGGAGATGAGTGGATGTTGTTCTGGGTTTGGGTTGTCGGTACGCATGAGAAATGAGCTTGGGCTGGTGAGATGTTGAAACTTGAGGATTGGAAGTGGGCTTGGGGGGGTTTTGGTCGATAGGAGGCGTTTAACCTATAGTAGCAGGCCAGGGCCGAGTGGCCCACTATGTGACAGATCTGGTATTTGGGTTTAAAGTGGTGATTGGGCTGGGTTGGACGTGATGAATTGGGTTGAGGAAAAGGCACAGGTCCGTTCTGCTGTGAACCAGAGGAAAAATTTGGGCGGAATGAGATGTTTTACCCCTGGTTGGAAAGTATGCTAAGAGACAGCGTTAGCAAGCATCTGGTTGGGCATCGGAAGAGAGACGACCATATTCTGTTTCTTCATACAGAAATCATAACTCTGAAGGAGATTGTGGATTTCCTCCATATATGGCTGGTCAGCTCGGTTGGTAATGGAGGTGACAAATGCGTTGTATTCACTGCCGAGGCCACCGAGAAAATATACCAGTTGGTCCCGATAGTAAACTGGTTCTCCGATGGCCGCCAGAGTGTTGCAGATGGTAGTCATCTTTTGGATATAGGCAGTGGCAAAAAGCCTATCTTTTGACAGAGAATGAAAGCGACTTCAGAGATCGGTGATTCTGGCGAGTGAGGAAGAGCAAACATTTGGGCGTGGGCCGACCAAATATCACTAGCCGTGGTGAATGAAACGATTTGGGGAAGAAGTTCTTCAGACAGCGAAGCAAATGTTCGTTTTCTTCAATATAAACGTTATATTTTCTCAAATCAAATCTTTATTTATTTTTATTTTTTGAAAGAGAAATACCAGGATCTTGGACACATTGATTTTCACAAATATAATTAATAAAAATTACTACTTACCTTGATCCATGATTTGAAATAAAAGTTTCTCTCCCTTAACCTTTTTTCTTCTTTAATGCTGGTTTTTGATGGAGTAACCAACGTAATCTCTCATTCTTCTTTTTAAAGGCAGAGAGAGAGGACTCTCTTATCATCACATTTAATTTCCATCAAATTAAATGAGTTTAACCAATAAGATCTTAACACATAGGGCCACATCACATGGATTCCAAAATTTGACTGTTGGATTTCCAAATTTTTGTTGTTTATAGGAAATAATTAAAAAAAAAACACTAATATTCTCCCACTTGGCCCATGTGACATTATCATAATAAATTAAATATTTCATCATATTGGTCAAACATAATATCATTATATAGTATACAATTAATATGGATCATAGCGGTCGCATGTCATTGTAGCAACATAGTTCCTTCCATGTATCACAATATTAATTTATACTAAAAATTATATCATAATGGTCCACACTAATATTTTTATCACAAGAAAAAATCCTGTTAATATCATAACTTCATAATTTCATTTAAGAATGCATTCAACTTTATTAAACAGGATTCATAAATGTATATCAGAAACTATAAATAAACGAGCTCAAAAGTGTCAAGTACATAAGGAACATAAACATAAAGTCAATATTTGGTAATGCCCATTCGTTCGACATGTTTTGTAAATGTCTTTGGTGGCAATCCTTTTGTCAACGGATCCGCAATCATAAGGTTGGTGCTTATGTGTTCGATTGACACCCTTTGTTTCTGAACTTCTTCTTTAACGGCCAAGTATTTCAAATCCATATGTTTTGCACCTTTGGAATACTTGTCGTTTTTAGAAAAGAAGACTGCTGCGGAATTGTCACAATAAATTTTCAGCGGCTTGGCAATACTGTCAACAATTCCAAGTCCTGAAATAAAGTTCCGTAGCCATAAACCCTGAATTGTGGCCTCAAAACATGCCACAAACTCAGCCTCCATAGTGGATGTAGCAGTGACAGACTGTTTAGCACTCTTCCATGATATTGCTCCTTCGGCTAAAAGAAACAAATAGCCAAAAGTGGATTTTCTGGTATCCACGCATCCAGCATAATCTGAATCTGAATATCCAATCACCTCAAGATGATCAGATCGCTTATAGATGAGCATGTGATCTTTTGTTCCTTGCAAGTACCTAAGTACTTTCTTTGCAGCTTTCCAATAATCTATGTCTGGGTTACTTTGATACCTGCCCAGCATTCCGACAACAAAACTAATGTCGGGTCTGGTACAAGTCTGTGCATACATCAAGCTTCCAACAATAGATGCATAAGGAATGTCTTTCATTTGTGTACGTTCCAACTCATTCTTTGGACATTGATTGAGATTAAACTTATCTCCTTTCTGAATTGGAACAACACTTGCAGAGCATTTTTCCATTCTGAATCTCTCTAGAACTTTATTAATATATGCTTTCTGAGACAATCCCAATAATCCTTGTGATCTTTTCCGGAATATTTCAATTCCAATCACATAAGATGCATCTCCCATATCTTTCATTTCAAAGTTCATATCGAGATATTTCTTGGTTTCAAATAATAATCCAAGATCATTAGTGGCAAGCAATATATCATCAACATACAGAACCAGAAATATAAACTTACTCCCACTGATCTTTAGATATATACACCGATCAATGATGTTTTCCTTAAATCCAAAGGAAGTAATGGTATCATTAAACTTAAGATACCATTGCCGGGAAGCTTGTTTAAGTCCGTATATTGACTTCTTTAGTTTACACACCATGTGTTCCTTTTCTTTAACTGCAAAACCTTCAGGTTGATCCATATAAACTTCTTTATCTAAATTCCCATTTAAAAAGGCAGTTTTCACATCCATTTGATGGAGCTCTAAATCATAATGAGCTGCCATTGCCATTGCCATAATAATTCTGAGAGAATCCTTTTTCGAAACAGGAGAAAAGGTTTCTTTGTAATCAAGGCCGTCTTTCTGAGTATAACCTTTGGCAACGAGTCTGGCTTTATTACGTTCGATATTGCCATTTGAGTTGCGTTTAGTCTTAAAAACTCATTTACACCCAACTCTTTTACAACTTTCAGGCAAATCGACGAGTTCCCAAACTCTATTTTGTTCTATCGATTTCAACTCATCTTTCATGGCATCTAACCATTTATCAGAATTCTCACTTTCCATGGCTTGTGAAAATGAAACTGGATCGTTATTAATTCCTAAATCAATTTCAGACTCTTGAAGATAAACCACATAATCATCTGAGATAGCAGATCTTCTTTCTCTTACAGATCTTCTTAATGGAATTTCTAATGGTTCATCTATTATAGGTTCACCAGTGACCATATCATTATGTGGTGTTTGATCATTAATTTGTTGTTCTTGTAAGTCATTGAAATAATCAACAACTGTTGGAACAACAACTTGAGAAGAAGTTATAGGTATTGAAACTTGCACCCTAACTTCATTAATATCCACTTTACGTGGTTCCAAACTCCCACTAATTTCACCATTTTCAATAAACCTAGCATTTCCAGTTTCAACTATTCTCGTACTATGGCTAGGACAGTAAAATCTATACCCTTTAGATTTTTCTGGATAATCAATGAAAAAACCACTGGTTGTTCTTGAATCCAGTTTCTTTTCATGTGGATTATAAATTCTCACTTCTGCCGGGCATCCCCAAACATGCAGATGCCTTAAACTAGGTCTCCTTCCTGTCCACAGTTCAAATGGAGTATTTGAAACTGCTTTACTAGGAACCCTGTTTAATAAGTATACAGCAGTTTTTAAAGCATGCATCCACAATGATACGGGCAAAGATGAATTACTTAACATACTTTTAACCATATCCATTAAAGTACGATTCCGCCTTTCTGCAACACCATTCTGTTCTGGTGTTCCTGGCATTGTGTATTGCGCACATATACCACGACTTTCAAGGAATTTAGCAAATGGTCCTAGATGTTGTCCATTTTCATCAAAACTCCCATAATATTCACCACCTCTATCAGATCTGATGATTTTCACCCTTTTATCTAATTGTCTTTCGACCTCATTGATAAACACTTCGAGAGTGTTTATTGATTGAGATTTTTCATTCAGCAAATAGATATATCCATAACGTGAAAAATCATCAATAAAGGTGATAAAATATCTTTCTCCACCGAAAGATGGAATATCAAAAGGACCATAGATATCGGTGTGTATAATTTCAAGGAGCTGTGTGCTTCTTGTAGTTACTTTCTTAATTGTGTTTTTTGTTTGTTTTCCTTTAATACAATCAACACAAATGCCAAGATCAGTAAAATCCAAATGTGGAAGGATTTCATTCTTTACCAATCTTTCAATTCTTTCTTTGGATATATGACCCAATCGTTTATGCCACAAGTTAGCAGAACATTCATTCATTAATCCACGTTTAGTTCCAACATTATGATGCAATGTTAAAAAAGTTTCAGCAAAACTATTATTAAGCTTTAATTTGTACAAACCATCATACAAAACACCAGAACCAATCACAAGGTTATTTTTATACAAACTGAAATATTCATTCCCAAACATAAAGGAATATCCAGCTGTATTAAGTTTTGACAAAGAAACTAAGTTACGAGAAACAGATGCAACATAAACAGTTTGAAAAAGATATAATTGATGTCCAGTGTCTAACATTAAACGGTAAGTTCCAATAGCTTCAACTAGAACTTTTACTCGATTCCCCATAAAGATGTACTTTTCATTTAGGCTTATGGTTTGGGTCGTAAGGAATCCCTGCATCATATTAGAAACATGAGTGGTACAACCAGAATCAATCCACCAAGTATTATAAGGAACTTCAGTTAAATTTGATTCGAAACATACTAAAGCACTAGGCTTACCTTTCTTTTCGAACCATGCCTTACGTTTCAGGCAATCTTTCTGATAGTGCCCATGCTTTCCACAGAAATGACACTTATCTTTCTGTTGCTCCTTCTTGTGGATTTGGATAGAGGACTGATTTACTGATGATAGTCCTTTCTTACCTTTTCCACTTTTCTTTCCTGGTTTCTTTCCAGCTTCATCATAACTCATGAGATTGACAACTTGAGTTCCTGGTTTCTTAAGCCTTGCTTCTTCCTGAATGAGCATACTTTGCAATTCATGCACATTCCACTTATCTCTCATCGTATTATAGCTCATATGAAATGGACCATATTGAGGAGGTAAGGAGTTCAGGATAAATGTCACAAGGAAGTTCTCATTCACCTCCATTCCCATGGACTTTAATCTTGCTGCCATGTTTGTCATTTCGACGACATGCTCATGCATAGTACGAGAACCATCAAACTTAATGGTGGTTAAAGTACTCATCAGTGTTCCAGCCAATGACTTGTCAGCAGAGTCAGACTGAGAACATTTTTCCACAAATTTCATAAATTCCTTAGCACTTTCAGTTTTAGGAAATGTGGACTTGATATTATATGCCACAGTCATTCGCATAAACATTAGGCTTAGTCTGTTTGATCTTTCCCAAGCATTATAGGAAGATCTCTGATCAACACTACTAGATGCAGTGATAGCAGCTGGTTTCTCAGTTACAAGTGTCAAATCAAGATCCAGAACACCAAGATGAAACTAAACTTGTTCGCACCATTCAGAGAAATTTAGACCAGAAAACTTTACAACAGACGTGGCTTGCGAATGAAGAGACACATGAATAGATGCTGCAAAATATAAAATATGCACACACATTAATGCTTTGAGTAACAATGAAATCAAACAATCATGAGTGTATATTGAAGTTCTCTTTTGGGTGACACAACAATATAAAAAAAAAACAATAAACATGATTGATGCTCAATTTAATTCCATATAATTGGTGACTAACATACTTGAAATAAATATATTTGTTATCTTTGGATAGACAAAATACACTTTATCAAGCATATTAATTCTCCACAATCATATTCATAATTATAAAATAATTAATCAGCCTTTGGGCGATTCATAATATTTTATAATCATGAAATCAATACACTCATATTGAAATCATAAGTATCGTCATGTCATTTCATTAGCGAGCATCACATAAAATATGAGCAATTGAATTTATTTAATTTGATATATGACAAAAACTTTAGAATTTGGCCACTTTGGTGACTAACAAATTATACATAATTCAAATATCAAATTAAATACTTATAAAATTACAAATAATATCTTAATTTCAATAATTAACAATTATAAAATATAACTGTCATATATATATATATGCAATCAAACATATAATTTAAATTTCTTGATCTAACAAATTATTTATCATCATTTTGACATAAATCTATCATTAAGCAACGGATAAATATGCAATTAACAAAATAAATTTCATAATGGAAAATCAATTGCTCCAAAACTTGCTCTGATACCACATGTTCGTTTTCTTCAATATAAACGTTATATTTTCTCAAATCAAATCTTTATTATTTTTTTTTTTGAAAGAGAAATACCAGGATCTTGGACATATTGATTTTCACAAATATAATTAATAAAAATTACTACTTACCTTGATCCATGATTTGAAATAAAAGTTTCTCTCCCTTAACCTTTTTTCTTCTTTAATGCTGGTTTTTGATGGAGTAACCAACGTAATCTCTCATTCTTCTTTTTAAGGGCAGAGAGAGAGAGGACTCTTTTATCATCGCATTTAATTTCCATCAAATTAAATGAGTTTAACCAATAAGATCTTAACACATAGGGCCACATCACATGGATTCCAAAATTTGACTGTTGGATTTCCAAATTTTTGTTGTTTATGGGAAATAATTAAAAAAAAAACACTAACAGCAAAAACCAACTCAGATGAGCCAATTGTATCGGTGTTAAAGGGTGAATTCCGGATTGATCTGAGACGAGGTGGAGTCCAAAAATTGTGGAGGAACTAGACACAAGCCGTCCAGACGATGGTCGATGCCATTGGCGATAACTATATTGCACAATTGAGCTTTCCGTACAAGGTAATTGGTGTTATCTAACTTGATTGTAATAGTTTGATTTACGGAAAGAAATGGAGGTAGGGGAGAAGACGGAGATGCTACTGTGGTGGAGGGAATCGTGGAGCTTGAAGATGCCATCTTTTTTTTGCTCTAATACCACATTAAATTTCTTGATTGTCGGTGGAGTTGCAAAAGAGGAAGGAAAAAAGAAAGATGAAGAAGACAACTAACTAGTAATTACATTTGAACTAAATTATAAGGAAGATATGCTAACAAGCTTTAGACCCTACAGTAAAGGTAGGACTTCAGTAGGTGCTAGTAATGCGGTCTAGTCAGCGATCTATTGTATCATATCTAGCTCATGCCTCAGATTGGAAAGTTAAAAGAGAGGTGCTCTAATAATTATTATTTAACTTGATGAATGGAGGTCAAGCAAATATACATCAAGAAGATGGGAATAGGGTTCCAAATAAATAATCGTCATGCATGCTACGCAATTATAAATTAGTTTTGACTAGTGTTGTTAGGCGTGTCAGCATTAAATTAAAGTTGGTTGGTGGGTGTTTGGGAATGAAACTTTATAAACTCCTTTTCAAGTTTTGTGAGAGGGTACATCAGCCATCTAAGGTTGCTCTTGGCCAAGAACTCGGAGACTTCTTTCCAGCATATATTTTGTTGGAGACTTTCTTCAATCAACTAGTTCGTTTGTTCTTGTTGATCTTTTACCGTATCACTCTTTTCTTGTGAGATCGATCCTTCATCTTCCTTTTCCAAGGTTGAACTACAGCAAGGTTTTGTCACTTCACACTAAAGCATTTATGAGGAGTGAAGAGTTGTAACCGTCGTCCTCTTTGGTAAAATCATTACTCAGCCAAATCTTTTTTTTTTTTTTGGCCTGATTTCTTTCCGCTTTCCTTCACAAAATTTTAACCATTTACCAGTCTTTTATCCCTCTTTGGTGACCCTTAATCCCTCTTTCTAACCGCACTTAGAAGTCCTTGCCAAAACTATCCTAACCTATATGTTGGAGCTGCAACTTGCACATATCATGTTGTGGGCTGGACATATTGCATTGTGGTAACGGAGGTTTGTCTATTAAATTTGGAGATTCGAAAAAAATTATCAAAGGCTGGCTTGCAAGCTAGCTCGATGGTCTAAGGTTGGCAGGGTATACCTTAGTGCATGTCTAGGCTAAGGTGCTACAAAACACAAATTGGTTTAAAGGAAAGAGTATTTTTTTGAGTAAATATTTTTTGGTTATTTGATGTTGTCTTGTTTCGTGTTGGCTCGAGTTTTCTAACTTCTTTGGCATTTGACCACGTGTAGCTTCTTCGTCAAATCAGTTAAATCCTCAATTTTTGTGTCACGTGTGGTGAGAGTATGATGTTTCGCTTTAGATAAATTGGTGTTATTTCATTATAGTTTATTACAAGGAAATTCCTAAAACGTTTAAGTTTTTAGTGAATTTCAAGAAATTTCTATGAGTTTGAATTTCAAAAAATTTAGTTAAGTAAAATTTGTCATGAGTGAATTTTCGTTTCGAGTTTGAAGTTTTCCTTGATTGGGTTTGGGTACTTTGAATTGAGGAATTCTGTTGGAAATCTTAATTTGTCGTAATTTGTTGATTTATTTAGTATATAAAATGTAATAAACTATATTATATTTTATATATTAAATAAATTTTTAATTAAATTTATTTGTTTCTATAAAAAGAGAAGGAAGAGGGAGAAAGTGAGAACTTCACCACTTGGTCGTGTTCCCAGTGCCTCGTTCTCTAAGTTCTGTGAAAATTTGTTGCGGGTAAGTAATTTTCTCCACCGATTTTACATTCAAAGTTGGGTTTTTAGGTTGGATTCGAATTCAAGTTTGAAAACTCGAACATGTGATTTTTTAGAGTGTATTTGAGTTGTAGGTAAGTCATTTAGTCGATTGGGTGTAAAAAACGGCGAAGGAGAGCTATTTTTGTGATTTTTCGTCATTAGAAATTGTACATGTGTCGACTACTTTGAATGATCGGTCAAAACTTCAAACTCTACACTAGAAACACAATGATGTTAGTGTCGACCGGTAGCATAACAGAAGCTTAGCCCAAGAGCTTGAATGTGTCGACATGTTGAGGGAAGCATCGACTGCTAGATCATTTGATAGTTTAACTTGAGAGCTTGGAAGTATCCTCCACTAGGGTTAAGGTGTCTGACTGTTTTAGTAAGATGTTGACCATTAGGCTAACAAGTCATTCAAGAGTCGACCACATAGTTTTGTTAGGAATGATCTTGTAGCCTCGGTGCTACGCACCGCAGCAAAGTTTGCGACCGATCACCGTGGTCTCTTGGTTGGATTTCTAGGTTCGATGTAGGATACCCTTGGTACATCATTGTCTATTGATTAGAGTTTAAATGTCGTCCCTTGTCGGCCAGAGTTTCAATCTTTAATTATTTCTCTTTGAAATCTTTCGTATTCTGATTTGGGATTGATGTTGGGTTGATTATAGTTTATGACAATGTTCCTGTGCTCGATGTCTCGATTCTAATGCCTTATTCCTGCTAGCGTGTTTGAATTGTCAATGGGGCTGTGGTGGCCCGCGGATCTCTAAACAACTTCACATTTGGATTTCAAAAGATAAACCCAAGTAGTTCTCGACTAATAATAAGATATAAAGATAAATATTTGAAACCATCGTAAGTTCAGAGTGAAATGGATACGCCATGCTTCGTAATGTACAAATTCAAAAGCATTTAGCTAAAAGGACATATATCATCGTGCAAATTCAGTTTAGTTTTGTATAGAGTTGAATTTTTACATGTGGCAGAACATCTGGTCCTGATGCATGACATAGAGATTTATTCAAGCAATTTAAGGATGAAGAACATCAATTGGTCTTGATGCGGAATTGAGAAGACATTTAAGGACGAGTCAAAGACAGAAGATTGAAGCTAAAAGACATTATGAAGAAGAATTTCTGAATTTATTTCTTGTAATAGAAGCTCTGAGGTTATTTGAGAGACAAATTTTGAATTTAAAAATCAATATGCAGCCGTATTTCAAATTGTTGAAACACACCCAACGGATTAGAGAGAGAGAGAGAGAGAGAGAGAGAGAGAAGGTTTGTACAAAAATAATAATTAAATCATATTCAGTTTCAACAGATAATTACAATGAAAGATTCAGACAAAAACATTACAGGAAAAAGAAATGTCAAACCCAACGCAAACAAACTCCTCCACAGGCCACACAGAGCATAGCAACATACTTGCACGAACTTGTGAAATTCAATCTGTAAGACGCAGAAAATAGAAAAATCAACTCATTTCTTTGATCTGGAATGCTTTACGAACCACTCTACCACCATATCGATGTTGGTCGAGTTCTTGCATGAAATCATGAAACAACACACTTCTCTATCTGCAATTGACTTCAGCTCCCTGCACATTAAGCAACATTTTGAAGAGAGAAGTATAAGTAGGGGAGAGAGAGGAATGTATCAAAGTTTTCAAACTAGCAATGTTTTTGGAAAAAGAAAACTTAAAAACAGTTCATTGACACAATGTTAATAAAACGTAATTGAAACAGACCAATTTTCATAAGAGAATGTATCATTTAGCTTCTTTAAACCACAACGCAGGACAAAGCTGAATTTCTGATCAACTTACATTTGTTCTGTCAAATCAGATTTTGACAAAGCTTCGGGTTTATCGATCTTGTTACCGAGCACCATAAGGGGAATACCATTCAGTGAGGGCTTACTCAACAAGTCATGAAGTTCACTTCTTGAGACAGACAAGTTTTCTGAATCTGCTGCATCTACTACATACCTTAAAAATCACAAAAACGAAAAATAAAATTACAATCTGGTACCACTTCCAAAAATAAAGAGAAAATCGACATTGCCTAAAAGGGTCAAGGACCATATCTGATTTTCTGATCAAAATAGACAAAAAAAATTCTATGGTTAAAATTGACGCATTTACATTCAATACCACCAGGGAGAGTGAAGACTGTATGCAAGGAGAGAAATCAAGGAAAAACAAGAACAAGATTTGGTCAAATAAGCCACCCCAAAAGTCGAAAACAGATAAAGCGCAACTATTTTAAGAAATAAGCAAAATCTGTGCCCAAAACGTGGAAACAAATATCGCCCGAAGCCCACGAGTAACAATATTTCCAACATTCTTTGAGTTCAAATCATATCATCAATTTACTTGGTGATGAAATAGCCCACTGAGGACTCTGGTTTTTTGCTAGAAGCTAAATAGCTCACAATCAAGTTTGGAAATTTCAGTAGAGTTCTGATTGCAAATAGAATTATGTTATGTCAAGAAAATAGTAAACTTTATGAATTGCAGTGAAATGAGCATGACCAATACCACAATCAACTGATTTGTATGAAGAAGAAAGGTTAGGTGCATACACTATAGCGGTAACTGCACGACAATATCTCTCCCACATACTACGAAA
The DNA here is from genome assembly GCA_022433055.1 of Begonia peltatifolia. NCBI lineage: Eukaryota > Viridiplantae > Streptophyta > Magnoliopsida > Cucurbitales > Begoniaceae > Begonia > Begonia peltatifolia. The sequence continues at coordinate 2,982,486 of CM039531.1, read as the reverse complement.
TCTGGGTTGACCTCCAAGATCCCATAACTTAATAGTTACATTCCCTTTTGTCACTTTCCTCATGTTAAAACCTACCTGAAGATGCAGTGAATTAGCATGTGTTGTCATAAAATATGCGAGAAAACAGAGACAGATGAAGATCAATTTGTCACCCACCGTCGGGATCATGTCTTCACTGTATCCCCCAGTCTAAAATTAATATCCACAGTTAAGAAAGACATCAGAGCAGTGGGTCAGAATGAATGCCAGGAAAAAGATTACACCAGTACATATGCTTTATTCTTTATGAAAAGCAATTACTTACTGAAATGACATTTACAAGCGATGTTTTTCCAGCATTTTGAAGGCCAATCAATGAGAGTTCCATTTCTTGCTTGAAAAATAGACTAAGCCGTAAAGAGACAAAAAGAATTACAAGTAATAAATCCACTGAACAGGATAGGATGCTCATGACAAAAATTCAAGTTAGGTACAACAAGTATTTACTAATGAAACAAATATATACAGGAGAATCAGCAGTCAAAGCTTCTAGCAAACAACCTTAAAATAGAAAAGAACAGTTAGGCAGAATCTGTATATGAATAGCATCGGACCACACCCTTGATTCACTTATCATGTTTCCAAAAAACGTTGCATATTTACAAATCGTTGTCGCATGAAGAATTATATCGAATGAGCTGAGAATTGCACTTTCATTTAAACCCAATCTTCATAAGTTCAATTTTTGACTATTTATCCTATTATAAGAAGCTTGTGCTGATAGAAAGCAATCCAATTAAACTTCAACCATTGATTAAACGTGTTTATCCAGACTTGGCAAGTGTAACATAAAACTTAATGCAGCATGCTAGCATCAATCAAAGAAGCATAACATTAGATCACTACTACAAGGACTCTCTTGAAGACCCAACTAAACATCTAGAAAAATCTCCACAAATTATTAGTGGCTTGCTCGATTCATACTACTTCAGCCGTCTTGAAAGCTTACACTAGTAGATCCAGTTCCTCCGAAAATCTCATAATTTTAAGTCTATTATCCCCATATTTTATCTCGAATCAACCAAACTTCCAAGCAAATTTAGTTTCTTATTTTTACACGACCTCGACCAATCAACAACAAATTCACCATCAACTACGAAAATTTGCTAGCAGTAGAGTTCACAGCAATGAATTAAAAAAAAAAAAAAAAGCTGCCTACTTAAGGATGGATTACTTACCAAAAACTGAGATTTCTGTACACTTTCTAGGCCTCCAAACAAGGCCAAAAAAAAAAGAAAAGAAAAAGGAGAGGAAACGAAAACATTTTACCTTCGAAGCCAGTCGAGAAAAGCTTCCCAAAACCCCATGGAGAACCAAATCTGCAAAATATGGAAATGCTGGTCTGAGCCTTAGAAGTTTCTGAAACTCAGAATTTCTGACACATTTGAAATCATTTTCATTATTATCAACATTGGAAAGGATTATTCTGAGTTTCCACGTCTACGCGCTAGTTAGCGTCTTTCACATACGCGCTCATCAAATATCCTCCGCCCTTTTTAAGCCAAGCATGCATGATCTCGTACTTTGTTTAATAATCTATCCAATAAAATATCTTTAAAATAATTTTTGATAAAATATTCTTTTCATTTAGCGCTCTTAGTTTCATTTATTTCATTAACTTCCCAGTAGTTTCTTTAAATGCATTCATTATTTATTTTCATCATTATATTTCCCAGTAGAAATACATGCCATATATTTTTAAATGTGAGGAAAATACATTGAAATAAATTAAAATTATAAAAATCTTAACAAAATAACTAAAATTGACATTCATGAAACAGGAAGTTGATGATAGTTGGGAAGGGTTAGAAAATGGGCCTAGCACTAGTAAGACACTATCTATTAGGGGCTTATGGTAGGTCAAATTGTAGAGATGATATTCAAACTTAATTGAAGTGATATCATGTAGATTCTTTATTCAAAATAATGTTTTTGAATAATGGTTATTTGGATTAGATAAAATATATTATGTTTAAAATTCATTTACAACTTTCAAATACATTATCATGTATATCGATCTACTGAAGTTGAGATCTATTAAATAGAGATTGTTGTAGTTAATTTAGTGAATGAACTACAAAAAATATTATCACGAGAAAATATTTTTAACTCAAACATTTCTCCTTCTCTCTCTTTCAACAATCCTCTACTGGCTTTTGACATGTGAAAATCCGGTGTATATTTGAATACTGAAATCTGTTCATTAAATGAGTTTCTCTCAAATGGTATTTGCAGAGAACAACTATGAAAAGGACAGTTGAATCATCCTAGAGATATAAACATTGTAAGAAAAACTCCTTTGAAATTCATTTCCACAATTTTATTGTTTATTGTTGTAGTTATTTTATATAATGAAAGACAAGTAACTTAATATTATTAAGAAACTGTTAATGTTTGTTATGTGTAGCTTCTTGCATATTCCTCTCACATCTTATACGTGCTCTTTCTCTTTTTTGTTTGTCAAATTCCTTAACAAATCGTATTCTGTCAAGCGTAATAAATGATAGATATAAATTGTTAACTCTGTAATTCAAGAATAATAGAGAAGAAGTAATTTTCATGTGTAATACATTTTCTCTTAACTTGGTATGAGAGCCGATGACTTCCTCCAACAACAACATCCTTCCTCAAAATCCAATAGCTCAAGCTGCTTTTCAACTTGCCCAAACTTTCTTTCTTCCTCATTTTCCATCACAAAATCAAAATCTAGCTATCAAACTCATCTATGATAACTACCTTATTTGGAAATCCAACTTCTCGATGTTATCATCCCAAACGGATTTGAGGGTTTTCTTGATACTTCTTATCTCTCTCCACCCAGATTTCTAGTAACATTACCTGTCATCCAAATCCCCATTTGGGTGTCTGGCATCGTTACAATCATCTATCTATGAGTTGGTTATTTGCGTCCTTATCGAAACTCGTTCTTTTTCAAATCATCACCTACAAATTTGCTGTTGAAATTTGGACTGCTGTTGGTCGACTGTACTCTACTACTTCTTAGCCAGAATCATTGAGCTACACGGACAACTTCATCAACTCAACAAAGATGGAATGTCGGTGAATGATTATATTTAAAAATTGACTATAGGATCGATTTAATCAAAGAGGAGGGGGTGAATTAGATTAAAATTTTTTTCAATTGAATAACAATATTTAATCACATTAACCAAATAGATTATTATTCTTAATTTATTTTAAGGTTTCTAAAACTTCATAAGGATCACAACTAATAAATTAAGAGATAGGGAGAGAAAATGTAAACACTTTGTTAACACAGTTTGGTGAATCTTACCTCTGCTTGTGCTTCAAGACTCTTTGAAAATTCCCTACCGATTCAACTTTTCGAATAAGTGGATTGAACTTTCAGGAGTTATTCAAATGTCTTTTCAATGACTCTTTTGTAGGGCATCACCCTTACTTTACCAAGTTACAAGAGTTGTTGCAAAAATGAAAGCACTATATTCAAATCTCTTGCAAATACAAATCTCAAATGATTGGAAGAGAAATGAAGTTATTAAGTAGGAGATAGTAGGTTTCTTTTGAAAATTTGGCAACACTTCGTGTAAAATTCTCAAGTTTGGGTAGCCTTGCAATTTGAAGTGTGCTTCTATTTATAGACTTCTCCAAACTTCTCGATGAGTGAAACTGTGACAACCCGCCATGTGAAGGCAATGAGGGTCTGGTGGGGCCCAACTCATACTAGTGGGGGTGCACAATCCTATGTTGTTTGGGAGAATGAAAAATACATGGCTTATATAACGTCCCGAAAATCCTCCGTGATTTTCGGTTCGCTACCAACTACTACTCGTCACCATCCCTCATATCCACTACTAAATATTTCCTAGAAATTTGAAAACTTTGTTTTTCGACTGACAACGACTTTTTTTTTTATTCAAACGTTTTCCAAAAGAAATACATGTAAATACCGCAGCGGAAACTTCGTTTAAAATCGGTTTAAATAACTTCACTTTTAAAACATAAAGATTAAAGCGACCGGTCGACACTTGCAAGAACCGGTCGACACTTAAGTCTTCTCGGGTTTTCATCGGTCGACACTGACAAACACCGGTCGACACTAACTTTCTCTCGGGTCTTTTCACCGGTCGACACTGGTCGACACCTCCACACCCATTTTAGAGAGGGGTCGACACCTGTTGTCACAGGTCGATACCTTGATCCTCTCTGTTCGCGTAGGTCGACCCTCGAGGTCGACACCACTGCCAATTTTACACGGACCGGTCGACACTTGTAGCCAGAGGTCAACACCTACTTCGACTCTGCTCTGCGCAGGCCGAGCCTCACGGTCGACACTCATCTTCTATTTTACACTGACCGGTCGACACCTACGGACTTCGGTCGACACTTTGCACCCAGAAACTTTAATAGAATTCCACAAAACAACACGAATTTTGACTAAACGTTTAAAAACCATAAATCCACTTCTCGACTCAATTTACAACCTATTACGTACACCAAAATACTCAACCCAAATTCAAATATCTCTTTTACATTAAAATAACTAAGTACGACTCAAAATACCTCACCACCCATACTTACACCCGCCATATTCAAAACGTCTCAACAGCTGGCCCAAGTGTCTCACGAGTATCCTCCTCCAACTGTTTCCTAGTCCTAGGCATGCTCGGGATACTCACTAGCTGCTGCATCGTCACCTACATCACAAAACTCAACTATTATCCTAATGCTAAGTAAGTAATGCATATAAACTTAAACATTGAAAAACATTCACATCCTAACATATGCAGTTTCTACAGTTTCGTCTCTACTTTTGTTTTCGTCACTTTCTTACATCTTCTTACTACTGAGTTCCTCTTTACGCGCTAGACTGAGGTGACCCCATAGCCCACCTTCGCGGGACGAGGCCAACCCCGATCTAATAAAGCGACACACATCATAGTCCACCTCACTGGACCGGTCCACCTCACTGGACAAGGGCACCACGTAAAGCGGAGGAAGAGTAATACCCTTGCGGTCCACCTCACTGAACCGGTTCACCTCACTAGGCAAGGTAACTCAACCCCACCTTTATTATCTTCTTACGTATCTTCTCATTTCATTTTTTTCATCTTATCTTACTGTTTTACTTTGTAAAATATGAAAATTCATTTTCGTTTCGTTTCGTGATTTAAAACCATGATGCATAATCAATAAAGCATAACATAAAATAAACGTGTAATGCATCCTACAGTACTGTGATGTAGGCCCGAGGACAAAACTCCTACTACATTACTTACCTGGCGTCCTTAGCACTCGTAATCCAAAATCTCGCACGTTAACTGGAAAACCTATAAAACCACACATCCATTAGCTCTACATTCCATTAACTCCGTAAAACTTTAAGGGAATCAACCACTCAATCCTCACTCAGTCCAAACCGAAATTCTAACTAACGCTCCGACTAACCCTTCAAAAATTCATAACTCCGCCAATATTCGTCCGATTTGGACGATTCGAAATACTACGGGCTTCTCGTGACATCTAGTTTCTAATGGTTTTATTCATTTCCTAATCCCACACATACAGCTTGGCTGAACAGAACCTGTTCTGTAACCGGGGTTATTCGGTTATGTACACACTTAATCTTTTCCACAAAAGCTTATAATCCACTCCTATTCCTAGCTTAAACATCAACATACGTACAAAATCAACCGAAACCTCCAAACTTCGTATCTCCTCCCTAGGGTTCACCTAAAACTCTCTATAACTCCACTTTTACCGCTTAAAATAACTAAAATACCAACTATCTACTAAGAACTAAATAAAACTTACCAAAAATTTGAAGAACGAAGGGGGAAACGGCAGATCGTTGGCTGCTGAAAGGGAAATGCCGACCGTCTCGTGCGGGAGAAGAACAAGAAGAACAAGAAGAAGAAGAAGAAGAAGAAGAAGAACAACAACAACAACAACAACGGGGGAGGGGGGGGAATCCGTTCCTCCCCTCTGTTTTATTATTATTATTTTTTATATTTAATATAATTAATTCTAATTACTATTTTGCCCTCAATCTTTAACCGTTTTCTAAATCTCTTGTATCGTCTAATTCCGATTGGATTCTTAAATTTTTCTCTCCTGCATTAGTTTCAAAATAATCTTTTACCTAAAAGTAAAAATTTTTCGCCCACAATTCCAACCATTACTCTGCCGATTACAATCATGTACTTCCGAAATTAACTTAAACAGAAAAATTCTGGGTGTTACATTTCACCCTCCTTAAAAGAAATTTTGTCTTCAAAAGTTTTTTACCTGAACAGCTCTAGGTATCGGCTCATCATGTTCTGCTGCCGCTCCCAAGATGCCTCTTCTACATTGTGGTTGCGCTATAAAACTTTCACCAGTGGAATCTTCTTGTTGCGTAGAGTCTTCACTGCATAATCCAGTATCCCACTGGCCTCTCTTCATATGCTAATGTGGGTTGAATCTCCACATCTCGCTGTTCTACCACATGAGAAGGATCTCGTATACACTTCCTCAGCATGGACACGTGGAATACATTGTGAATCTCATTCATAGAGGTTGGTAGTTGAAGCTAGTAAGCTGTCTTTCCTACTCTCTTCGTAATAGAAAATGCTCCAATGTATCTTGGATTTAACTTGCCCCTCTTTCTGAATCTCACAACTCCCTTGAACGGAGAGATCTTCAAGAAAACTTCATCATTCACTTCAAATTCTAGCTCCCTTCTCCGTTGATCTGCATAACTCTTTTGTCGGCTCTGAGCTGTTAAGATATGTTGCCGAATAAATACAACTTTCTCTACTGTCAGCTGCAAAATATCTGGACCTACTAAATTCGCCTCGCCAACTTCATCCCAATAAAGCGGGGACCTGCACATTCTCCCGTAAAGGGCCTCGTATGGAGCCATACCTATCGTGGCCTAGAAACTGTTATTATAAGAACATTCTACCAATGGTAGATATTTGCTCCATGATCCTTGGAATTCCAGTACACAAGCTCGAAGCATATCCTCCAGCGTCTGAATAGTCCTCTCAGATTGTCCATTCGCCTGAGGATGAAACGCTGTGTTAAAACTGAGCTGCGTACCCATGGCCTTGTGCAAACTCTTCCAGAACTTCGATGTAAATCTGGCATCCCTGTTTGATACAATTGAAGTTGGAACTCCGTGCAATCGCACGATCTCTTGAATATATAGTTCGACGAAGTGATCCATAGAATACGTCATCTTCACTGGCAGAAAATGGGCCGATTTGGTTAACCTGTCCACTATCACCCATATTCCGTCATAGCCTTTTGTCGTCCGAGGCAGCCCTACAACAAAGTCCATCGCTATTTGTTCTCATTTCCATTCAGGTATCGGCAATGGTTGTAATTTTTCTGCTGGTCTCTGATGCTCAGCCTGAACCTGCTGGTAGTCAAACACGCCTCTACATACTTTGCCACCATTCTCTTCATATCAGGCCACCAGTAATGTTGTTTGAGGTCCCTGTACATCATAGTGCTCCCTGGATGCACAGAAAATCTTGAGGAGTAGGCTTTAGCCAATATTTCCCTCCGTAGTTCTTCATTATTCGAAACGAGCCACCTATTTCGAAACTTAAGAATTCCGTCGTCTGAATAACTAAAATCTAACCTGTCGTTGGAAGCTATGCTAGACTGGATTTCTTTGCATTCCGTGCTATCCTTCTGGGCCTGCTTGATCTTCTCTAAAATAGTGGGCTGTGGAGACATAGCCGATAGCATGACCGATACGTTCGACACCACCTCCAAATCAAACTTTCGGAACTCCATATCCAAAGTCACTGGCATGCCTGAAGTCACAGCTGAAATGGATGTCGTCACTCTGCTCAAAGCATCGGTTACTACGTTCGCCTTGCCAGGGCGGTACTTGATCTCGAGATCATAATACTTCACAAATTCTAACCACTGCCGTCGCCTCATGTTCAGCTCATTCTGAGTAAAAGTATACTTCAAGTTTTTGTGATTTGAATATATCTTGCACTGCTGTCCATATAAATAATGTCTCTAAATTTTCAGCGCAAAAACTACCGCAGCCAGTTCCAGGTCGTGTGTTGGGTAGTTCTGCTCATAAGCCTTCAATTGTCTAGAAGCATATGCTACCACCTTCCCTTCCTGCATTAATACACATCCCAGTCCCACCTTTAAAGTATCACAGTAAATACTAAATTTCCCGTCGTCGGTTGGAAGCGTCAGGATTTGAGCAGTAGTTAATCTCTACTTCAACGTTTGGAAACTATTCTCACAATCCTCAGACCACAGGTATTTCACACTTTTCCTCGTTAACCGGGTCGCCGCAATCTTCGAAAATCCCTAAATGAATTTCCTGTAATAACCCGCTAACCCGAGAAAACTCCATATCTCCGTAACATTCTTCGGCTGTGGCCACTCCTTAACTGCCTGGATCTTTGCTGGATCAACCGCTATTTCATCGCTTGAGATGACATGACCAAGAAAATGGATTCTATCCAGCCAGAATTTGCACTTTGAAAACTTTGCATAAAGTTGGTGTCGCTTCAGAGTTTTCAACACCAACCTCAAGTGCTCCTTTTGCTTCTTCTTGCTTCGATAGTACACCAAAATATCGTCGATAAACACTATGACAAATTTATCGAGATAATCATGGAACACTCTGTTCATCAGGTCCATAAAGGCGGCTGGAGTATTTGTCAATCCAAAGGACATCATCAAGAACTCAGTGTCCATACCGCATCTGAAAAGTCGTCTTCAGAACATCTTCTGGTCTGACCTTTAACTGATAATAACCCGATCTCAGGTCAATCTTCGAGAACATATGCGCACCCTGGAGTTGATCAAACAAATCGTCTATCCTTGGCAGAGGGTACTTATTCTTAATCGTTAGCTTATTCAACTCCTTGTAGTTGATGCACATTCGCAACGACCCGTCCTTCTTCTTGACAAAGAGAATCGGTACGTCTCATGGCGAAAAGCTAGGGCATATAAACCCTTTCTCTACCAATTCTTCCAATTGTTTCTTCAACTCTTTCAACTCCGCTGGCGCCAATCTGTAGGGATTCTTTGATACTGGTTCCGCTCCCGGATACACATCTATCGAAACTCTATTTCTCGATCCGGAGGCAAACCAGGTAAATCATCTAAGAAAACTTCAGGGGAGTCTTGAACAATTAAAACATCCTACGGTCTCGAATCCTTGGGAATTTGCATATCTATAATGCTGGCAAGAAAACCAAATACTCATTAGCTAGAACTTGACGAGCACTGACAGGCGCCATCATAGATATCTTCTAGACATTCTTTGCGGCCTGAAAAGTATGCTTCTGACCATCTAGCGGTTGGAAGTTCACCGTGCCCGCCCTACAGTCAATCGTGGCATAGTGCTTGAACAGCCAATCCATTCCCAGTATTATGTCATATCCCGTTATTCCCATAATAATGAGATTGACCGATAAATTCTTGCTTCCCACCGACACCACACCATCACGCACTATTTGATTTGAGTGCATACGGTCACCAGAGGGCAACTTTACCACATAATCACAGTCCGGTGATACAGGCCATATATCCAACTTAACCACGAATGTAGTTGCAATAAACGAATGCGTTGCACCAGAATCAATCAATGTATAAGCAGGTACAGAGTTTACTAGTATAGTACCTGACACGACGACTGACTGCTCCTCATCTCCCGAATCAATCATAGCAACTACCTCGGGGCTATGCACGTCGGACCTTTCTTTAAAGCTGGACAGCCTCTGCTGATGTGGCCCACCTTGTTACAATTAAAACATCGTACAACCCAGGGCTTCGGGCAGTCCCTGGCCATATGCCCAGCTTCATTGTAGTTGTAGTACTTTCCCGAGTTCCATCTGCACTCTCCTGGATGATACTTCATACATTTGGGGCACTAGGGGTACTGTACCGGTCATTGCGGCCTCTTACTACTTCCCTGGCTGCTAGAACCCTCGCTAAATCTCTTGGTACCTCTCTGTTGTGACGGCTGGGAGACACTTCGGCTTTGCTGTGGGGCCACTTCTCTTAAGGATTGCCTGGAAGCCTCCCTCTGACTGATACACTTCATCTCGACTTCCTCTACCTCCAATGCCTTGGCCACCACCTCGGAGTAAGACACATCCCGTATGCCCGCTATCTTCACTCCGTTGTATATTTTCGGCCTCAACCCTTGTACAAACTGAAACACTTTATCCTCATTCCGGCTTACCAAATTGCTGGCAAACCGGGACAAGAACTCGAATCGCCCGTTGTACTCTGTCACTGATGTAGTTTGCTTTAACTGTAAGAACTCCATCCTCTTAGTTGCCTGCACTGTACTATTAAAATACTTGTCGTAGAAGGCCTTCTTGAACTTCTCCCAAGTCATGTGCTGAGTATCGACGGTGGCCTCTGTAGACTCTCACCAAAACTGGGCATCTTTTACTAAATGAAAGGTGGCCAGTATAACTTTATCCTACTCTTCCACCTTCGCATATTTAAACATGCTCTCTATTGCTCGAATCCACTCCTCGGTAGCCATCGGGTCTGATACTTGTCCTTCAAAAGTTGGTGGCCGCAATCTCCGAAATCGGTCACCTGACAGGTCCTAGCTAGAACTAGGGCCTGCACCTCCCTTTACTTCTCGGTTTAGCAACATTCCTAACTACTGAGACTGCCGATTTACTAATTCTGTCAACTGTCGGATCGTCGCAGAATCATCCTCACTTCTCGATTCGGTTGTCTCTCTTGGCACTCAGAGACGTCCTGGTCGTCTAGACATTCTGACTCTCTTTCTTGGACAATGGTCAACTATGCTCATAAGTATTTACTAAACAACACTAAACTTAAACACTTACAGTTATTGGAGCACGTCGTGCGGCGATAGCCGCTGTTGAGTAATCGTTTGAACATTTTGACCAAATGGCTCTGATACTAACACTGTAACGCTACAAAAATCCTCCGTGATTCCCGGTTCGCTACCAACTACTACTCGTCACCATCCCTCATATCCTCTACTAAATATTTCCTAGAAATTTAAAAACTTTGTTTTTCACTCAAAACGACTCTTTTTTTTTTACTCAAACGTCTTCTAAAAGTAATACATGTAAATACCGCAGGGGAAACTTCGTTTAAAATCGGTTTAAATAACTTCACTTTTAAAACATAAAGATTAAAGAGATTGGTCGACACCTGCAAGAACCGGTCGACACTTAAGTTTTCTCGGGTTTTCATCGGTCGATACTGACAAACATTGGTCGACACCTCCACACCCATTTTAGAGAGAGGTCGACACCCGCTGTCATAGATCGACACCTTGATCCTCTTTGTCCGCATAGGTCGACCCTTGCGATCGTCACCATTGCAAATTTTACACGGACCGGTCAACACTTATAGCCAGGGGTCGACACCTACTTCAACTTTGGCCTGCACAGGCCGAGCCTCGCGGTCGACACTCATCCTCTATTTTGCACTGACCGGTCGACACTTACGGACTTAGGTCGACACTTTGCACCCAAAAAATTTAAAAGAATTCCACAAAACAACACGAATTTTGACTAAACGTTTAAAAACCATAATCCACTTTTCGACTCAATTTACAACCTATTACACACGCCAAAATACTAAACTCAAATTCAAATATCTCTTTTACATTAAAATAACTAAGTATGACTCAAAATACCTCACCACCCATACTTACACCCGCCACATTCAAAACGCCTCAACAGCTGGCCCAGTCGTCTCTCGAGCTTCCTCCTCCAACTACCTATTCGTTCTAGGCAAGCTCGGGATACTCACTAGCTGTTGCGTCGTCACCTACATCACACAACTCAATTATTAGCCTAATGCTAAGTAAGTAATGCGTATAAACTTAAACATTGAAAAACATTCACATCCTAACATATGCAGTTTCTACAGTTTCGTCTCTACTTTTATTTTCGTCTCTTTCTTACATCTTCTTACTACTGAGTTCCTCTTTACGCGCTAGACCGAGGTGACCCCATAGCTCACCTCACTGGACGAGGCCAACCCCGATATAGTAAAGCGACACACATCACAATCCACCTCACTGGATCGGTCCACCTCAATGGACAAGGCCACCACGTAAAGCGGAGGAAGAGTAATACCCTTGCGGTCCACCTCACTGGACAAGGTAACTCAACCCCACCTTTATTATCTTCTTACGTATCTTCTCATTTCATTCTTTTCATCTCATCCTATTGTTTTACTTTGTAAAAACATGGAAATTAGTTTTCATTTCGTCTCGTGATTTAAAACCATGAAGCACAATCAATAAAGCATAACATAAAATAAACGTGCAATGCATCCTATAGTACTGTGATGTAGGTCCGAGGGCAAAACTCCTACTACATTACTTACCTGGCGTCCTTAACACTCGTAATCCAACACGCTAACTGGAAAACCTATAAAACTACATAGCCATTAGCTTTACATTCCATTAACTCCGTAAAACTTTAAGGGAATCAACTACTCAATCCTCACTCAGTACAAACTGAAATTCTAACTAACGCTCTGACTAACCCTTCAAAAATTCATAACTCCGCCAATACTCGTTCGACTTGGACGATTCGAAATGTTACGGGCTTCTCGTGACATCTAGTTTCTAATGGTCTCATTCATTTCCTAATCCCACACATACAGCTTGGCCGAACGGAACCCGTTCCGTAACCCGGGTTATTCGGTTATCTACACACTCAATCTTTTCCACAAAAGCTTATAATCCACTCACATTCCTAGCTTAAACATTAACATACGTACAAAACCGACCAAAACCTCCAAACTTCGTATTCCCTCCATAGGGTTCACCCAAAACTCTACTTTTACCGCTTAAAATAACTAAAATACTAACTATCTACCAAGAACTAACTAAAACTTACCAAAAATTTGAAGAATAAAGGGGGAAACGGCTGATCGTTGGCTACTTAAAGGGAAGTGCCGAGCATCTCGTGCGGGAGAAGAAGAAGAAGAAGAAAAAGAACGGTTGGGGGAGGGGGAGGGGGGGGGGATCCGTTCCTCCCCTCTGTTTTATTATTATTATTTTAATATTTAATATAATTAATTCTAATTACTATTTCGCCCTCTAACCGTTTTCTAAATATGTTATATCGTCCAATTCTGATTGGATTCTTAAATTTTTCTCTCCTCTATTATCTCAAAATAATCTTTTACCTAAGAGTAGAAATTTTCCGTCCACAATTGCGACCATTACTCCGCCGATTACAAGCACGTACTTCCGAAATTAACTTAAACGGAAAAATTTTGGGTGTTACTGCTTATAAGTAGAGTTTCCTTCCCTACTTAGTACAACGTATTTTGGGGATGATTTCTAAGATCTAATCTGTGCGGCCTCTTGCCCAAAGCGGATAATATTGTATTGGGAGCATCGGGGGACATTACAATTTGGTATCAGAGTAACCAGTTTTAAAAAACAGTCTGTAGACTTATTGTATGCTCACCTGCACCTAGAAGATTGTCAATCAATAAGTAAGTGCATTAAAATTTATATTTTGATAAAAATGTGTTTGGTAATTTTGTAGTACACTTTAAAGTAAGTATATAAAGATAGATTTCCTTAAATTAAGTCTTTGTGATGTAGACTTATAGTCTATAGTAGAGGAATTAGAAATGAATGAGATGTTGTACTCGATCGAATGATGGATATGATCGAGATGCAAGCAAGGCAAATTGAGTTGCTATCGTAGGTAGCTAATGTTGCGGCCCAAGCGACTACTGCCACGGCCTAAGTAGTTAATATGCAGGCTGAGATTCCTAATAGGCTTTAACTTGCTGATATTGATTTCAATAGATTTTGAAGATTGGATTCTCTAATTTTTAATGGCAATCTGGCAGATATGGCTACAACAAATAATTAGATCAGGACTATCAATGGAAGTTTTGAGTATACTGAAATTTTAGAGTAAGTGAAGGTAGATTGCACATCCTCTATGTTACGAATAAAGGTGCGTCACTGGTGGGACTCTGTGAAGGTGATACATCCAGTTACCTCCATGACCTGAGAGAAGTTTCAAGAATTATTCTATGAGAAGTATCTTACGGACTCTATGATAGATGCAGAGGTGGAGGAATTCATGGATTTAAAGCAGACAAGAAGTGTAATTGATTATATGCACAAGTTTGAACAACTTTCTTGTTATGCCCCTCATATAGCTGGTAATGAGGTTATAAAGGTGAAACGATTCGTCCAAGGATTGAGAGTTGAGGTATTCAAGGACATCCATCTTATCACCGTCAAGGACTCTCCGTTTGCGTTTGTGGCAGCGTTATGTGCATAGAAAGGAGAGAAGGAAGTCATCAAAACTTAAAAGTTTAGGAGGAGGTATAGTCATACAACGCATACCACAAGGGATAAACTCTCGCAACAACAATGGGCTGGATCTAAGTGACCAATGATGATGTGCCCCAGAGGGCCATCACTAGATCACAAATAAGAGCCTAAGCATTATCAAATCTATTCACTAATAAGCTTATTTTTTTTTGCAGGCATTGATGACTTTGAAGGACTTTTTAAAGACTTAGATTGGGAGCCGAGCACAATGGACATGGATCAACCATTGCACATGCTAACTTGAGATCCAAAGATGTAAGCTCTTGAAGAGGGAATATGTCTTCCCTAGAAATCACTTTTGTAACCAAACAATTTACTTTACTTGTTTTGACAAGCACGTAGCCACATTTTGTATTTTGTTAGCAAACATTGACCTTATTGTAATTTTAATTAATGCATGCATGATTAGGCATTAGGGATAGATGAATGTTAGGATAGATGGTGGTTTGGAATTGGTTGAACCAAAACAAAGAAAAGCATGCATGAATTGTATGGAAAAAGGCTCGGCCGCGCGCACCAAGGGAGAGGTTGAAATGGCGCCAAAAGAAGGAGGGGACCACTTCCCTTTTTGGCCTTTTTATGCACTTTAGAAGTACTTGCTGGAGTTTCCCTTGCTGAAGACATATAGATGAATGACATGACAAAAGCTAGCCATTGGATCAAGTTTTGAGGCAAGCATCTTGGCCATCCAATACCAAGTGCTGCCAACTCACCCGATCAGCACATACTAGCCATTCCAACAGCTCTTTGGGCCTCATTTTGAATCACTAACTCTATCCACCTTTAGGTCTATAAATACATGATTATTGGTGCTTGTAATGGTTATGGAATGAATGAGAATAACCTTGTTTTACTGAAGGAAAAATATTGAAGGCTGAATCCTAAGGTAAGCCTCGGTGGCTCACCACCAGAGTGGAGTTGTGCCTCCTTGCTCTCAAGTCCATGATTGCTTGTTGAGTGGAACCTTTTTCATCATTCTCTCCTCCCTTTCAAGGGTTGGAAACTAGTAGAATGTGACCAAACCTTTTGCCTTAGGTTGCCATACTTTCCTTGGAAAGAAGTGTATGCCGAGAGCCATAATCTTTGTTCATCGAACAACCTTCCGTTTCACTTGTATAACTTCACTTCCGCTTGTTATGTTTACTTGATATTTTAAGGTGTTGCACCTCACTCATAATATAAGAGACCCTTAAAATTTCGTTTGATTTGGAGCACGTTTGCACCTTCAACTTTGTTACTATTTTTGAGTATCCTCAGCTCAGCCGAGCACCTAGAATCTAAGCGGTTATTTTATGGGTAGAACATGACATTTGCAGGCCATGACCGTGTCATGTGGTATCAGAGCCATGCTGGCTTCGCGTGAGTGCTAGCTATCATCTTGGCTTGCATTTTCATTGTTACTTACATAGTTGCAAAGTGGTATACATTTTAGGTTAATGGTTTCCACCAAAAATCTTATCTTTTGTGTGTTATAAATCTTTTTGTGTTGCTGCTGTGTTTGTGTTTATTTTTGGTCAATATCTTTATAGCACACTTTGATATATTGCTTAGGTCCAAGCATAAAAGTTTCACTTCAATAACTTGTCATTTGCTTACTGTTTTGGTGGTTAACTCATCAAGTATTCTGTTTTATGCACAAACCAAGAGAGCATTTGTCTAAGTCCAAAAATGTGTTAAGTTATGTATTATTTTTCTTGCACCAATATGTTTGCTATAGTATTGTGAAAGTATATGAAACAAAACATTAGATTTTACATGAAAAGTTTGCTCATTTAAGTGCTGAAAATCGAGAACAAAAGTGGCATGAAAAATGTTTTTGTGATAATAACCCTAACCGAGAACATGTTTGCTCTAGTACTTTATGCTTGCTGTTTTTGAACATCATAGTGACACGATTCCACCTTGAATGAGTCGTGTTTTACCCACAAACGAAATAGAAAAATGAAATGAGCAGAAAATCGAATGCTGTCCGATGAGCAACCTTTAGGCTTTCAGCATAACGATATTTTGAAGGAAGACAGTAGCAAACGGAACCGGTTTCTGGTCACTCTCTTCGTGTATCCTTCTCTGGAAAAGAGAGAGAAGAAGAGTGGAATAACGGCTATTCAAGCAACCTCAGGCTTGAAAGCTCGAAGGAGACGTACTCCTTCTCAGTTCTTGACCGAACTAAGACTTATCGTTCACCAAGCTTCAAGCTACTTCGGTTGAACACAAAAGAGGCTATTCTCATAGATTCAAAAACTTTTACACACACCAATAGCCATGTATTTATAGACCTAGGGTGGCTGAAGGTTAGACTGGGCTTGGGCTTCAAAATGACCCACATAGTTGGCCATTCTTGACCCACATAGTTGGCCATTCTTGGTCCACTTGCACACCAGATCACCCTTCAAGCTTTGACCCATTTGTTGCATCAATGTGCTACTAAACTCCGGCCAATTGTTGCTTCTAACCACCATCTAACTTAACATATATCTAATCCTAATGCCTAAGGATGCATGCAACTATAAAGCATTACAAGAAGGCAAATGTTTGCCAACAAAAACATAAGGGCGAATGTTTGCCGAATAAAATTCAATTACCAATTAATTCTGAGGGAGACAAATCCCTTCTTCATGTGATTCCACCTTTAGCTCCAATGATAGCAAGTGCAAGGGTTGATTTTTGTCCTTTGTGCTCGGGTCCCTTTCCAAATCCACGAAGAGGCATTCGACACCTGGAATTCCTACAAAAGAATTGAACTTGTTAGTGAACAGGTTTGATAAAGCTCGTGCCTTGGTTTGTGATCGAGTGATTGCCCTCTGGGGCACATCATCCTCCCCAGGTGAAAGAGGATTTGACCTCAAATCCATTAATGGGGTCGCTTCAATGTCAACATTGTCTCTTTTGTATGGCGAGAGATCTTGGACATTAAAGGTGGAGGAAATTTCGTAGTCACCGGGTAACTCTATCTTATAGGCGTTATTGTTGATTCTTTCTAACACCTTGAATGGTCCTTCTGCTCTAGGCATCAACTTGGATTTCCTTTTAGCGGGGAACCTTTCTTTCCTTAGGTGCAACCAAACTAAGTCTCATTCAATAAAGATAACTTCTCGTCGTCCTTTATTAGCGTGTTTGGCGACCTTGTCGTTGCTCTTCTCGATGACTTTGCATACATTCTCGTGCAATTCCTTAATTCGTTCAGCCTTGTCCGTGTCTGATGGATTAGCTAAGTCTGTAAAAGATAAGGGAACAAGATCTAACGGTGTATATGGATTAAACCCATAGGCAACCTCAAAAGGGCGATTGCTGAGTAGTGGAATGAAGGGTGTGGTTGTAGGCAAACTCCAAGCCTGAGAGTACTATATCTTAGTTAGATAGTTTCTTACCTACAATAGTACATAAGAGGGTACCTAGGGTCCTGTTGACGACTTCTGTTTGACCATCGGTTTGGGGATGAAAGGATGTGCTGAAACACAACCTAGTCCCCAACGTTTTCCACAAAGTAGTCCAAAAGCACTCACAAATTTAGTGTTTCTGTCTGACACGATAGAACGCGATATACCATGCAGGCGAACGATCTCTTTAAAATATAGGTTAGCTATTAAGACAGAGTCATCGGTCGCGACACAAGGAAGGACATGTGCCATCTTGGAGAACCAATCCACGACCACCATTATAGAGTCTTTGTTCCAAGCGGTTCGTGGTAGTCCTAAAATGAAGTCCATACTAACCTCTATCCAAGGGTGTGATGGGACGGGTAAGGGCATGTATAAGCCTTGAGGTAGAACTTTAGTCTTAGCCTTTTTACAAATCACGCATGTCTCCACCATGCGATGCACATCTTTCATCATGCGATGCCAATAGAAGTGTTTCTTAAGCGATTCTAGAGTCTTTTTCTCTCCGAAGTGACTTGCTAGGCCTCCGCAATGAGCTTCTTTTACTAGGCATCGTCTTAACCTTCCTTGAGGAATGCACAACTTTTCTGCTTTAAGTAAATAGCCATCCATGAGGCGATATTTGCCTTCGGCCTTGTCCATGCACTTGATGTAATAAGGTCTAAAATCAGAGTTGGTTTTATAGATCTCCTTAATCCATTCAAAGCCAAAGAACATAACCTCTAATTCGGTGAGTAGAATGCGCTTTCTAGAGAGTGTATCAACCACGCCATTATTCTCTCATTTCAAATACTTAAGGGTGTATGGAAACCTTTCTAAAAACTTCACCCACTTGGCATGTCTCTTGTTCAGCTTGTGCTGACTATTGATATGTCTTAAGGCCTGGTGATCAGTGTTGATAACAAATTCTTGAGGTAGGAGGTAATGCTGCCAATGTTCTAAAGCATGTATAACTGCGTAGAATTCTTTATCGTAGGTGGAATAATTTAGTATGAGTCCTTTAAACTTTTCACTAAAATATGCCACGGGTTTGCCATCTTGCATAAGCACTGCTCCTATGCCGACTCCAGATGCATCGCTTTTGACCTCAAAGGCTTTGTTGAAATCCGGGATGGCAAGTACAGGGGAATGACATAATCTGTCTTTGATGAGATCAAAGCTCTCTTGACACGCCGGAGAACTCTTTCCCTTTCTTAGTGCAATCGGTAAGCGGAACAACTATCGAACTGAAGTTTTTGATGAATCTTCTATAAATGAGGCTAGCCCGTGTAAGCTGCTTATTTCTGTGATAGAATTTGGTATAGGCCAATCCATGATGGCGTTTATCTTTTCTTCGTCTGCTTCCATCCCGTCTTTTGAGATGACAAATCCCAGAAAGTACACCTTGTCCTGTGCAAAAAAGCACTTTCCTAAGTTACCAAATAGCTTAGCCTTTCTAAGGGTCTGGAAAAGTGAGTTAAGGTGGGAGAGGTGTTGAGTGCGATCGACGCTATACACTAAGATGTCATCGAAATATACCACGATAAATTTTCCTAAGTACTCTTTAAGCACA
>CM039531.1:2919562-2937679 GCA_022433055.1 Begonia peltatifolia | reverse complement strand
CGAATGTGGTGGCAGATGCCTTGAGTAGAGTGACAGCCTCGACTTCTACTATGATTACGGTACAGCCTGTTGAGTTAGTGACAGAGATGCAGAGTTTTGGTTTGGAAGTAGTTTCTGATCTAGCAGCCACCCTTTCTGCCTTGTCGTTGAGGCCGACTATTCTGGACAGGATTAGGCAGACTCAGGAGACTGATTCAGAGTGTAGCGAGCTGAAGGCGAGTATGGAGGCCAGGCCTGATTCTGAGTTCAGCTATTCAGAGGACGGGATTCTGAAATTTCGGGATAGGTGGTACGTCCCACGGGTCGTGCGACACCGGGTGAGGGTGTGCGCGCAGACGTGCTGTATAGCGGCAGGGTGCGTGTAGCACGCGGCGCTGTGAGCGTGCGCGAAACACAGTAACGTTGAGTGGTATGTGCGGCACCGTGAGTGTGTGCGTGAGGTGTCGAAGGGGAGACGCGAGTTGTTTTCGAATCGAGTCCAAAAAAAAAAGGGGAGAGTAAATTGGAAACAAAAGGGTATTAAATTGAGTGAATTATGTTAAGTGTTAGTGTGTGTGTGTAGATGCACTGTAGCGCACCGGGAACGTGTGGGTTTTCGGGGTGTCACATCGTCGGCTACACTTCCGGTTGGATGAATGCTCTGATACCATAACTGTAACGCTCCAAAAACCTACTCGTTTCTGGTTCTTTCATTGCTCCGACTCCACATTTGTAATGCCCCGGAGTATCCCAGACCCCGGTCATCTACCGTACACTTGCTTGTTTCCTAAATAAATTTCTTACAAATTTTAAAACTTTTGCTTACTCGACTCAAAACGACATTCTTGAAAAATATTTAAAACGCCGCAGCAAAAAACTCAATTAAAATCAGCTTAAATAAACTTTTAATTTTTTTAAAATACAAAAATAAAGCAACCTATCAACACTTCTCTTTAGCAGTCGGCACTTCAATTCTCTCTATTTCCAACGATTGACCCTCGCGGTCGACACCTCTACCATCTTCTTTCTTCCCAGTACAACCGTAGGTCGACACCTTGATCCCTCTGTCTGCAAATGTCGACCCTCGCGGTCGACATTGCTGCCATTTTTACACTACCGGTCGACACCCACAGCCATGGGTCGACACTTACTTCGGCTCTGCCTGCGTAAGTCGAACCTTGCGATTGACACTCTCACTAATTTTACACTAACCGGTCGACACCCACGTTCCCCAGTCGACACCTCATTTCTCTCTGCCCGCACAGGTCAAAGCCCGCAGTCGACACTCACTTTCTATTTTACATTGATCGGTCGACACCTATGGACTTCGGTCGACACTTTGCACCAATAGTATAAAAATAACACCAGTTCCAAAGAAAACGGACAACGAAAACTTCTACGGTTAAAACCATGAAATAAAGACCTGTATTTTTAAGACACAATCTCCTCAAGTAATTTAAAAAAAACACAACCTTACACCAATTTCAACTATAATCGTGTCACACAACCTATATCCTCAAAATCTATACACTTGATTTATACCTCAATAAATACACCCAAAAGAACCACCACCTAGCCTCGCTACACGGGTCGGATCGTCTTGACGAACTCTACCTGTCGGCACACGGTAGCACGTCACCAACCGCTTACTCGTCCTTCCTGGGCTTTCGTAACTCACTCGTAAAAATCTCTGCAGCTACACCACAGAACACACAACAAAAGCCTAATGCTCAGTAAGTAGTACAATATGAAACGTAAAACCGCAATGCAATCCTATCACATGTAGTCTCTACACTCTATTTCGTTATCATCTTCCACTTTCACGTGTGAGTCAAGTAGGCACCCATCCTATCACACGGCCAAACCATGACCCACGGAGCGAGATTAGAGCCACACATCGTGTTCACGCACGGAACGACCATACAAAATCTCCTCCCAACATCGATCATAGAACCCTCTAGTGCTTTCGCACTAGCACGTTAACGACGAGGCGTTCACAAACCATGTCATCTTACGTACTTTCATCAATGAGAACCCTCAAGTGCTTTCTTACTAGCACGTAAACGACGAGGCGTTCATATACGTGGCATCTTTTCTTATCTTACTACATTTCATATGCACAACTCAAAACATACTCAAAACTCATTCTTTCAAAATTCAAAACCATGATGCATGTCAACACATATGCGCAATCAACTGAACAATCAACAAAACAAACAATCAAAACAAACGAGCAATCCTACCATTCCATGGCGTAGGTTCGAGGGCAAAACACATGCATACACTACTTACCTGGCATCCTAGCTTTCCGTGGTGCTCGTTTCACCAAAAACCTGCTCAACCTACACAAAATTGTTTTCCCGTCAAAACTCATCCTAATTCTCTACTCATCCACTAAAACTACCATACTACCACAACACTTCACGAATTTGCCAAAATTGCTCACTAACCCAACTCGGCTCAAAATCAGTTTAAACTTTCTATGCGCATAACTTTTGCGTCTGTTATCGTAATCACTCGATTCCAGTGGCCAAACGCTACAATCATAACCTAGTTTAACATAGTGAAACAAAACTTAAAATGATTAACTATATCTAGGTTAAAACTCCAAAAATAGAACTGAATTTCAAAATAAAACGCCCAAAATTTCCATTCTCAATTTTCTCAATAAAACTCACTCAATTTCTCAACAATCTATCACACTCCAACCTATCAAGCATAATCTAACTATTGTTGGAGATTTTGAATTTAGAAACCCAAATTGCAGAGCACACCCTCTAGGATATTCTCCAATTTTCAGAACTCTCTCACCTCACTCACTTCGAACCATTAATTCGCCCATCAACTGTCTAAATCCTAGCAAAAACCTTCAGAAACTTAAACCAAAAACTCAACCCTAGATTATCGATCAACAGAGGGGAGGAGAGGAAGAGATTACCGAGGAGAACGAGGGGTCGGGTTCTGCACGTTGACTGTAGGAGGAAAAATCAGGAGCAGCGAGCTCCGATAGCCAGCGACGAGGGAGACGAAACGAGCACGCGGGAGAAAGAAGGGGTTCACCTCTTCCTTTTTGTCGAGGGAACGAACGAAGTGGCTTTTGCTGAAGCCACTTCTGTTTCTTTTATTTTATTTTTTTTAATTTACTAATAGTAATAATAATAACTAATTACTCTTTCGTACTCACACTTTAATCATTTAACCAAACGGCTATTTCGTCCGTTTCTGATCGGATTACTAAAATTTTATTCTCTCCATTAGCCTCGAAATAATATTTTATTTATTAATACAAATTCTCCGCTCTCGTTTATGACTGAAACTCCACCATTTACTTACATGAATTTATGAAAGTTAAATTACATAATTCCTGAGTGTTACAAGGCCAGGCTGTGTAAATAAAAAGGGACTTTTCAAACGAAATAAACAAGGTACTTTTATTAATTTGATTTATATATATATATATATATATATATATATATATATATATTCAAAAAAGTTTTATTAACATTTAATAGATTGGTATTTATATATTCAAATAATGGATTGTACATATCTGTTTTGAGCCCTTGCTTCATTTAAAATGTAAATAGATTTGAAATTTCAGATAAACTATTTAGATGTATATTATATATATATAGCTTTATATAGCTATCTATATAATAAATGATAAAGATATAATAAAATGATAAAGAGAGATAAAGAAGGGCTTTTTTCAAGTTTTACTTAATGTATCATAGTAAATATTCTTTTTCATTTTTCAAGTGCGGGAAAGATGACTAAGTGGATTAAAGCGCCGGATTGCTAATCCGTTGTACGCGTTTTTTGTATCGAAGTCAAATCCCTCGCTATCTGTGTAACGACTCATTTTCTCCGTAAGATATTGTTCGTTCTGGAGATTGAGTCGTAGCCCAATATCCACTATTCATGAGTTTGTTTGGTGAGTACTTCCCAGTCGGTCACCAAAAATAATACTGCCTCGCCGAAGTACTTTTAACTTTGGAGTTTTTATAGGATCCGTTGCCAATTATGCTAAAAAACGCGTCTTACTATCTTAGTATGGTTTCCTTACATATATTTCATTTGCATATATCCCCCCAAACGATGTAGTATTGTGACGACCTCCATTTTCACGACTCAGGATTTGCCTATACTCGAATCCGAGATTTGCCTACACTCAGCTTAATTCTCGAGCTTTGCCTTGCAACTCGAAGTTTGCTCTGCAATCGTACTCATACGTACACATTTGGGTTATCACATTCTGTTTCTGTCAATGACTTGATATTTCTTTTATATAGTTAAAGAAAGATGTGGAATAGATAAAAATTTGCAAATCAAGCAAGGAAAGTAAAAATCTGATTTTTTATTATTCACGTCTAGGATTACGTCACTGGTCATTAGATTGGAATCTGAAAATAAAGAGAGAAACAAAGAATACTACTATTGTATAAACAAATAGTTTTAAAGTAAGCATTACACAATCTTCAATAGCATTTTTTATCAAAAAAAGAAAAGAGAATAGATTCTCTATTTTTATACTTCATACCCTATTCTTTGACGCCAAGAAATGAAGTGATTTTCAGAAAAAAAAAAACTTTGAAAAAATTAGAGTTGAGTTGTTTATTAATGAAACTTTTCTTTTATACCAACAATTATATATTGTGGGGGACTGTAATAGGATCGTTCAATAGAAAAAAAATATTATAACAAGAAAATGAGAATGATTTAGATTTAGCACAGCTATACAATAATTTCAATATTTAACTTAACAGTTCAGACTTTATGTAAGACTTATATGATTTTATATTATAAATTGTTAGAATTTTTTTCCGAGTAAATCATGAATTTTTCTATGACAGTATGAAAAATCTCATAAAAAACTTATAGCAACTTGCCATACAAAAGCTAATAAAAAAATAACACTAGTATTACTCGCATAATATCTACTATTGAATTCAGAAAAACATAGGCCTCGAGTAATTTAGCTAAGCAAAAGCTACTTGAATAAATGACAGAATTAATATAGATATAGATTAAACTTAAAATAATAAGCATAACAAGCATTTTGTTCTTGAAGATAATTGTATTGCCCCGAAAACCCACGCGGTTCCCAGTATGCTTATTACTACTACTCACTGCTTTGATACCATAACTGTATCGCCCCAAAAATCCATCAGCTTTCAGCTAGCTCTCTGCTACTATTCACTACTCTAATACCATTCTTGTAGCATCCCAGAGTCGTCTTCGGACCCAGATCGCTAACTCTACTCATGCACATACACTTCGGTAAACTTCGTATAAAAATTTAAAACTTTGTTCCTTGAATTAAAATGACCTTTTTGAAACGTTTAAAATCGTTGCAACGGAAAACTTTGATTAAAATCAATTTAAATAAAATTTCAAGTTTTTGAAACACTAAAAGACATTTTCGGTCGACCCCTGTAAGCAACAGTCAACACTTCATTTGCCTCTGTTTTCATCGGTCGACCTTAGCGGTCGACACCTCTGTTTTTATCACACTAACTGGTCGATACTTGATAACACAGGTCGACACTCCAATCTTCTCTGCCCGCACCGGTCGAGCCCTACGATCAACACTTCTACACTCATCACAAAGAGCGGTCGACACCTGTCTTCACAGGTCAACACCTTTATTCTCTCTGTTTCCATCTGTCCAACCTTGCGGCCGTCACACCTACCATCTTTACACAAACCAGTCAACACCTGCAGACGTAGGTTGACACTTGATTTGGCTCTGCCTTCGCAGGTCGACCCTCGCGGTCGACACTTGACAAATTTGGTCGACCATTGAGCCTATCGGTCGACACTTCATTTCCAAAAATCCGACTAGAAACCTTAAACTTTCCCAAAAACAATCAGACTTCTGACTCAACGCTAAAAATAACACAACGTACACTTTTCCATCAACACAAAATCATTATTTACATAAAAAAAATGAGTACTAAAGTTTGAAATCCGTTCATACATCCAAATTACTCAAAACGACTCAAACAACTTAAAACGACTCAAAACGATATCGACTAAACCCCAAAAACCGTACCTACGCCCACTATGGTCAAAACGCCTTAATAGCTGGCCAAACCGTCCACGAGCGCACTCCTCTAACCCTCTTCTAGTCTTGGTCCTGCTCTGGAGCACTCACAAGCTATCTCTTCGTTACCTACATCACAGAGCTCATCTATTAGCCTAATATTAAGTAAGTAATGCATATTAAACATAAACACTGAAAATACAAATATCCTAACATATGCAGTTTCTACAATTTTGTCTCTACTTTCATTTTTGTCTCTTTATTACATCTTCTTTATCTTCTTGCTACTGCATTCTTCTTTACGTGCTAGATCTAGGTGACACACCTCGCGGTCCACCTCACGGGACAAGGCCAACCTCAATCTAGTAAAGTGACACACCTCGCGGTCTACTTCACGTGACAAGACCACCACGTAAAGCGGGAGAAGAAGTGATACAACTCGCGGTCCACCTCACGAGACAAGACCACTCAACCTCACCTTCATTATGTTCTTACATACATTTTTGTTTTGTTCATCACATCCTACTGTTTCATTTCGTAAAAACATATAATTTCATTTTCATTTTGTTCTCGTACTTTAAAACCATAATCCATAATCACTAAAGCATATTATAAAATAAACGTACAAGCAACCTATCAAACTCTGATGTAGGCCCGAAGGCAAAAACACCTACTACATTACTTACCTAGAGTCCTTAATAACTTGTTCGTATATGGCTCGTTAACTAGAGAACCTATAAAACCACTCATTTATCAATTCTACTTTTCTTCCAACTCATAAAACTCTAAAGGGAAATACGTAACACTCGGGATTTCTCTAAATTAATTTTAAAAAATTCGTATTGATAAATGGTAAAGTTTTGGTCAGAATCGAGAGCGGGGAATTTATACTAGTAGATAAAGTATTATTTCGAGGATAATGGAGAATAGAGAATTTTAGCAATCCGATCGGAAATGGACTGAATAGCGGTTTGATTAAAATATTAAAGTGTGAGAGGAAAAAAGTAATTAACTTATTATTACAATTATTTATTTAAGAAAAAAAAAATGAAAGAACCAGAGTGGCTTCAGCCACTCTCGTTCTTTCCCGTCGGCAGAAAAGAAGAAGAAAACCCTTTTTCCCTTTTCCCCGCTACTCATCTTCTTCCACGAAGGAGCGTCGGCAGTTTGGAACTTGCCGTTTTCGTCTCCTGCTTCCGTCCACGTGCAGAACCTAATCCCTTTTTCTCCCGATAATCTCTTCCTCTCCTCCCCTATGATGATCGATAATCTAGGGTTGAGTTTTGGTTTCGGTTTCTGAAGGTTTATGCTAGGATTTAGAACGGTTGATGAGGGAATTAACGGTTTGGAGTGGGTGAAGTGAGAGAGTTCTGAAAATTGAAGAATATCCGAGAGAAGGCATCATACAATTCGGGTTTCTGAATTCGAAATCTCCAACGAGCGTTAAATTATGCTTAATAGGTTAGAGTGTGATAGATTGTTGAGAAATTGAGTGAGTTTTATTGAGAAAACCTGAGAATGGGAATTTTGGGCGTTTTAGTGTGAAATCCGATTCTGTTTTGGGAGTTTTAACCTAACTATGGTTAATTGATTTAATTATGTTTTAGTATGTTAGATTAGGTTATGATTGGAGCGTTTGTCCAGTGAAATCGGGTGATTCCGATAGAAGATGCAAAAGTTATGCTCATTGGAAGTTTAAGCTGATTTTGAGCCGAGTTGGGTTAGTGAGCGATTTTGGTGAGTTCGTGAAGTGTTGTGCTAGTATGGTGGTTTTAGTGCGTGAGTAGAGTATGAGGATGAGTTTTGATGGAAAACGGTTTTTGTTGTAGGTTGAGCAGTTTTTGGTAAAACGAGCACCATGGAAAGCTAGAACCCCTCTATACAATCTCAAAAAAATCAACATCTATACAACTCCGCTGTCTACACAAATACCCGACATAAAATAATAAATGCACTATCACCTACCACCACCACGGGTCGGGTTGCCCTAACAAAATCCGCCATCCGGTGCCTCGGGCGCACGCCGCCAACCATCATACGCCTCTGGACTAGGCTCTCGAGGCTCACCAGCAGTATCGTCAGCACCTACACCACATAACACACAACATAAGCCTAACGCTCAGTAAGTAATGCGATATGAAAGTAATAGCCGACAATGCAATCCTATCACATGCAGTCTCTACACTCACACTCATGTTGTCACATCTGTGACGCGTAGTGCAGCCGCACTAGGGTAAGGAGGAACCTCACGCCATCCTACACCCTGACACGTCGCCACCGTCCCAGACTCTCCAGCAACAAGGGCCACAAGCTACACACACGCATCACCCCACGGTACACCCTTACCCTAATGTGGTTGCCGTGTGGTGATGCGCGTGTGTAGCTTGTGGGCCTCATTGCTGGGGAGTCCGAAACGGTGGCAACGTGTCAGGGTGTAGGGTGGCGTGAGGTTCCTCCTTACCCTGGTGCGGTTGCACTACGCGTCACAGATGTGACAACATGAGTGTGAGTGTAGAGACTGCATGTGATAGGATTGCATCGTCAGCTTTTACTTTCATATCGCATTACTTACTGAGCGTTAGGCTTATGTTGTGTGTTCTGTGGTGTAGGTGCTGACGATACTACTGGTGAGCCTCGAGTGCCTAGTCCAGAGGCGTAGGATGTTTGGCGGCGTGCAACCGCAGCACCGGATGGTGGATTTTGTTAGGGCGACCCGACCCGTGGTGGCAGTAGGTGATAGTGGATTTATTATTTATGTCGGGTATTTGTGTAGACAGCGGAGTTGTATATGTGTCAGTGTGTAGGTGTATATGGAGTGCGTGTGATTTTGGCAACTTACGCATATATTTTACATGTTAGAGTATAGTATTGCTCTATATTGTGAACTTTCTTCAATTGCATTTGATGGATTTTCGTTGTCTTCATACTCTGATTTGGTTATGGTGATTTCTCTGGATGATGGATAGATAGATACTGCTAGTTTTGGTGAACTGTGTGCAGGGTTTTAAATTTTGGGACAGTCAGTTTTTAGCCGTTACTCTACCGAAATTTCGGGAGAGAGGTTAGGAGTCGAGGGGATATGGAATGGGTTGAGATGTGAACAGTGAATACTAGAGAAGGGTAGATGAGCGTGGGAGTGCGGCGTGATCCCAGGTGCACGGAGCACGCGGCCCTGCTAGTGCTCACGGGTCGTGCGGCGCCGGGTGAGGACGTGCGCGCGGACGTGTTGTATAGTGGTAGGGTGCGTGGGGCACGCAGCGCTGTGAGCGTGCGCAAGACACAGTGACGTTGAGTTGGCACGTGCGGCACCGCGGGGGTGTGCGCGGAGTGTCGAAGTGGGGACGTGAGTGCGCGGTACCGGGTTGTGTAGTTTGAGGAGTGCGTTGGATTCTTTTCTAGGATTTCAAGTCTTACCGTTTTATCTTGAACTGTTTTAAATGGTTTTCTTTTCCCGCTGCGTAGTTTTTATGTTGAGGACTTAGTGTACCCTCTTCGGGATGCCAGTTGTTTTCCAATCGAGTCGAAAATTTTTTTTATACTCACAAATGTTCTTTTGAAAATGAAAGAGGTATTAAATTGAGTGAGTTATGTCAAGTGTTAGTGTGTGTAGTATGCAGATGTACTGTAGCACACCGGGAACGCAGAGTGTTACACACGTCGCCCCCGTGCCAGCCTCCCTAGCAACGGGACCACAGTTGCCACACACACGTTTCGCGACAGCCCAGCCGGCCCACTCCTCAAGCGGAATCCGCAACTTGTGTTTTACCGGCTCACGCACTAATAGGATCCGTTGTACTACTGCCCATCATTATCACCGTCAACACATACACGCCGCGTGACGGCCTAGCCGGCCCACTCGTCGAGCGAAATTCGCGGTTGGTTACGTACCAGCCCACACACTACTAGGATCTGTGGTATTACCGTCACGCGTCTCACCACTTATTCAAAATATGCTCAAAATCATTTTCATTCTTTTTTTTTTTTAAAAAATGATGCATGTCAAACAATACGCACGCACACCACAATCAATCACATAAATCCTAAAGTTCTACGATATATGCTCACTTGGTCAAAACACATGTATGCACTACTCACCTGGCGTTATTAGCTATTCGATCCAACCTAATCGATTCCGTTTTCCAGAAATTCTAAGGCATAAAGTTGCAAGTTATCATTTACGATTTACAATTCTAATTTACAACCACCACATATAACTAAATCCACAAATTTCTATTTTTAATCACTAAATAAAACAACCACAAGATCATCAGGGGTAACTCTATGGACTTAACTTCCAAATCAACAATTAAGCTAACTTATACTCTTAACATCCATTAACCAGCATTAACACCACCTACCATGCAATATCCAACAATAATCAAACTCAAAACATGTGCATATAACCTACATCTCCAAACACCTATCATTCTATAATGCACAATCTAAAAATCGAAATCCAATTCAAGTAATTATCCCAAGGGTAGGTCATCATCCAAATAATCTCAATCATCCACCCTAATAATTCAACACTTTAATCAATTTCAACCAAATAATTCAATATCAAGGAATTAAAATTGAAACTACCACAACTCAACCTTCAAAATTTGTCATAAATCTTGTTCAACTTCAAAAATTCACAACAAACTGCATATAAGTCCAAATTAAATGATTTAAAATGCTAAGGGCTCCTAAACGAGTTTATTTCAACATGGTGAAATCCATTTGTCAAAAATCAAACTCAATTAATATCAGAAAATCAAAAACCAAATCTGTCCGGAAATCGTTTCACAGCTTTTCATTCCAATTCGAAAATTCATATCAAATCGTATATTTGGCCGAATTTGATGATTTGACATGTTTTGGAAACCTTATAAGGTCTCGTTTGTGCTGGTGAAATCCATTTTTGAAAATCAAAGCATATTCAATGGCAGAAAAATCAAAACCGAACTGCCCGCTGAATTTTCCCAGTTTTTGCACAATAACTTCTAAAATTCATAACTCTTTCAATCCTTAACCGATTTCAACGATGAAAGATGCTACGTAACCCTAATTATGTCCACTTTGACTTGGTTTCATCCATTTGCCAAAAACCAGACTCAATAAATAGATGAAATTCGAAAACCGGAGCTGCCTGAAACCTCTTCACAGATTTTTTTATCAAACTTAGGAAATTCGTAACAAATCGTATATTTATACAAATTTGATGATTCAAAGTGCTATATAACCGTAAGGATGTCTACTGTGACCTGCCTAAATTCACCTATAAAAAGGCAAGGTCAATAGATAGCAGGAAAATCAAAAACAGAATCTGTCTCAACTCACTTCACAGATTTTTCATCAATCTTTGAAAATTCATAACTTCCTTTACGATTATCGAAACGACTCGATTGCAAAGCCAAAAGTTTCCTTAACGTATCTAATTCAACATAATATAATGGTTTTTAAAATGAACAACCGGAACTTAGGTGAAAAATACCAAAACCGAGCTACCCTGAATAAAAAAATCTTTGCATTTTTCCAAAACTTCAGTAAACTCACTTTAATTTTACCAATATATTACATTCTAACTTCTTTGAGGACAATAATCTATTACATTCTAACTTCTTTGAGGACAATCTAACATATGAGGATTGCCCAATTCAAAAATCCTAGATTTTTTAGGCCAAAACCATAAAAGAAATATAACACTTCCCAAATTGAAGAGAGGGTCGTGTTTCACGCGAGATAGAGGAGAAAGGCGAAGAGGAGATGGAGCTGCGTTTTTCGGCAGAGCAGAAAATGGATGATCTGGTTCCTCTTTAGTGCAAAACTGAGAGAAAAATAAAAAAGAAAGGTGAAAGAAAAAAAACAGAGAACCTCACACGGGGAGAGAAGAAACAAGGGGGGGGGGGGGGAGTAGTATGAGCATGAAGAGTTTTTTTTTGTTTTAAGTTTTATTTTTATAATATAAATAATAATAATAATAATAAAAATAAATAACATGATTACCAAATCACCCTTAACCTCTAATTGTTTTGTTAAACGGTCAATCAGTTTGCTTCCGGTTGAAATTTTATAATTTACATTAGCTTCAAAAAAATATTTTACTTAATAGTATAATCTTACCCTTAACCTTCCAACACTTGATGATAAATTAGTTCTCACAAGGATTTCTTCCACATTTACTAACTAATCTTACCCTCTTTTGCCCATCTAGACTCAGATTTCTTAATACTTCCCTTGCCCTCGGGCAAGGATTCACCCAATTATTTTCTTGCTTGCAAACTTGTTGTCAAATGAATTCACATCCTTATCCCGAATTCCCCGAACTCCTAAGTCCTCAACCTTAGTCCGATTCACCAATGTCCTCAATAATTACCCTGCTAAGTATAATCCTCATAAATCTAACTAACCATAACTAATTCGTTTCAAGACTCCTTTTGTTAAACTACATTCCTCTATACATGTTGGTTTTTCCTTGATGGAACCTAACTTCCACGTCCCCCTTATTCATAATCATTCTAAACAACCCATCTCTAAACTCTCCTAATAATAATACTAGATCCTAAGATCTATATAGCTAGTGTAAGTCATACCTAAATCTACTAGAGGTTGTCCGACCTCGTCTAGCTCGATGAGGGCAAATAAACTCGGGGGTACTCTCATTGAAGTCTTACTCGTAGCTGAACAGTCCCTTGCAAAGTGGTCTAACTCGTTGTAGTTGTAACATCGAATCAGATTCATTTTCAGGAAATCTCCAGCAATGTGATCTGTTTCATTACACTTATAACATCGGCCCAAGTCCATTCTACACTCGTCGGGGTGACTCCTCTAACACTCAGGACATAAAAGGAACTGTCCCGACCACTGCAGCCGTTTGTTACTCCCCTAGCTGCTAGAGCAATCATTAGGCCTGAGATGACTCTTCCCTGTTCGACTAAGGCAACAACTCTCTAAAAACTCTTCTAGGCTGCTCCTTAGGCGGCTCTCTGTAACTAAGCAGCTTCATTCTAGCCTACTCAATGTCCAGAGTATTCGCCACCACATCCTCGTAAGGCACCCCTCTCGTTCTAGCTATGCGCATGCCCATATATACAGCAGGTTTTAGGCCCTGCACAAACTGGTGTACCTTGTTCTCATCTAGGCTCAGCAAATGCCCTGCAAATTGCGACAACGTCTTGAACTGTGTCTGTATGCCTCAACTGCGCAAACTCCACACTCTTACGAGTTCTGATAGCATGGCTATAATACTTACTGAAGAACACAATCTTAAACTCTTCCCAGTTCACGACCCTCACGTCTCTCATGGTCCCGACTGTGTCCCACCAATGGCAAGCATCGTTGGCTAGATAGAATGCCGCACTGGTTACCCTGTTGTAATAAACCGGAAAATTTCAGATTTTAAAGCTAATTTTTGAAAATTTTAATTAAATCTCGGTTGGAGTTTCAAAAAATATTTTAACAGGTAAATTAAGTCATAGAGCTCGAAATCTAATTCTAGTGATGGTTTTTGAAATTTTAAAGTCGGGAGTACGAGAATTTAACGAAGTTACGGATGATAAAAACACGTGAGGGTATTTTGGTAATTTAATTAATTAAAACAAAAAAAAATATGTGACAGCCGAATGGCTTCGGGAGGAAGCCATTCGGCTGCTGCTACTCGTCGACACCCAAGAAGAAAGCGAGAGAGAGAGAGACCGGGAAAGAGGGATTTGCCGAGCTCCGATTTCTCGGCTGACGAACGTAGGCATGGAAGAAGCTGTCGTCGACTAGGTGCTCGGCTGCGGCTTGTTCTCCATTCGACCGAGTGCACAACGCCGCCGCAGTAAGTTTTTCCCCTTTTTTCTGTTTCCACCGTTTTTTTTTCTGTTCCTCCTTTCGTTGTCGAGGAAATTGGCTGCAGCGATGGATTGTATGAGGGAGAAGTGTCGTGAATCGAAGGGAAACAGAAGGAGAACCCTGTCGGTTTCCCTGTTTTGGCCGAGCTTGGTGGCAGGCCTCCTTTCAATTCCGGTGAGCTTGGCTGAAGTGTATGAGTGAAATGTGCCTAGTTGTGTATGGAAATTATGAAATTTGGATTGAAATCAAGAATGGACCTCTGTTTGGTGTAGGGGCAGTTTCTGTTTTTGGCCGTTTCCACCCAATTTTGGTTGATTGTTTTAAATTCTGTTTTTTGTGGGATAAATTAGGTTGTTAGAGGGACGCATGGCCACTGAAATCGTTCGATTCCGATATCCGACGCAAAAGTTATGCGCGTTGGAAGTTTATGTTGGATTTTGGTCCAAGATAAATTAGTCAGCGTTTTTTGTAGAATTTTGGCGTGTGATAGTGGCATGGATGTTTTTGGTGCGTAAAGCTAAATTTGAGTGAGTTTTGGTTGAAGAAAAACGAAAATATGAAATTGGATAAAAATGGTAGATTCAATTTTTGGTATTTTCACTTATCTGCGGCTTACTATTTTAAAATCCGTCTTAGTATGTTAAGCTAAGTTTCTAAGAGTACGTTTAGGCACTTGAATCATTCGATTCCGTTAATAGACGAAAACGTTCTGCGCGTCCGAAGTTGGGCTGGTTTTCGACCGAACTATATTGATAACCCGTTTTAACTGGAATTTCACGGATTTGGTTAAGGAATGTCATTTTAAATTGTTTGGTGACTTTTAAAGTAAAGATTGATGAGTGAATTGTTTGAATTTTAGGTTGAGGCATTTTTGGCGAAGCTGTGCGTCGAGTGGGCTTAGCACGCCAAGTAAGTAGTGTATGCATGTGTTTTGCTCAAGTGGGCCTACACCGTAGAACTTTATAATTTATGTGATTGATTGTGGTGTGCGTGCGTATTGTTTGACACGCATAATATTTTTTAAAAAGGGAACGAAAATGATTTTGACCATATTTTGAGTTAGTGGTGAGACGCGTAGTGGTGGTACCGCGGATCCTGCTAGTGTGTGGGCCGGTGCGTAACCAACTATGGATTTCGCTCTAAGAGTGTGCTGGCTGGGTCGTCACGCGGCGTGAATATGTTGACGGTGAGGGTGATGGGCAGTGGAACCGCAGATCCTACTAGTGTGGGCCGGTGCAACACCAGTCGCGGATTCCGCTAGAGTAGTGGGCTGGCTGGGCTGTCGCGAAACGTGTGTGTGGCAACTGTGGCCCCGTGCTGGGGAGGATGGAACAGGAGCGACGTGTTAGGGTGTGTGTGGCGGGAGGTACACCCTCATCCTGATGTGGTTGCTGTGTGGTGATGCGTGTGTGTAGCTTGTGGGCCTCGTTGCTTGGGAGCCAGGGATGGTGGCTGTAACACCCCGAGGAACCCCACGTTCCCTGTGCGCTACAGTGCATCTACACACTACGACATACACTAAAACTTGACATAACGCAACCACTTTAATACCACTCTCTTTTTCAAATCATTTTAAAAAGGACATTTGTGAGTATGAAAAATTTTGGATTCGATTCGAAAACAACTCGCGTCCCGAAGGGGGAACACGAAATCCTCAATATAAAAGAAAATTACGTAGCGGAAAAGACAACCTTTTAAAATAAACCGACAACACTCGAAGTCCTAGGAAAGAGTCCAACGCACCCCTCGAACTACACAAATCCGATACCACGCACTCACGTCCCCACTTCGATGCGCCGC
Organism: Begonia peltatifolia; assembly: GCA_022433055.1. NCBI lineage: Eukaryota > Viridiplantae > Streptophyta > Magnoliopsida > Cucurbitales > Begoniaceae > Begonia > Begonia peltatifolia. The sequence continues at coordinate 2,922,036 of CM039531.1, read as the reverse complement.
GCGCACCCTCGCTGTGCCGCACGGGCCAACTCAACATCACCGCGTTTTACGCACGCTCACAGCGCCGCGTGCCCCACGCACCCTGCCTCTGTACAGCACGTCCGCACGCATGCTCTCACCCGGCGCCGCACGACCCGTGAGCACCCGCAAGGGCGCGTGCCCCGTGCACCTGCGATCATGCCGCACTCCCACGCTCATCTACACTTCTCTAGCATTCACTATACACATCGCAACCTATTCCATATCCTTTCGACTCCCAACCCCTCTCCCGAAATTTCGGCACAGTAACGCCTAAAAACTGGCTATCCCAAAAATTTCAAACTCTGCACACAGTTCACCAAAAACTAATAGTATTCATCTATCAACCATCCAGAGAAGTTACCATAACAAAATCAGAGTATGAAGACGACGAAAATCCATCAAATACAAATGAAGAAAATTCACAGTATAGAGCAATTCCAAGCTCCTACATGTAAAATATATGCGTACGTCGCAAAAATCACACGCACTCCATATACACCTATACACTGATGCATATACAACTCATCTCATCGACTGTACATAATCACCACAAAAAAAATACCCGCAAACAAACCAGGCCACCACCTACCATCCCCACAGCTCGGGTCGCCCTAACAAAATCCGTCATCCGGTGCTCAGTCGCACACTGCCAACCATCCTACGCCTCAAGACTAGGCTCTCGAGGCTCACCAGCAAGGTCGTCAACACCTACACCATAGAACACACATCATAAACCTAATGCTCAGTAAGTAGTACAATAGGAAAGTAAAAAGCCGTCAATGCAATCCTATCACATGCAGTCTCTACACTCACACTCATGTTGTCATATCTGTGACGCGTAGTATAGCTGCACCAGGGTAAGAAGGAACCTAATGCCATCCTACAATAAGGAAACGGTGGGAGGGCAAGGCCTCCTTGGCTACTGATCGTGGGAAGTGAGAGGAGAATGAATGAGTTTTGTCACTTACCCCTCAATCGTACACAATTAAATTATAACTTAACCCTTATTCAATTTCCACCACAAAAGTAAGGTTAATTATACAATCACCCCCACCCCATTAGCCATCATTTCCGACGTATCCCACTTATTTTCCACTTATTTTTGCTATTATTTCTCTGTAACACCCCGAGAAACTCCGCGTTCTCGGTGCGCTACAGTGCATCTACACACACACACACACTAACACTTGACATAACTAACTCAATTCAATACCCCTTTCGTTTTCAAATCATTTTCAAAAGAACATTTGTGAGTATGAAAATTTTTCGACTCGATTCGAAAAAAAACAACTCGCGTCCCGAAGAGGAAACACGAAGTCCTCAACATAAAACTACGCAGCGGAAAAGAAAACCATTTAAAACAATTTGAGATAAAACTGTAAGACTTGAAATCCTAGGAAAGAATCCCAAGCACCCCACGAACTACCCAGTCCGGTTCCAAGCACTCACGTCCCCACTCCGACACCCCGTGTACACCCTCGTGGTGCCGCACGTGCCAACCCAACGTCACTGTATCTCGCGCACTCTCACAGCGCCGCGTGCCCCACGCACCCTGCCTCTGTACAGCACGTCCGCGCGCACGCCCTCACCCGGCGCCGCATGACCCGTGTGCACCCGCAGGGCTGCGTGCCCTATGCACCTGCGATCACGCCGCACTTCCACGCTCATCTACCTTTTTCTAGCATTCACTATTCACACCTCAACCTATTTCGAATCTGCTCGACTCCCAACCTCTCTCCCAAAATTTCGGCAAAGTAACGGCTAAAAACTGACTATCCCAAAATTTAACTCCTGCACACAATTCACCATAATCCAACAATGTTTATCTATCCATTATCCAGAGAAATCACCATAACCAGATCAGAGTAAGAAGACAACAAGAACCCATCAAATATAATGAAGAAAAGTCCCCCAAAACACTACAACCCCTCTATACAATCTCAAAAGATCAATGTCTATACAACCCCGCTATCTACACAAATACCCAACATGAAATGATAAATCCACTATCACCTACCACCACCACGGGTCGGGTCGCCCTAACAAAATTCTGCCATCCGGTGCTCGGGCACACGCCGCCAACCATCCTACGCCTCTGGACTAGGCTCTCGAGGCTCACCAGCAGTATCGTCAGCACCTACACCAAAGAACACACAACATAACCCTAACGCTCAGTAAGTAATGCGATATGAAAGTAAAAGCCGACAATGCAATCCTATCGCATGCAGTCTCTACACTCACACTCATGTTGTCACATCTGTGACGCGTAGTGCAGCCGCACCAGGGTAAGGAGGAACCTCACGCCACCCTACACCCTGACACGTCGCCACCGTCCCGGACTCTCCAGCAACGAGGCCCACACGCTACACACACGCATCACCACACGACAACCACATCAGGGTAAGGGTGTACCTCGCGCCACTCTACACCCTGACACGTCGCCCCCGTCCCAG
>CM039531.1:2878084-2919162 GCA_022433055.1 Begonia peltatifolia | reverse complement strand
GTTATTTCTCTATACTGGAGACTTTCTTCATTTGTATTTGACGGATTTTCGTCGCCTTCTTACTCTGATTTGGGTTGGGATGATTTCTCTGGATGATGGATAGGTAAATATTGTTGGATTTTGGTGAATTGTGTGCAGGGTTAAATTTTGGGGTAGCCAGTTTTTAGGCGGTACTCTGCCGAAATTTCGGGAGAGGGGTTGAGGTTCGAGAGGATACGAGATAGGTCAAGGTGTGTGTATGATGAATGCTAGAGGAGTTCATATGAGTGTGGATGTGCGGCGTGATTGCAGGTGCGCGGGGCATGCCGCCCTGTTGGGTACTCACGGGTCGTGCGACACCGGGTGAGGGTGTGCGCTCGGACGTGCTGTACAGCGGCAGGGTGCGTGGGGCACGCGGCGCTGTGAGCGTGCGCGAAACACAGTAACGTTGAGTGGTATGTGCGGCACCGTGAGAGTGTGCGTGAGGTGTCGAAGGGGAGACGCGAGTTGTTTTCGAATCGAGTAAAAAAAAAAAAAGAGGGGAGTAAATTGGAAACAAAAGGGTATTAAATTGAGTGAATTATGTTAAGTGTTAGTGTGTGTGTGTAGGTGCACTGTAGCGCACCGAGAACGCAGGGTTTTCTCGGGGTGTTACAAAGCCCAAGTGCAAGGATATAGTTGATGCTTTGGGCGGCCCAATGACTAGAGTAAGAAGCCAAACATTCTTGGAAGATCTTTTAGAGGAAGAGTGTAGCCCACATGCACACATAATAATTAAAAAGGAAGGGTGTGATATACATGTATATCCAAGAATTAAGAAAACACATGTGTCATGCATTCATTTCCTCAAAACGACATTACCATGAATTTAAAACTTGACAGTGGAAAACAGTTCGTGCGTGGGAAGCTCGTTATACAAGATACTAAACAAACTTAAACTTCAAGGCAGTAAAACAAGATTTCGATCGACATCTACGAACGCCGGTCAACACTTTACACAATTGTGAACGGATCGGTTGACACCTACATGCACCGGTCGACACTTGATTCTTCTTTGTCTGAGTAGGTCGACCCTCGCGGTCGACACTTTTAGAGTTTGGTCGACATCTGCTTGCATAGGTCGACCCTTCGTACTCATGTTACACTAACCGGTCAACTCATTTAGAGACGGGTCGACACCTCCTTCCTCTCTGTTTTACATCGGTCGATTGTAACACCCGAAAACTTTTGTATATTTTGTGCCAATAATATTCCATGAATTTTTTAAAACAATAAATGGAAACAACAAAGGAAGAAATGAGAATTAGTAAAAGAGAAAAGGAAAATAAATAAGTGCAGCGAAGAAATGAAAAGAGTGGAAAATGTTGGGAATAAGAAATAAAGTTAATTGTTATGAAATTAAAATTTATGTGTAAATCAAGTAAATAAGCTAAAGTTAAACTTTATTAAATAAAGTTTATAAAAACCCATATTCTCCTTTTCATCTTCCATGATTTCTCCAGCAACCCTCTCTCTTCCTTCAGCTTTTCCTCAGCCAAGACTCTCTTCATTTCTTAGGATTAAGGCAAGGTTTAAAATAGACTTGAGTTTTCATGCAAGAAAATACATGTTTTAGTGATTTTGTAAGGAGTTTTAAGCATGAGTTTTGAACCTCCGAAAATTTAGAGTTAGGGTTAGTCTTTCTTCTTCTTTTGGATGTTCTAACTTAAGTTTAGAGGTTCTAAAGATCTTGGATAGAGTAAAATGGAAGATTATGTAAAATAGAAGTGAAAGTTAGAAGTGAGTTTGAATTTTATGAAAAACATAACAAGTTCTGTTCTTGTGATGTTTGGACAAGTTATTTGTTTTCTTTTGGTAATTGGCTTGCACCATTAGAAAGTAGACTCTTAGAGGAGTCCATAACACTTGGAATTACTTGATTCCGAGTTATATCGAGAAAGTTATGAGCGTTCGAAATTGGACGAAAAACTATTATAAGAAAATTTGAAAGTTTCTTGTGTGTATGTTGAGTGTTTCAATTTAATGTTTTGTTAGGTTGTTTGATTTCTACGGCTGAAAAAAATGGACTCCAAGTTAAATTGCAAAGGACCCAAGATAAGTCTTTGTGATTTGTTTGGCCAATTTGGCCTACACCATAAGAGATTTCGTTTTCAAGGATTTGAGGATTTAGATTGTCTTAGTGTAAATTGGACGGGTAGTTAGGTTGTTTAAGTTATAGAATGTCTTTTATGTTTCTATTGATTGTTTTATATGTTAGTGTAAGTTTAAGCATTATGAACTGTTCATGCATCACGTTTGTTTAAAAATGTAATGAAACTAAATTTTCTGCACATGTTTTACGAAAAGAAATGAACTAACGAAAAGCAATGAATGTATGTAATCCCGGTCATGTCAGGGTGGGGTTCACACATGGCTGTCTCATAGGTGGAGCATGTTTTCGCCTCGATAAATAGAGAAGGTTGTCTAACCGCTTCATGTGCCTTTTTTATCTGGTGAGAGGAAACCCCCGATGACATCCCGCTATGTAATAAAATGACTGCATGTTTTATTAACTGCATATGCACAGCATGCATTTACATTTATGTTGACTTGCTTAGCCTTTTAGCTCATAGATCTCATTGTGATGTAGGTGATTTAAAAGAAGGTGAGGACATTCTACCTAAACCCAATGAGTGACGCAGTTGAAGAAGGATGACCGTGGGAGAGCGCTTGTGGCTGTCAGAGCATTATTGACCCGTGAGCCATGTGAAGGTGTTTTGGGATAATGTATGGAGGATTGCAAAGTATGGTTAAGTGTTTAGGTTTTAAATTGTTTTAAAATGTGTTAATAAAAAAAGTTTAGGAACCGGATTAAATGGTTTTATGTTTAAATACATGTTGTGTAATAACCCATAAATTTTTGGAATTTAAGTTATTTTTGTCGTTAGAAATTCAAGATATTTTAACAAGAAGTTTATTTTACAAAATTGGGAATTTGATTCGTAGGAGAAATTTTGGATTTTTAAAGTCGGGAGGACGCAAATTTAACAGAAATACGGACGATTAAATCACGTGGGGGCGTTTTAGTAATTTGTATTAATTTAAAATTTTATTTTTGTTTATTATATAGGTCGAATGGCTTCGGGTGGAAGCCGATCCACCCCGTTTGATTTCGAGACTGAGAGAGCGAGAGAAACCGGGAGAGGGAGAGCTGGAACCCGAGTGCGATTTGCCAACGATCGACGAGAGAGAGAGAGACACCAGTGTGCAGAGAACTCTGACGAGTTGAACGGAGGAGCTGGTTTGACCTTCCTGCGCTGAAAAGTCGAAGGTATGCCTCCCCCCTATTTTGGTTATCTTGATCAAGCATGGGAGTTTTGTTGTTTCCAAATTCCCGATAGTTCAAACTCGATTTTTGGAGTGTTTTAGAAGCTAGTGGGCATGTGCTTGAGCCAGATTGTGGCTCAGCCTTTTCGTGCCAAACCCGACCGAGGACAGGGAGTTTTCCCTTTCGGTCTTGCCCTGTCTTATGGCAGAGCTGGATGCTGGACTTCTCTTCGATTTTTTTTGATTAAATTGTGGAGTGTTGAGTCGACTTTAGAGCGTCAGCATGTGTGAGTGTTTTGTGCACTACAGGTGTTCGAGAGGGAGGGAGAAGGCCAAGAAGGTGAGTGGTGTTTTGGCTCGGCTTTCAGTTGGATGTGTGTGTGTGTGTTCTAGGTTGTGTTTAGGTGATCAATTTTGGTGGCGTTATGATAGAGTGGCTGGAAACGTGGAAAAATCAAGAGGGGATAGGGATTTTTCTTGAAACCTGATTTTGTTTTTGGGGATTTAGACCAAGATATGGATGTTCGTTTTAAAATGCATTTTATTATGTCAAATTAGGTTGTTAGAGGAGAGTTTAGCCACAAAAATTGTTCGATTCCGATAACCGACGCAAAGGTTATGCGCGTCGGAAGTTTATGTCAGGTTTTGGGTCAAGTCGGTTTAGTGAGCGATTTGGGTTAGTTTGTGATACGTTAAGTTAATGGTAGTGGTTTTGAGCATAAGTTAAGTGTTTAGACGAGTTTTGACAAGAATTTGATGTGCCCTAGAGGACCATCACTAGATCACAAATTAAGGCATGTGGTTTATCCAACCTGTTCACTAACAAGTTCAATTCTTCTGTAGGAATTACAAGTGTCGAACGCCTCTTCACGGATTTGGAATGGGACCCGAGCACAAAGGACAAAGATCAACCCTTGCACTTGCTATCGTGGGAGCTAAAGGTGGAAGCATATGAAGAAGGGATTTGTCTCCCTCGGAATTAATTTGTAATTGAATTTTATTAATAAAACATTCGTCTTATGTTTTTGTTGGCAAACATTCGCCTTCCTGTAATATTTTATAATTGCATGCATCCTTAGGCATTAGGATTAGATGTATGTTAAGTTAGATGGTGGTTAGAAGCAACAATTGGGCCAGCGTTTAGCAGCCCACGGATACAACAAATGGGCCAAAGCTTGAAGAGTGATTGGGTGTGCAAGTGGACCAAGAATGGCCAACCATGTGGCCCATTTCGAAGCCCAAGCCCATTCTAACCTTCTGCCACCCTAGGTTTATAAATACATGGCTATTGGTGTGTGTAAATGTTGTTAAATATATGAGAAATAGCCCTTTTGTGTTCAACCGAAGTAGTTTGAAGCTTGGTGAATGGTAAGGCTCGATTCGGTCAAGAACCGAGAAGGAGTGCATCTCCTTGACCTTTCAAGCCTGAGCTTGCTTGAATAGCCATCGTTCCACTCATCTTCCCTCTCTTTCCAGAGAAGGATACACGAAGAGAGTGGCCAGAAACCGATCCCGTTTGCTGCTGTCTTCCTTCGAAAGATCGTTATGCCGAGAGCTTGAAAGGTTGCTCATCGGACAACATTCGGTTTTCTGCTTATATTTTGTTTTTCCATTTCGTTTGTGGGTGAAACACGACTCATTCGAGGTGGAATCGTGTCAGAATTTGTTTAATGTTTAGGTGAACTAGATTTTGGTGAAGTCGTTCACCGGGAAAGCTTAGGACGCTAGGTAAGTAGTGCATGCATGTGTTTTGCCCAGGTAGGCCTACACCGAATAACATTAGGATTGTGTTGTTTGATTGTGATGTGCGTGCGTATTGTTTGATATGCATCATGTTTTGAAAAGGGTACGAAAATGGTTTTGAGCATGTTTTGAATAAGTGGTGGTGAGACGTGTGGTAGTGGTACCGCGGATCCTGCTCGGGGAGTGGGCCGGTGTATAACCAACCCCGAATTTTGCTCGGGGAGTGGGTTGGCTGTGCTGTTACGTGGCATGTATGTGTTGACGGTGAGGATGATAGACGGTGGCACCGTGGATCCTACTCGGGGAGTAGGCCGGTGGATAACCAGTCATGGATCCCATAAGGTGGACCAGTTGGGCTGTCGCGAAATGTGTGTGTATGGCAACTGTGGCCCCGTTGCTGGGGAAACCAGGACGGTGGTGACGCATCAGGGTGTTGTGTGGCGTGAGGTTCACCCTCACCCTGGTGTGGTTGCTGTGAGGTGGCGTGTGTGTGTGGCTTGTGGGCCTCGTTGCTGGGGAGTCCGGGATAGTGGCGACGTGTCACGGTGTATCGTGGCGCGCGGTTCACCCTCACCCTGGCACGGCTGCACTACGCGTCACAGATTGTAACAACATGAACGTGAGCGTAGAGATTTCATGTGATAGAATTGCACTGTCGGTTTTCCTTTCATATCACACTATTTGCTAAGGGTTTGTCTTATGTTATGTGTTCTATAGTGTAGGTACAGAGGTTTCCGCTGGTGAGAATCGAGAACCCAGTCCTGAGCATTAGGCCAGTTGGTGGCGTGCGACCTAGGCACCAGACGGCAGACTGTTAGGGCGACCTGACCTGTGGAGATAGTGAGTTTTGGTGAGGTATTCAGGGCTTCCCTTGTCGCATTTTAGGAGACAATTTGATTTACATGATCTATAGTGTATAGATGTAACGCCTGGGATTTCTGTGATTTAACTTTCGGGAATTCGTATTAGTAAACGGCGGAATTTTGGTCGGAATCGAGAATGGAGAATTTGTATTTGAAGGTAAAAGATTGTTTCGAGACTAATGGAAAAGAAAAAATTTTAGGAATCTGGCCAAAAATGGAAAGAATAGCCGTTTGAATAAAGGATTAAAGTGTGAAGGCAAAATTGTAATTAGTTTTTATTATAAAAACAAAATATAAAATAAAAATAAATTAAAACCAGAATGGCTTCACGAGGAAGCCATTCTGATTTTCTTCTTCCCCTCCGGTTGTTCGCCCGCGAAGGAGAACAAAGGAGCCAAGGGATCAACCGACAATCGACGACTGTGCGGAGGAAACCGACGGTGCGGAACAAGGAGTTCCGGCGAGCTGAGCACATGTGGACTAGGCTTTCCATTCGAAAAGCCGAAGGTGAAATCTTTTCCCCTGATTTGGGTTTTGGTTCAACCGGGCTGAGACTCGTTTCCCTTTGATCCTTTTGCGTGAGTCGTGAGCGTTTTTGTTTTGCGTGTGTGCGCGCTTAAGCCAGGCACTATGAATGCCGAAGATTGAAGAATATCCGAGAGGGGGTGTGAGACCCACAACTTAATGTGGGAGACAAGAAGGGAGAGGGGAGGTGAAAGGAAACGTAGGTGGGTACGTTTTCCTTAACTCCCTCATTTATTTCACACCAGTATTATTGTCTCTCTCTTCCCATTAAATCCTCCTTCTGCTTCATTTTTCTTCTTAGTAGACATTTGGTTTGCCGAAGTAACTACGTGTGAAGAAGACGAAGAACAGAGAGAGATACCTCATATCTTGGTGTTAAATTCGCTGAAGTGAAGTCGTCGATCCAAGTTAATTGTAATGGTCATCAGAGGTATATATCTAATACCATTGATTCCTTAAAGTATTTGCAAACCGTTGTTCTTTTTTTAGTTGATTTATGGTTTGGGTTGAAATGATCTAAGTCTTATCTTATTGACACTATCGTTATGAAAATGAAGGCTTTACTATAATTGATCTGTTAAGAATATATTCAAATTATAAGCTCAAATAGTGAAGATGACTATGGATTAAAATGTGTATCTCTCTATAAATATATGTAAGCTTGGGTTGAATTTCCACGAGATTTAGTCTATACTTGTGACTTTTTATATAATGTATATTATCATTATCGCCAAACCCGTACAATTAAGGACAGAGAACTATCATAATCTGCACCAATTTTTAATTATAATTTTTGACATCGATCGAGACTTTCACCCAATTAAATATTGGATTAAATCGAGGGAAGAATTAAGAATTTAAATGTATCGATTTAATCAAATATTAAACGATTTCAGTCTTGATTAGGTACAAATTTATCCAATTAAAGTATGGATTCATTGACTGGAACCTTTGAATTAATTGAGTTTTGACCGATTGTATATCCAATCGAGGTAGGGGTTTATTTTATTTTCGGTTAAGTATTATTTTTACTCTATTTAGCATAAAATATTTGTTTAATTATTATTGTTCTCTCGCACATTTATCAATTTCATAACTTATCATTGATAAAAATTGCGTGGTTTTAACTAGAAGTAATAGAACAGCTGAAGAGCCCTGTTCTTGGGCGCGAAACCTTAAACCTGATCAGGGTAATTATGGCGTGCGGTCGCCTAATGTCGATTAATTAAGTGGGTTTTGGAGAAGTTGATGAAACCCTAGGTTAGAGTTCCGAAAATTCATTTTTCCTTGTTGTGTTTTCTTGTTATTTTGGAAGCTTAGACATGATATAGCGTGATATAATTGATTACATAGAAAGATTTGAGGTTTTGTCGAGTTTTGTTGGAAACCGAAAGTTGGAACTACATGCAACCGGTTCTGTGTTTGTAAAAATCTGATAGACTATGTTGTTTGGTTATGTAAAATAGAGTGAGACATTGGATAATAGACATGTAGAGGTTTACGGAACATAATGGATCGTTTAAATCCGATGAGAAATGAAAGAGTTATGTCTGATTGAAAATAGGTATCATTTAGTTTTATTTTGATGATTGCTAAGCTAATTCCATGTATATATTAGGTTAACGAGTTAAACATTTGAGGTGACAGAAGCGATTGAGAATTTTACGAAAATTCAAGTAAGTAGTGGATTGCTTGTGTTTTGCTTTCAGGCCCACACCACGGAACAATAAGGGTTGATTGCTTGTTTGTTATTGGTTTGTTGGTTGATCGTATGTGTTGACATGCATAATGATTTTTTTTGAACTACAAAAAATGAGTTTTGAGCATGTTTATGAAATGCGAGAATGAAATGTAAAAAGATAAGAATAGATGTAACGTGGTCTCAAGTAGGGTCGTCTCGTCGTGCGATAGTGCTTGTGTGGTAGCACTATGAGAGGGTCTCTACGAGAGATGCACAGATGAAAATACGTAAGATGTCGTGAGTGGGAACTCCTCGTTGTTAACGTGCTAGTGAGAAGGCACTAGAGGGTTCCGTGATTGATGTTGGGAGGAGATCGTTGTATGGCCATCCCACGTGTGAACCTGACGTGTGCCTCCGATCACGCTCCACTGGGTCAAAGTGTGGCCGTCTTGAGTGGTGATAGAATGGGTGCCTACTTGATTCACATGAGAAAGTGAAAGATTAATAAAAACGAGAACGAAACAGAGTATAGAAACTACATGTGTTGGGGATTGAGTTTATGCATTGTTTTCGTGTTCATTGTTCCCTACTTGCTAAGCATTAGGCCTACGTTTTAGGTTCTGTGGTGTAGATGACGACGAACTATCAGGTGGGGATTATGAATGTGAGCGTGATTAGGGTCGCAGTTGGTAACCCGTGTTCGTGTGACGGTGCAGAAAATTTTGTTGGGGTGACTCGACCATGGCGTGGAGGTGTAGTAATTTAGTGTTCATTTTGTTATATATATATATATATATGTGTGTGTGTGTGTGTGTGTGTGTGTGTGTGTGTACGTTTTCCTTAAATTGCAGACTTTTGGGGGTTAGACCCATTTTTAGCTTTTACATTGTCAAATTTTGTGAAATCCTGGGAGAGGAAGTGTCGACCAGTTGGCTTAGCGGTCGACCGAACCCGACAGGTGTCGGCTGCGAGGGTCGACCTGCACGGACAGAGAGCATCAAGGTGTCAACCTGTGTGTGAAAGTGTCGACCTGTCAATGTAAGTATGGTTAGAGTGTCGGTCACCAGGTTCGACCGATGGAAACACAGAGGGTTAAGGTGTCGACCTGTGCATACATGTGTCGACCGGTGAGCGTCATAAGCAAAGAGGTGTCGACTACCAGGGTCAAACCTTTTGAAAATAAAGGCAAACGAAATGTCGACCAGTGACATAGAGGTCGACCAAAAATGATTTTTACGTTTCAGAAAACTCGAGTTTTATTTAAATCTATTTTTAAACAAAGTCTTCTGCTGCAACGAGTTTAAACGTTTTCAAAACAACGTTTTAAGTCAAGGGATAAAAGTTTTAAATTTTTCACGAATGTAGTCGGGTCTTACGAGTAGTAGTAGTGAGCGAGCCAGGAAACGTGTGGGTATTTTCCGCGATGCTACAATTTCAGTTGTGTCTTCTCTGAGAGCCCAGCAGTTATTACAAGGTGGATGTATGTGCTTCTTGGCTAGTGTCGCGGACGTGCAATTTCAAGGCAGGGTTTAGCTTCAGGATATTCTCGTTGTACAGGATTTTTCTAGGGGATTTCTCCAGGACTTTCCAGGTCTGCCCCCTGACAGGGAAATTGAGTTCGTTATTGATGTGTACCTTGGTGCTGAGCCAGTGTGTAAGAACCCATACAGATTAGCACCTACTAAGCTGAAGAAGTTGAAAGCGCAGTTAGAGGAGTTGACAGATAAGGGCCTTATACGCCCTAGTTTCTCAGCGTTGGGTGCGTTGGTGCTTTTCGTCAGGAAGAAAGACTGATCACTACGTATGTGCATTGATTATAGGGAGCCGAACAAACTGACTGTGAAGAACAAATATCCATTGCCGCGAATAGATGACTTATTTGATCAGCTTTAAGGTGCACATGTGTTTTCTATGATTGATCTGAGGTCCGGTTGTTATCAGTTGAAGGTTAGGGAGGAAGATATCCTCAAGATAGCTTTCCGAACGAAGTACATGCACTATGATTTTTGGTGATGTCTTTTGGTCTAACCGACATCCTAGCCGCTTTCATGGACTTGATGAATCGAGTGTTAAGAGAGTATCTAAACAAGTTTGTAATTGTATTCATCGATGACATTCTAATTTACTTACGGATGGAGGAGGAGCATAGAGAGCACTTTAGGATTGTGCTGACTACTTTAAGCCAGCACCAACTTTATGCTAAGTTCTCTAAGTGCGAGTTTTGGCTAGATAAGATCAACTTCTTGGGGCATGTTATTTCTTCCCAAGGTATTTCAGTTGATCCAATGAAAGTTCAAGTTGTGAAAAAGTGGCCGCGACCGACCTGTGCTAGCGAGATATGTAGTTTTCTGGAGTTGGCTGGATACAATCGGAGATTCATTAAGGGTTCTCCAAGATTTCATCTCCTTTGACCTGATTGACCAGGAAGAACGTGAAGTACAGTTGGTCTGATGAGTGTGAAGGTAGCTTCCAGACACTGAAGCAAAAGTTGACTACGGCTCTTTTGTTGACTCTGCCCGTAGAGGGTGAGAAGTTCAATATATATTGTGATGCCTCTAGGATAGGCTTTGGTTGCGTGTTGATGCAGAGTGGGAGGGTGATTGCCTATGCTTCCAGGCATTTGAAGCCCTACGAGCAGAATTACCCTACACATGACTTGGAGTTAGCGGCAGTGATCTTCGCACTTAAGATTTGGAGGCATTATTTGTATGGGCAGTAGTGCAAGATATTCTCAGACCATTAGAGTTTGAAGTACATTTTTACACAGAATGTGCTGAATTTAAAACGGAGAAGGTAGCTCGAGCTAGTTAAAGATTATGACCTAGAAATCAAATATCATCCAGGGAAGACAAATGTGGTAGCAGATGCCCTGAGCCGAGTGACAGCTTCCGCTTCTGCTATGATTTCAACAATGCCGGCCGAGCTAAGTACTGAGCTACGGAGATTTGGTGTAGAGCTAGTTTCTGATTTTGCAGCTACATTTTTGGCTATGTCTTTGAGGCTGATCATCCTGGACCGAATTAAGCAGGGCCAAGAGACTGACTCTGAGTGCAGTGAGCTGAAGGCGAGTATGAAGGCTAATGCTAGTACTGAGCTCAGTAATTCAGAGGATGAGATTCTGAAGTTTTAGGATAGGTTGTATGTCCCGAAAGATGAGGAGCTAAGGAAGGAGATATTGTCAGAAGCCCACTTGTCTTCTTTCTCTGTGCATCCCGAAAGCACTAAGATGTACAGGGACTTGAAGCAACACTATTGGTGGCCTAACATGAAGCGGGAGGTAGCCAAGTATGTTGAGACCTGTGTGGTGTGGCAATAGGTAAAGGCGGAGCATCAAAGACCGTCAAGTACGCTTCAGCCACTGCCTATATTGGAGTGGAAATGGAAGCGTATTACTATGGATTTTGTGGTTGGTTTTCCGAAGACCCCTAAGGGCCATGATGCGATCTGAGTGATAGTTGACAGGTTGACGAAGTCGTCTCACTTTTGCCTGTGAGGATGACTTATTCTATGGATCAGTTCGCCCAGATGTATATTCAGGAGATAGTCAGGCTGCATGTCATTCCATTGTCGATTGTGTTAGACCAAGACCTCAGTTTTATATCCAAGTTTTGGAAGAGTCTGCATAAGGCCATGGGTACCAGGTTGGATTTCAGTACAGCCTTTCACCCTCAAACCGATGGGCAGTCATAGTGGACTATACAGATCTTGGAGGATATGGTCAGAGCCTGTGTATTGGAGTTTCACACGGCTTGGAGCAGATTTTTGCCTTTGGTTAAGTTCTCGTATAATACCAGCTACCAGTCTACTATCGGTATGGTGCCGTACGAGCCTCTATATGGCGGAAGTGTAGGTCGCCTTTATATTAGGATGAAGTTGGAAAGGCGAGACTTATAGGCCCGGAGATACTGAAGCAAACTGTCGACAAGATTGATATTATAAGGAAGAGGATTGAGGCAGCTCAGAGTCGGCAGAAGAGCTATGCAGGTCTGAGGCAGCGAGAGTTGGAGTTCACCGAGGGTGATGAGGTATTTCTAAAGATCTCCACCGTTCAAAGAAGTGGTCAGGTTTAGGAAGAGATGGAAGTTCAGCCCTCGATACGTGGGACCATTTCTGATTGTCAGTAGGATTGGGAGAACCGCCTACAAGCTTCAGTTGCCCTCTTTGATAGACATTTTGAGGAAGTGCGTGCGTGATCCTTCTCAGGTAGTACCATAGTAAGAAATAGAGATCCAGCCGAAGCTAAGTTACGAGGAGAAGCCAGTGAGGATTCTAGAGTCCGCCATGAAGGTGTTGCGCAACAATGAGATTCCTTTTGTTAAGGTGTTGCTGCACAATCATGGTGTGGAGGAGACCACTTGGAAGCGACGGCAGGACATAGATCAGCAGTATCCTGAGCTACTCGGTACGTAAATTTTGGGGGTAAAATTCTTATAAGGTGGGGAGGATGTAATAATCCAGAATTTTTCAAAAATTATTTTAAAGTCCCGCGAGAATTTCGTGAGAGAATTTAACGGGTTATTAATTTTAGGAAATGGATTTGATTTGGAAGAGGATTTCTAAATTTTTAGGTCGAAAGGATGCAAACTTAATGAAAATACGGAAGTTCAAACACGTGAAGAGGATTTAGTAATTTAGTTAACTAAATACATAAAAAAAATATGTTAAAAACCGAACGGCTTCACGAAGAACCCATTCGGTTTCAAACAGCTGGAGCTCCCGAAGAGAGAGCCCAAGCACATTTCACCGACGACCGACGAGAGGGAGAAAGAGAAAGATGCTGACGTGTTCCATTGCTCGGACGAGCTAAAGCTAGCTTGTGGTTTGGCTTTTCCACGCCAAACCTGACCGAGAACATGTGAGTTTTCCCTTGTTTCCTCTCTATTTTGATGGCCAAGTGTGAGACTCATTTGGGTATGGTTTTGGCCTATTTTGTGAAGAGATTAGTGTGCGTTAGAGGCAGAATTATGGTAGTTAAGTAAGGGGCAATAAATGCCCATGATTTTGATACAAACCGAGGGGAGAGAATAAGTTGAAATGTGGGTTTTGGTATTCGAATTTTCAATTTCTGTTTAGATTATCTTTGAATTAATGAAATGTGACTGATTGGTGAAGGAATTTGTGAAATTGAGTTGAAGTTGAAATTTTGGACGTTTTAGTGTAAAAATCCGGTTCTGTTTTTGGGGGTTTTGACTTAGCTATGGTTAAGTATTTTAAATTCTCTTTTGATATGTTAAAATAGGTTATTAGTGGAGCGTTTACCCATTTGAATTGTTAGATTTTGTTAGACGATACAAAGGTTATGCGCATTCGAAATTTATGTCAGTTTTTAGGTCTAGTCGGGTTGGTGAGCGATTTTGGCTAATTTGTGGTGTATTGTGTTAGTATGGTGGTTTTAGTGCGTGAGTAGGGTATTGGGATGAATTTTGACGGAAAGTAGATTTTTGTTGTAGGTTGTGCAGGTTTTGGTGAAGTCGAGCACCACAGGAGTTTAGAACGCTAGGTAAGTAGTGTCTACATGTGTCTTGCCCTTGTGGGCCTACACTACAAGACTTTAGGAGTGGTTGTATGTTTGTGATGTGCATGCTTACTGTTTTGGTCATGCATCATGTTTTGAAAACAGTACGAAGATGAATTTGAGCATGTTTTAAAATACAGAGGAGTGTGACATGTGGCGGTGAGGAAGATGTGTGTGTGGGCAGCTTTGGCGCCATTGCTGGAGGAACCGGGAAGAAGGCGACGTGTTAGGGGGTGGTGTGGTGAGCAAGTCCATGCCTCACCCTGGGATGGCTACTGAGGTGTGTGTGCGTGTGAGCAGCTTTTGCCCCCGTTGCTAGAGGAACTGAGACAGTGGCGACGTGTCAGGGGGTGGTGTGGCGAGTGAGTCCAACCTCACTCTAGGATGGTTGCTGTGTGGGGACGCGGGTATGCAGCTCGTGGGCCTCGTTGCTGGAGGAACCGGGACGTTGGCGACGTGTCAGGGGGTGATGTAGTGAGAGAGTCCACCCTCACCCTGGTGCGGTTGTACAACGCGGCACAGGTATGACAACATGAGTAAGAGTATAGAGACTACATGTGATAGGATTGCATTGTCGGTTACTTTCCATATTGCACACTACTTGCTAAGCGTTACGCTTACGTTTTGTGTTCTGTGGTGTAGGTGCAAAGTTTACTGCTGGTGAGTTCCGATAGCCCAGTACGGATGAGTGAGGAAATTGGCGGGGCACGAACGAGGCACCGGATGGCTGCGTGTTAGGGAGACCCGACCTATGGAGTTATGCTGGTATGAATCGGATTTGGGGTTTTGAGGGGCGTTTTGAGCGATTATGGTGACGTGTGTATATATACTATATATATGAGCATTGTATTGCTCTATACTGTGGATTTTCTTCGTTGTTAGTGACTGGATTCATTCTCTTTAAATTCTGATTTTCCCTGGTGATTTCTGGATGCTTTTGATTGATGGGTTATGGGAATCGTTTGGTGAACTGTATGTAGGTTTAGTTTGTTTTTGGGATAGTCATTTTTAGGCGTTACTCTACCAAAATTTCGGGAGAGAGTGTATAAAGTCGGACGTGGCGTGCACGAGGGTCGTGTAGTACCAAGTGGTCAGGCATGCAGGTGGGGCGCGTAGTGCCGGGTCAAGTGTGAGTCGGAGGGTGTAGCACTAAGGGCGCCCGTGGGGACCACGGCATCAAGTTAAGGCGTGTGCCGGAGGGCGCGGCGCAAAGGGAGCACGTGGGACGCGCGGTGTATTGTGCGCGCAACACACAACACTGGTGCAGGACGGGCGCACAGACGAGTGGGCGCGCGGCACTTGGGACGCGCGACACCCAGTGAGGGGGCGCTCGCGGGCGCGCGATGCTGCGAGCGCATGGCGCACAGGGGCGCGCATTGAGCACTCCCAGTTCCTTTTTGAGTTTACCATTTTAAACTCTTTTATGTCATTTTTTTAAAACCCCAATGGTACGTAAACGTTTTTCGCTGCTTATTTATATCTGGCTTTCACACGTTTTCTTTTGGAATGTTTTCTTTTCGGGCATGAGTTATTTTCGAAGCGAGTTGAAAATTTTTATACTTACAAATATTCTTTTGAATATGATTAAATGATAAGAGTATCGTTAAGTTGAGTAGAGAGAGAGAGAGAGAGAGGATCACGTCATTGCAGGTCCAGGGCGGCCGTGGGGCGCTACAATTATAGTGTCAGAGGGAACTGGAAACCAATGAATTTTCGAGACGCCACAGTTATGGTATCAAAGCAGACCAGAAACCAGAGGGGGTTTTCAGGGTGTTGGGGGTGTCACAAGCACGGGCGCAATGCAATACACAACACCGCGACAGCGACCCGTCCAATGGCTATTTTCAGCCACAACGACTATTTTTAGCTTTTCACAATTTTGCTTTCTTTAGATGAAAACAATCATTGGGAATCCATATAACCTCTCTTTCAATCATTTGTAACTAGTTTTTAGAACATTAAATATTTGGAAAAGCGAGTGAAGTGTTTCTTCATTTTTGGAGTGCTTTGTGAGAGTTCTCAGTGTTCAACTGGTGCAAGGCACCTAAATGGCTTCACTACATTGTCCCGTAAGCTCTGGGTTTCTTTGCGGTGCTCTGAATCCATTATGTCCCTCCTCGTTCTTGCTAGAGTTGGAAGGAAGCAGAAGGTGGGGAAATCCAAGCTCCTGCTTCTTCTTAGGGAGATCAACGACTGCAGAGTTTCAACCCATAAGACAAACTCTTGCAGACTTCCTATGCGAGTTGCAAATTTCAAATGCAAAGTTATGCCCTCTAAAGAATAAGAAAAAATACTAACATTTGCAGAGTTCCGGATCAAAGATCTATTTTGTGCGAAAGACGATGAAGAGATAAAAATCTCATTTTTATGCAAACGCCGAGTTTCGAGTTACCAATCAAAAGACCACGACAAATGATTTTTTGCAAGAAAGCGGGATTACACACTCCTTTTTGTTGTGCCTAACAGATCTATGGTGGAGGACCGTGACGCACATCCTGAGTTCTGCTCGTCGAAAAGTTTGGAGAAGTCTATCAATAGAAGCACACTTCAAATTGCAAGGCTATCCAACTTGAGAATTCTACATGAATTACTGCCAAACTTTCATTAGAAACCTAATCTCTCCTACTTAGTAACTTCATCTCTCTTTCGCTCTTATAACTTGGTAGAAAAGTAAAGGGTGACGCCTACGAAAAAGTCATTGTATAAAGGCATTAGATTAACCCCTGGAAGTTTAATCCATGGATCAAAAAGGTTGAGTTTGAAGGGAATCTTCAAGGAGGAGCCTTGAATTGCAGACATAGGCAAGATTTGTTAAACCACATTAACAAAGAGTTTGCATTTTCTCTCCCTATCTCTTAATTTATTAGTTGTGATCCTAAATTAAGAAGAATAATCTATTTGGTTCGTGTGATTAAATATTGTAATTCAATCGAAAAGGTTTTTAATTTAATTCACCATCCTCTTAGATAAAATTGCTCTTACAATTGCAATAAGAGAAAGTTCTTAAACTTTTGTGATTAAAATTTTGATTCTTATTGTGATAGAGTATTATGGTTTTTAATTTAAATTCTTCACATGTTAAGGTATCATTAGGTCTCCTTTCTTTCATGGTAATGATTACGTCCATTGGAAAACTAGGATGAAAGTCTCTGTTAAATCCATGGATTATGACTTGTAGAGTATTATTGAAAATGGTCCCTATATTCGAACAAAAATAGAAAATGGCGTTAATGTGCCTAAATTGCATATGTAGTTTGATGACCTGAGAAGAGAACTAAGCTTAAATGCGAAAGCTATTAATCCTCTATATTGTGCTCTTAATACGGATGAATTTATAGAATACATGGTTGTGACAATACATATGAAATTTGGCGTTTACTTGGAATGACACATGAATTGAAAGAAACCAATGAAGTAAAAAAAAATAAAATGAGTATGTTTGTACGTGAATATGAATTATTTTCAATGGAAAAAGATGAATCTATTAAGTCAATATTTACATGTTTTACTGACATTATTAATAGTTTGAAAGTGCTTGGTAGAGTTTATCCTAATAAATAATTGGTTAGAAAAATTCTCTGATATTTACCTAGAGGATGGCAACCCAAGGTGACAACCATCCAAGATGCAAGAGATCTCAAAGTTCTCAAACTAAAGGAGCTCATCGGATCACTAATGACTCATCAAATAACCATGAAGGTTAACAAAAAGGAAGATCAAAAGGAGAAAGAAATCTCCAAGAAGAAAGACAGCGCCCTCGAAGCCTACTCAAGCAAACAAGATGAATCCTAAAAGGAAGAAGATGATGAGGAGATTTCCTTCATCATGAAAAGGTTTAGCAAGTTTCTCCAATGCAAAAAATTGCATGGAAAGAAGTTCTCAAAAGAAGAGAAGCTTCAAAGGAGAAAAAAGTCACATGTTTTGAATGTGGAAAGCCGGGACACTTCAAGGCCAATTGTCCTCGAGCCAAAAAGGTGTCAAAGACATTAAAAGGGAGAGCGATGAAGGCTACATTGAGCCATAGTGAAAATGATACTTCTTCTAAAGATGAGGAAGTAGCCAACATGTGCGTTATGATTAAAGAAAATGAGGTTCATGACTTTTTTAGTGATTTAGATGATGATGTTGATGAAAATGAATTGATTGATGCTTTTAATGATCGAATTGAATAATTCAATCTGCTTAAGTCTAAGAACAAAATGTTTAAAAATGAGAAGGTTGATTTAGTTAGACTAACACTCAAGAAGCCAAGAAGACTTGGGTACCTAAGAGAACCAATTGATTTTTATTACCTTGTAGGTTGAAGGATCTCCCATGAAGAACTTGTGGTATCTTGATAGCAGGTGTTCAAGACATATGATGGGAGATACTTCAAAGTTTTCTTCTATTTCTAAGAAAAAAGAAAACGTCACTGTAGCACCCCAAGAATACCCCACGTTCCCGGTGCGCTACAATACGTCTACATATACACACTATGACACACTAAAACTTGACACAACTCACTTAGTTTAATAGTACTTTCATTTTCAAATCATCTTCAAAAGAACATTTGTGAGTAAGAAAATTTTTTGACTCGATTTGAAAACAACTCGCGCCCTGAAGAGAGAACACGAAATCCTCAATATCAAAATACGCAGTGAAAAAGAAAATAATTTAAAATAGTTTTAAAATAAACCGCAAGACTCAAAATCCTAGGAAAGAATCCAACACACCCCTCGAACTACACAATTTCGGTGCCGCGCACTCACGTCCCCACTTCGACGCCCCGGGCGCACCCTCGCGGTGCCACACGCGCCAACTCAACATCACCATGTCACGCGCACGTTCACAGCGCTGCGTGCCCCACGCACCCTACCTCCGTACTGCACGCCCGCTCGCACGTACTCACTCGGTGCCATATGACCCGTGAGCACCCGCAGGGCCGCGTGCCCCGGGCACCTGCGATCACGCCGCACCCTCACGCTCACCCACAGTTCTCAAGTGCTCACTGTACACATCTCAACCTATTCCATATCCTTTCGACTCCCAATCCCTCTCCCAAAATTTCGGCAGAGTAACGCCGAAAAATTGGCTATCCCAAAAATAAAACCCTGCACACAGTTCACCAGAAAGCTATAAATATTTATCCATCAACCACCCATAGATAACTCCATAACCAAATCAAAATTTAAAAAAAACAACAAGTCCATCAACTACAAGTGAAGAAAATCCACAATACAAAGCAAATTCCAAGCTCCTACATGTAAAATATATGCGTACGTCGCCAAAATAACACGCACTCCCTAAACACCTATACATTGACACATATACAACTCATCTCATCAACTGTACATCAACACAATAAAAGAAAAATACCTGCAAATGAACCCAGCCACCACCTACCATCCCCACGGGTCGGGTCGCCCTAACAAAATTCGTCGTCCGGTGCCTCGGTCCCACGCCGCTAACCGTCCTAGACCTCAGGACTAAGCTCTCGAGACTCACCAGCAATGTCGTCAGTACCTACACCATAGAACACACAACATAAGCCTAACCCTCAGTAAGTAGTACAATATGAAAGGAAAAGGCGTCAATGCAATCTTATCACATGCAGTCTCTACACTCACACTCATGTTCTCACATGTGTGACGCGTAGTGTAACCGCACCTGGGTAAGGAGGAGCCCAACACCACCCTACACCCTGAAACGTCGCGCCACCGTCCCGGACTCCACAGAACGAGGCCCACAAGCTACACACACGCATCACCACACAGCAACCACATCAGGGTGAGGGTGTACCTCGCGCCACACTACACCCTGACACGTCGCCCCCATCCCAGCCTCTCTAGGACAGGGCCACAGTTGCCAAACACACACGTTTCGCGACAGCCCAGCCGGCCCACTCCTCGAGCCGAATCCGCGACTGGTGTTGTACCGGCCCACACGCTAGTAGGATCTGCGGTACCACTGCCCATCACCTCACCGTCAACACATTCACACTGCGTGACGGCCCAACCGGCCCACTCCTCGAGCGAAATCCGCGGCTGGTTACGCACTGGTCCACACACTAGCAGGATCTGCGGTACCATCACCACGCATCTCACCACATACTCAAAACATGCTCAAAACCATTTTCGTTCCCGTTTTAAAAACAATGATGCATGTCAAACAATATGCACACAGACCACAATCAATCACATAAACCCTAAAGTTCTACAATGTAGGCCCACTTGGGCAAAACGCATGCATGCACTACTTACCTGGCGTCCTAAGCTCGCACGATGCACAACTTCGACAAAAAATTCCCTCAATCTAAAACGCAAACAATTCACTCGTCAATCTTTACTTCAAAACTCACCAAACAATTTAAAATGACATTCCTTAACCAAATCCATGAAATTTCAATTAAAACGGGTCACCAATGTGCTTCGTCCGAAAACCAGCCTAAAATTCGGATGCACATAACTTTTGTGTCCGTTAACGAAATCAAACGATTCAAGTGGGTAAACGTCCCCTTAGGAACCTAGTTTAACATACTAAGACAGATTTTAAAATGGTAAAGCGCAGCTAGGCGAAAAAACCCCAAAACCGAATCTGCCCCTTTCATTAAATTTCACGTTTTTGTTTTTTCTTCAACCAAAACTCACTCAATTTAGCTTTACGCACCAAAAACAGCCATGCCACTATCACTCGTCGAAATTCCACGAAAAACGCTCACTAATTTGACTTGGACAAAAATTCGACATAAACTTCCGACAAGCATAACGTTCGCGTCGGATATCGGAATCGAACGATTCTACTGGCGATACGTGCCTCTAACAACCTATTTTAACCCAGAAAAACAGAATTTAAAACGATTAACCGAAAATAGGCTGAAACGGCCAAAAACAGAATCTGCTCTTACACAATTAACAATCCAATTTTTTATTCCAGTTCAAATTCCAAAATTTTTACATGTAATCGGCCACATCCCACTCACTCATGCATAATCCACTCAAAAATTGAAGATTCGAGCACCAGCCCGAATCTTGCTAAATTCCCCCCCCCCCTCTCTTCGGTCACTCACCAAACATCCATTGCTTCCCCTCACTAACACCAGCATTCACAGCCTATAGTCGCCTCCACACCGAGCCAATTCATCGGAGAGAACGAAAAAGAACCGAGCCCTCACGCTCGGCTGATAGAGGCCGAAACAGGGGAGGAGATACCTGGGATTTTTCAGCTCTCGACGAACCGCACTCGTGCCTACGCTTCAGCTCATCACACACCTCGATCGAAGACCAAAATCAAGCTCCAGATTGCCCTCTCTCGCGCGTTCGCTCTCGGCTCCGGCGAAGCAAAACCAAACACTGAACGGCTTGCGAAAGCCATTTAGTTGTTTTTATAAAATTTTGAATTTTATAAAATAATTTAAATAATAAATTTACTAAAATACCCTCACGTGTTTTTATCATCCATAACTTCTCTACATTCTCGCCCTCCCGATTTTAAAATTTTCGAAAATCATCACAAACTAGACTCTGAGTTTTATAATTTAATCTACCCGTTAAAATATTTATCGGAACGACAACCAAGATTAAATTAAAAATTCAGAAATTAAATTTAAAAATCCAAAATTTTTCGGGTTATTACAATCACATTTGAAGGAAATTAAAAAGGAAAAATCATTGGCATTGGAAATATAATTAATACTTATAATCCAATTATTGAAAATGTTTTATTAGTTCATGGTTTAAAGCACAATCTTTTAAGTATTAGTCAATTGTGTGATAATGGATATAGAGTTATTTTTAATCAAAAGTTTGCATGATAGAGGATATTTCAAATGAGAATATCTTATTTAATGGATATAGAAATGAAAATATGTATTCTATTGACTTGGATAATATTTCCTCTTTTGATGAAAAGTATTTTCTGCAAACTCTTCTATTGATTATTGGTCTTGGCATAGAAGATTAGGTCATGTAGGTATGGATATCCTAGCTAACATTTCTAGGACAATCTTGTTAGGGGCCTTCCAAAGATAACATTTGACAAGGATAGAGTTTGTAATGCTTGTCAAATGGGGAAGCAAACAATGAGTTCGTTTGCTTCAAAAAGTGTTCTCTTTTTCCAATCCTCTTCAACTTCTTAATATGAATCTTTTCGAACCATTTAAAACCACTAGCTTAAGAGGTAAGCATTATGTCTTTAATGGCCCAACCCCCTATACACAACTCTGCTACTGTGGGGTTGGAGGGCTAAGTAACTCAAGTGATATCAACATTAGGTGCCCGTGTGCATTAGCCTGGAAGGGCACGGGTTCGAATGCTGGGAAGGGCAAGAATTCTTTCACCAGGAGGAAAAGATCATGAGGTGACGGCAACAAGCACGATGCCCTCCACCCCCACAATAGTAGAGATGTGTATAGGGGGTTGGGCCTGTAATAACCTGGAAATTTCGAATTTTAACTTTTAATTTCTGGAATTTTTAGTTTAATCCCGGTCGGAGTTTTGAGAAATGTTTCAACGGGAAAGATTTAAAATGTAAGACTTGGAGCCTACTTTTGCGATGGTTTTCAGAATTTAAAGTCGGGAGGTCGGGAAATTAACGAAAATCACGGAAGATTAAAACACGTGAGGGTAGTTTTGTAATTTGTAATTTTATTAATAAAAAAAGGGATATGTGGTGGAATGGCTTTGGGTGGAAGCCATTCCACCGAGTGTCACACGCCCGAGAGCGAGACCGAGAGAGGGGCCTAGGAGGAGCAATCGCCGACGACCGACCGCCGAGGAAAAGACGCCGGTGCTCAGGGTACTCCGGTGGGCTGAAGTGAGGAGCTACCTTGCCTTTCTGCGCTGAGAAAATCGAAGGTGAGTTCTCCCCTGTTTTCGTTTGTTCTATCGACCGAGCGCGGGGGCCTCAGTTGTTCTTGGATTTTTCCCGACAATAGGACTCGGTCGTCAAAGCATTAGGGTGTAATGTGTGCGGGCGCTGAAGCCAGTGTGTGGCTCGGCTCTTCGGCGACAAAATCCGACCAGAAACAGGGAGTTTCCCTTCGATTTTTGTCCTACTCTGATGGCCGAGTGTGGGATCGTGTTACCCTCTACATTTCAAGGGAGTAGGGGACAAAATTAGAAGGAATGAGGGAGGCGGTGCCTGGTTCAATGGACCGATTGCAAATTCTCGGTTTTTGGGGAGAAAACCGTGAAGTTTGTTGGTGTTGCCATGCTATCTTCTGAATAGGAACTCTCCAAATTGTTGATGTATGCATTGGTAGATCGAAATGTGATTGTTTGGTGAAAGAATTTGCGAGATTTGGATCAAAGATGAATTTTGGCTACTTTTAGTATAAAAACAGATTCTGTTTTTGGCTGTTTTGTCTAGGCTTAGGTTGATCATTTTAAATTCTGTTTTGTGGGTTAAAAATAGGTTGTTAGAGGAACGTGTGGCCGCTGGAATCGCTCTATTCCGATATCCGACGCAAACGTTATGCGCGTCGGAAGTTTAGGCCGGATTTTGGTCCAAGTCGAATTTGTGACCATTTTTCGTGGAATTTCGACGTGTGATAGTGGCATGTCTGTTTTGGTTCGTAAAAGCTGAATCGAGTGAGTTTTGGTTGGAGAAAAACAAAGGTTGAAATTCTATAAAAAAATGGCAGATTCGGTTTTTGGCATTTTTCACCTGTCTGCGGCTTACCGTCTTAAAATCCATCTTAGTATGTTAAACTATGTTCCTAAGGGGACGTTCAGCCACTTGAATCGTTCGATTCCGTTGATGGACGCAAAAGTTATGCGTGTCCAAACTTTGGGCTGGTTTTCGGCCAAACCAAACCAATGGACCGTTTTAGTTGGAATTTCATGAGTGTAGTTAAGGAAGGTTATTTTTAGCTATTTGGTGAATTTTGAGATAAATACTGATGAGAGATTGATTGTGTTTTAGGTTGAGACACTATTTGGCGAAGCTGTGCATCGAGCGAGCTTAGGACGCTAGGTAAGTAGTCTGTGCATGTGTTTTGCCCAAGTGAGCCTACACTGTAGAACTTTAGGGTTTATGTGATTGATTGTGGTGTGTGTGCGTATTGTTTGACATGCATCATATTTTTAAAAAACGTGAACGAAAATAATTTTTAGCATGTTTTGATGTATGAGGTGAGACGTATGGCGGTGGTACCGCGGATCCCGCTAGTGTGCGGGCTGGTGCTTCACCAGTCGTGAATCCTACTCGAGGGGTGGGCCGGCTGGGCCGTCATGCGGCTTGAATGTGTTGGCGGTGAGGATATGGGCAGTGGTACCGCGGATCCTACTAGTGTGTGGGCCGGTGCAACACCAGTCGCGGATCCTACTCGAGGGGTGGGCCGACTGGGCTATCGCGAAACTTGTGTGTGTGGCAGCTGTGGTCCCGTGCTGGGGAGGCTGGGACGGGGGCGACTTGTCAGGGTGTAGAGTGGCGCGCGGTACACCCTTACCCTGATGTGGTTGTCATGTGGTGATGTGTGTGTGTAGCTTGTGGGCCTCGTTGTTGGGGAGTCTGGGACGGTGGCGACGTGTCAGGGTGTAGGGTGGCGTGAGGTTCCTCCTTACCCTGGTGCGGCTGCACTACGCGTCACAGATGTGACAACATGAGTGTGAGTGTAGAGACTGCATGTGCTAGGATTGCATTGTCGGCTTTTACTTTCATACCGCACTACTTACTGAGCGTTAGGCTTATGTTGTGTGTTCTGTGGTGTAGGTGCTGACGATACTGCTGGTGAGCTTCGAGTACCTAGTCCAGAGGCGTAGGATGGTTGGCGGCGTGCGACCGCAGCACCGGATGGCAGATTTTTGTTAGGGCGACCCGACCCGTGGAGTTGGTAGGTTGTGGCATGGTTGGTTTTGGAGGTTTTTTTTTTTCCTTGTGATGATTATGTACAGTCAATGAGATGAGGTGTATATGTGTCAGTGTATAGGTATATGGAGTGCGTGTGATTTTGGTGACGTACGCAGATATTTTTCATGTTAGAGTATGATATTACTCTATACTGGGGACTTTCTTCATTTGTATTTGATGGATTTTCGTCGTCTTTATACTCTGATTTGATTATGGTGATTTCTCTGGATGATGGATAGATAGACACTGTTAGTTTGGTGAGCTGTGTGCAGTTTTTTTTAAATTTTGGAATAGTCAGTTTTTAGCCGTTACTCTGCCGAAATTTCGGGAGAGAGGTAGGGAGTCGAGGTAATATGGAATGGGTTGAGATGTGAGTAGTGAATCCTAGAGAAGGGTAGATGAGCGTGGGAGTGCGGCGTGATCGCAGGTGCGCGGGGCACACGGCCCTGCGGGTGCTCACGGGTCGTGCGGCGCCAAGTGAGGGCGTGCGCGCGGACGTGCTGTACAGTCGCAGGGTGCGTGGGGCACGCGGTGCTGTGAGCGTGCGCGAGACATAGTGACGTGTAGTTGGCACGTTCAGCACTGTGAGAGTGCGCGTGGAGTGCGTTGGATTCTTTTCTAGGATTTCAAGTCTTACCGTTTTATCTTAAACTGTTTTAAATGGTTTTCTTTTCTGCTGCTTAGTTTTTATGTTGAGGACTTCGTGTTCCCTCTTCGGGACGCGAGTTGTTTTCGAGTCAAGTCGAAAATTTTTCATATTCACAAATGTTCTTTTGAAAGTGATTTGAAAACGAAAGGGGTTTTAAATTGAGTGAGTTATGTCAAGTGTTAGTGTGTGTGTAGTGTGTAGACGTACTGGAGCATACCGGGAACGTGTGGGTTCTCGGGGTGTTACAGGGCCGTTACAGAAAAGGGCGCAAAACACTTCATACTACAATCTTTCAAACACTAAATTTCATTTACAACTTCATAATGTTTTTTTTTACACTTAAAACCATAAGTTTGTGTTTACAAAATCACAAGTTAAGTTTTACCTACAAAACGCCCATCCAGTTAAAATCGCCCTAACAAATCACCAGGTTGTGCACATGATGTACTCCTCCGACTGCATCCTCTAATCTTGTGTATGCTCGGGAATCTCACCACTATATTCTCCTTCTTCACCAACATCACAGAATTCAAACTATAAGCCTAATACTTAGCAAGTAATACAATAATATCATGAAAACAGTTCACATGACTCATTTCCTACATATGCAGTTTCTATGTTCTCGTTTTCGTTTTCATTTTTGTTTCATACGATCTTCATACTAGATGGGAAGCGGATCACATTTCCCAAATCATATAATCCTCATGCTCATTTAAGGGGCAGATTACTTCCCTTAAAGATTCTCGTTGATCCTCCTACTAGATGGAAAGCGGATCACTTTTCTCAAATTATACAATCCTTATGCTTATTTAAGGGGAAGATTACTTCCCTTAAAGATTCATGCTCATACTATTCCGTTTCGTATCGTACCATGCCGTTTCGTTTCGTGTCGTACCATAATATTCTATAAAACATATGCAAATTCATTTTCATACTTTTTCAAAACATGATGCGTGACATAACAAAACAACAAATAACATGCACATATTCTTACTATTCTGTGATGTTGGCCCGAAGGCAACACGCATGCATACATTACTTATTTGATATTCTTAGCCGGCTTATCACAACGTTTTCACTCAAACCTTAGAACCTGGAAACCTAATAATTTAACAACTTCAATTAACTAAACATTCTCAAAAACTATAATCAATCAACAACTAATCCCTTAAATGTAGTAACCCCAAAAAATCAATATCGAATTGCATATTCACTAACTTCAATCGTAACCAAATCCTACTCGAATAATCATTCCACGTAATTCAATCCAAATCCAAGCATTACCAAAGGAAAGCAATATATATATGTACATGAGCATTAAATGATACTAATCCAATTAAACCAAACACCAACAACCAAACCAAAATCAACAATCTTTGAAATTCTCGAATTTCACCATGATTTTTTGTCCAATTTCAAAATTTCATAACAAATGTAATACTTCTCTGAATTTGATGATTCAAAGTGCTATGTAACCCTAACAATGTCTACTTTAAATGGTGAAATCCATTTGAAAAAAAATCGAACTCAATAAATAACAGAAAATCAAAAACGGAAACTGCCCGGAAATCTATTAGCAGCTTTTTGTTCAACTTGAAAAATTCATAACAAATCGTATATTTGTCCGAATTCATTGACTCAAAATGCTATGGAATCCTTAAGATGTCTAATTTCTAATATTGAAATCCATCTAGAGAACCAACAACAACAACATAACAGAAATTCAACAAACCCGAAACCCTGCATATTTTTGCCCTATATTTTTAGTTTTCAACCAAACCTTAACAAATTTCAAATCTCTGCCAATAAACTCAACAACATGCTTAACTCCTTGTTTTAACATCAAATAAAAGAGAAAATTTAGAAAATAAACCATCATTTTTGGACTTCCACTTAGGGTTTCTTCAAACTTTTCGAAACTCCACCAACTCCACTTTTAGTACTTAAAACAACTAAAGAATTAACTATCTCTTAAAACCCAACCAAAACTAACCTTTAATCTTGAGAAATGAAGAAGAAATTCTGGGAGGGAAAGCTCCAGTTTAAGAAAAATGGCATGCGATGAGAGGAAGAAGAGGAAGATGTTATTTGTTTAAATTTTCTAATTAACTTATCACTTAAAGATAAGCACAATCCATTGGGTGAGTTGTCATACACATATGTGTTCATTAAAGTAAATTAGAATTTACTTTTCTAACATCACCCTTTCCTTCAAATTTTCCAACTCCATTTATCTTTCTATTCAATTACTTCTTTCATTTCTTTTTTTTTCCTTAAATCCCTCCACTTGAATGCCTAACCCTTTGAAATATTTAAGTTCCTTCCTTCTTTCCCCAATATACAATTCTATTATTTATTTTTCTCATTCTCAATTTAGCATCTTTTAATTTGACTAGAGGACACGATGCCTACGTAATTATTTCGCTGAAAAAAATTTATCCTCAAAATTTGTTACCTAAACAACTCCTGATATGGCTCATCATGCCCTGATTCCTTTCTCAAGTTGCCTATTCCAGGTTGTGGTTATGCCATAAAACCTTCACTAGTAGAATCCTTTTGTTGTATAATACTTTCACCGCTGATTCAAGAATCCTCACTGGTCTTTCCTCATATCCTTAGTTGTTCAGGTAACAAATTTTGAAGACAAGATTTTATTTTATCTGCTAAATAATTACGTAGGCATCATGTCCTCTAGTCATACTAAAAGATGCTAAATTGAGAATGAGAAAAATAAAATAATAGAATTACATATTGAGAAAAGGAGGAAGGAACTTAAATATTTCAAAGGATTAGGCATTCAAGTGGAGGGATTTAAGAAAAAAAAAAATTCTAAAGTTGTAAATGTTTTGTACATGTTTTGATGAATTGTAAATGAAATTTGGTGTTCGAAAGATTGTAGTATGAGGTGTTTTAAATTTTGAAATGTGGTATTGGAAAAAATTGGGTTTTGGTAGGAAAAGTTTGGAAAAACAGGTTTAGAGAAAATTATATAAATTGTTGGTATTCTTTTTGGGGTTCAAAGAATTTAAACGTTATGCTGCCCAATTTTTCTTAAATTTGAAAATGTTTTGGTTGAATTATTTGGGAAGCATTTCTAAAGGAAGGAAGAAACAGAACATGGACCGATCGGTCGACCATTTCTTTTCTTCTACGTTTGAATTTCTAAACGATGTTTTAAACAAAGAGTTGTCCACGTGTGTCAACAAAATCTTCCACTGCGTATTTTAAATGATTTTGAATATTAGAATTTGTAAGAAAAAGACAAGTTTTAAATTTATCAAATTTTGGCACGTTGAGTCACACGTGTGGATGTGTCGAGTCGCGGTTCGATAACAAGAGTGTTCTCGGGGTGTGACAAGTGTTGGTATCAGAGCTGCTCAGTCAAAATCATTCTGAAGATTACTTAACAACACTCATCGCTACATGGAAGTACTTCAACGACTATAAGTGTTTAGATTAAGTATTATTATTAAATGCTTATGTGAGTTTGTGATTTGTTCAGGAGTAGAAAAATATCGAGGGAACCAAAGGGGAGGGGACGACCACGAATAGATGTAGAGGAGAGGGACGACGCTATTAGGCAATTGACCGAGCTGGTGAACGGATAGTCCCAACAATTGGGAATATTATGAACAGAGAAGGAAATGAAAACTCTGGTTCTAATTCTACAAACGATTAGAGTGGTGAAAGATTTCGAAGGTTGCGACCTCCGACCTTCGAAGGACAATCATCGGATCCAACTTCTGCTGAGGAGTGGATTCGAACAATAGAGGATATGTTTAAATATGCCAAGGTGGAGGAAACAGAGAAGGTCACCTGTGCAGTTTTCCACCTGGCAAAAGATGCCCGCTATTGGTGGGATACGATTCAGGCCACCACCAACATGCAAGCGATGACTTGGAAGGATTTTAAAGATGCTTTCTACGAAAAATATTTCAACAATGTTGTGCAACCAACAAAAATGATGGAATTTCTACAATTGAAGCAAACCAGATCGGTATTAGAGTATATCAGTAAGTTTAAGGCTTTATCCCGCTTTGTAAGCCATCTGATAAGAAGAAATGACGACAAGATTCTCTAATTTGTTCAAGGACTGAAACCAAAAATATATAAGGGCATGAAGATCGCGGGGATGCTGGACGTGCCATACACAAAGGTAGTGGCCAAGGCATTGGTGATTGAAGAAACAGAACTCAAATGCATCAAACAAAGGGAAGCTCCAAAAAGGTTTCTCAGAGAAATTATCCTGCAACAAAATAAAGGAGGCCCACAACAACAAAGAGGCACCAAAAGTCCCGGAGATAATCAAGGTAACCGGGAAGGACAAAAATGAACTCAGGGACCTAAACAATTTCCTCACTGCCCGACGTGCAAGAAGTATCATGCAGGAGAATGCAGATTTCTTTCAGGCAAATGCTTCAATTGTAATGAGAGTGGACACCATCACAAAGACTGCCCGAAGCCAAGAATGAATTGGTGCTTTAATTGTAACGACCTAGGCCATGTCGCGAAGGATTGCCCAGTGCCAAAGAAGAGACCGGCAAGGGTAATGCTGATAGTCTTCGTCCTTATTGAGTCCGATGACGGAGCACAACATTCAGTAATCTCAAGTATAATCTCAATTACAAATGATACTGCTTATACAGTTATTGATACGGGTGCTACACATTCATTCGTGTCATTAGCCTACGTAGTTAAAGTAAATTTAGTGGCTAGTCCATCCAAACATTTTTACGATGTGATGCTGCCGTCGGGAGAGTATTTGCATTCAGACCATGTAGTTCAAGGAGATCTGATTTCTGTGGGGGAAAATCAGTTGTATGTCATTCTTATAATCATAGAGATGAAGGGGTATGATGTCATTCTGGGGATGGATTGGTTATTTTGACATTATACTACAATCGACTGTAGACCTAGAATAATCCATTTTCAATCTTTGGGTAGAGAAAAGTATTTCTTTCAGATAGTAAGGAATCCAAGTAAGAACTCTATTATGTCTTCCATAGAAACACATAAATGTTTGAAGAATGGATGTATGGGTTTTCGGGCATGCATAATAGATACTCAGATGCAAAAAGAAATACAGCCGCAAGACATATCAGTTGTTCGAGATTTTCCAGAAATTTTTCTAGATGATCAGCCTGGTTTGCCTCCTGATCGAGAAATTGGGTTCGTGATAGACGTACATCCGAGAGCAGAACCGGTGTGCAAGAACCCTTACTGATTGGTGCCGACTGAATTGAAGGAATTGAAAGCACAGTTAGAGGAATTGGTTGACAAGGGTTTTATATGCCCTAGCTTCTCACCGTAGGGTGCACCAGTGCTTTTTGTAAAGAAGAAAGATGGATCTCTACAAATGTGCATAGACTACAAGGAGTTAAATAATCTGACTATAGAGAATAAATATACACTGCCAAGGATAAATCATTTAAAATAAAAAAGGCTCGAGTTTTCTCAAATATTGACTTGAGAACATGTTATTACTAGTTGAAAATGAAAGCAGAAGACATTCCTAAGACAACCTTTCGAACGATACACGGGCACTATGAGTTTTTAGTGATGTATTTTGGTTCGACAAATGCTCCAACGACTTTCATAGAGTATTCCTGGAGTATCTTGATAAGTTTGTCATTGTGCTTATCGATGATATCTTGGTGTATTCTAAGAATGAGGAGGAGCATGCTGAGCATTTAAAGTTGGTTTTGTCAATGTTGAGACTGCACCAACTATATTCAAAGTTTTCTAAATGTGAGTTTTGGCTAGACAAAATTCATTTTCTAGGACATGTTATATCCAGTGAGGGTATTTCGGTAGATCCAACCAAGATTCAAGCAATTAAGAATTGGCCGCAACCCAGGAATGTTGGTGAGATACGTAGTTTTCTTGGTTTGGCGGGTTATTACAGAAATTTC
The DNA here is from genome assembly GCA_022433055.1 of Begonia peltatifolia. Classification (NCBI taxonomy): domain Eukaryota; kingdom Viridiplantae; phylum Streptophyta; class Magnoliopsida; order Cucurbitales; family Begoniaceae; genus Begonia; species Begonia peltatifolia. The sequence goes on along the minus strand of CM039531.1, from coordinate 2,888,162 downwards.
ATAGAAGGATTTTCAAAGATAGCAGTGCTATTAATCCGTTTAAGGGGAAAGAATGTGAAATATTGGTGGTGTGAGGATTACGAGAACAGTTTTCAGACTCTAAAACATAAATTGATTACAGCTCCCATTGTGACACTGCTAGTTGAAAACAGCGATTTCAGTATTTATTGTGCCACCTCCAAGATAGGTTTGGGGTGTGTTTTGATGCAAGACGGGAAAGTGATTGCTTATACCTCCCTGCAATTGAAGAGTTGTGAGCAAACTTATCCGACCAATGATTTGGAGTTAGTTGCAGTGGTATTTGCATTCAAGATATGAGGACATTACTTGTATGGCCAACAATGTGAAATATTTTCAGATCATAAAGTCTGAAGTATATTTTCACTCAGAAGGAGCTGAACATGAAACAGCAGTGGTAGCTGGAATTTGTGAAAGACTACGACATTGAGATTAAGTATTACCCCGGTAAAGCTAATGTTGTAGCCGACGCATTGAGCAGAGTAACGACATCAACTTCTTCTATGGTTTCGGCCATACCAACAACATTGAGCATAGAGATCCAGAGATTTGATATAGAAATGGTTTTTGATTTAACAGCAGTGCTTTATGCTTTATCTCTGAAGCCAACTATTCTGGATAAAATCAGATAAGCTCATAAAGATGACACAGAATGCAATGAAATCAAACTGAGTATGATTTCTAATGAATCTTTGGAGTTCGGTTATTCAGAAGATGGAATTCTGAAGTTTCAAAACAGATGGTATGTGTCGAATGATGAAGAACTCCAGAAGGAGCTTTTATCGGAAGCTCACTCTTCTATGTTTTTTGTTCATCCCGGAAGTACAAAGATGTATAGGGATTTGAAACAACACTTCTGGTGGCCAAATATGGAAAGAGAAGTGCCAATGTATGTTGAGCGATGTATTGTTTGCCAACAGGTTAACGCTAAACACCAGAGACCAACTGGAAAATTACAACCATTACCCGTTCCAGAATGGAAATAGGAGCAAATCTCTATGGATTTTATAGTCGAACTACCAAGGATAGCGAAAGGTTATGATGGAATATGGGTGATCGTGGATCGACTAACAAAGTTAGCCCATTTTCTACCAGTAAAAATGATGTATTCGATGAATTAGTTCCCGGAGTTATTTATTCAGGAGATTGTGCGTTTACATGGAGTTTCAACCTCTATTGTGTCTGACAGAGATCCAAGATTCACTTCAAAATTTTGGAAAAATCTACACAAAGCTATGGGAACTCAATTAAATTTCAGCATGGCGTTCATCCTCAAACGGACAGATAATCCAAAATGACTATTCAGATACTGAAGGATATGCTTCGAGCTTGCGTGCTGGAAATCCAAGCTTCATGGAATAAGCTTTTACCATTAGTGGAGTTCTCGTACAACTATAGTTATCCGTCTACTATTGGAATGGCTCCCTACGAAACTCTCTATGGAAGAAAATGCAGATCTTCTTTGTATTGGGACGAAGTCAGTGAAGCACGATTGATTGGTCTAGAGATTTTGCAACAGACAGCAAAAAAGATTACATTTATCAAATAATGGATCTTAACAGCTCAAAACTGGCAAAAAAGTTATGTAGATCCAAAGAGAAGAGAACTGGAATTTAATGTCGATGACGAAGTTTTCCTGAAGATTTCACCATTTGAAGGAGTTATGAGATTCGAAAAAAAGGGTAAGCAGAGCCCTAGATATATTGATCATTTTCTGATCACGAAACGAATAAGAAATATAGCCTACCAATTGCGATTGCCAACTTCTATGGAAGGAGTTCACAATGTATTTCATGTATCTACATTGAAGAAGTGTGTATGTGATCCATCACAGGTTGTAGAACAGTAGGATATACAGATTCAACCAACGTTGACATATTAGAAAAGACTAGTGAGGATTCTTAAATCAGTAGTGAAACCCTTTTCTGTAACGGCCCAACCCCCTATACACATCTTTGCTACTATGGGGTTGGAGGGCCTCGCGCTCTGCTGCCGTCACCTCAGAACCTTTTCCCCCTAGCGAAAGAATTCTTTCCCTCATCAGCATTCGAACCCATATCCTGCCAGGATAAAGCACACGGGCACCTAATGATAGTACCACTTGAATGCGGTGAAAAGAATATTCAAATATCTAAGTGGGACATTTAACTTGGGATTATAGTTTCCCAAATGTACTTCTATCAACTTAGTGGAATATTCTGATTTCAATTATGTCAATAGTTTTGTTGATACAAAAAACACAAGTAGGACTTATCAATCTCTTAGAGAATCCTTGGTATCTTGGTTCTGTAAGAAACAAAACTTCAAAGCTCTCTCAGCAGCTAAAAGTGAGTATATTGTGCTCAGATTCTTTCAATGAAACAAACGTTAGAGAACTATGTCAATCTTATGAAAAAATTCTGACTAGATATGATAACACATGTGCAATCATCTCGAAGAATCTCATTCAACACTATCGCAGAAAACACGTTGAGATTAGATATCTCTTCATAAGAGATCATGTTCGAAAAAGGGATATATCCTTAGAATTCGTTAATTTAAAACAATTGACTAACATTTTTACAAAACCTCTAGATGAAGCGACATTCAACAATATCATAATTTAATTTGGAATCATTAGACTACAATAAAAGACAAATTTTGCAATTAAATGGATTAAGTATTTCTAAAATAAATAAAGGGAAGGGGGAAGCTCTGTGAGGTGTTGTTGACCTTGGAGCGGTGGTATGCATTTGTGAGGCCCTGCATCAGAACGTAGAGCTCTGAGTGCGAAAGCGGAGAATCGCATTTGCACAATTAAAACAAAAAGTCAGACTTCCTTTGTTTTAATCCACCCCAAAATCAAACTCTTTTGTGCCCTAATGACTTTTGCCTATTCCTTTGGCCGATTTCCACACATCTCCGACTGAATGTCACAGCGAGCCAGTGCCAAACCAGCCTCCAAAGCATTGGGAAGGACGCAAACACCTGCTAGATAAGTCCAATATGAGCGATTCGATTTAAATTTAAATTTGAATTTAGTTGTAATAGAAATTATGCCATTTGATTTGCCTACGTGGCTTTTCTATTTGAGAATTTGATAAAATACGAAAGGAAAAGGAAGAAGAGTGTGGAAGAACTTTCGTCTAAAATCCCTCCTCTCTCTCATTCTCTATTCATTGTTTTCTCCTCTATTTCACATATGTTTCTTATCTATGTTGATTTGGACTGTTTCCTTTAATATATTAACATGACAGTAATAATATGCTACTGTTGGGGCTATATATATCGAGGTTTTTCTCTTGAGATTACATTGCAGCTGGTGACAACCAACCTTTACCATAACAACGATTTTCAATAACAATCAAGTCTTCTTGCTAGCCAACTTTTAGTGAAACAAATTCATTCACCATCAAAGTCAATCTTTTCAAATTTGATCTTCACCAATTTAGGGCATTCATGATGGTTTAGGGTTTCTTTTTAGAGCTTACTGCAATAGTTTAAAGCTCATCTCCTAGACAAAATCATGAATGCCAAACTTACAAAACCTCCTCTTAAGAGAAAGGCAACACTGTACAGGATAATCTGACCAAGATTCGTCCTCCGATTGTGGAGTACTTTTATTTTTGTAGAGAATCAAACAAAAATAGGAATGAACATGAGATTAAGCAACATTCAATCATTGTGTCAAGGAAGATAAGTTTTTCAAAATTTATCTCATTAGACGTTAAGAGGATGTCTGACGTTGCTGAATTGAGTGATTTGTGTAATTTACGTGAAAAATGATATGAAATGATTATTAAGTTGTTCTAAGAAAATTTGGTTGTGACAAGTCATTCGATCACTGAAATCTTATGTTCTGGGTTGAGAGATTTTCATTAAAACACAATTGATAAATAGTTTGTATTTGTTTTTTTGTGGAATAGGAATTTGAAAAATACTATTGCTCCTCAAGGGATCAAATGTTTATTAAAGACAAAAAAGGACATGATTTCTTTTGAAAGATTCACAAAAGTCCTTACATTGCTGGTTTTTATACACCGAAAGCACAAGAAATGAAAGTCAAGGCCAGAGTTGTAATAATCCAAAAATTTTCAGAATTTAAATTATTTTTCCCATTAAAATTTTTGGAAAGGTTTTTAGCGAAAAATTTATTTTATGAAACTTAGAATTTAATTCGTAGAAGAATTTGTAGATTTTAAAGTCGGGAGGACGCGAATTTAACGAAGTTACAGACGGCTAAAACACGTGAGGGCGATTTAGTAATTTGATTTATTAATATTGAAAAAAAAGTAATAAATAAAATATATGTAGAAAATCGAATGGCTTCACGATGAAGCCACTCGGTTTTCTCCTCTGTCGCGAGCACCCGAGACCGAGAAAGAGAGGGAGAGAGAGAGAGAGCTGGAGCCGGAGAGTGAGCGGCCAACGATCGACAATAAAGAGAGACGTCAGTGTACGGAGAGTTCAAACTACGCAAGGGCAGGCGTGGTTTGGTCTTCCCGAGCTCAAAATCTAAGGTGAGCCTTGTTTCAGTTTTCTGGTTTGGCTGAGCTTAGCACTCGGTTTCCTTCAACTTTCTGTAGACTTGGCTGAGATATTTGAGTGAACTGGAAGTGAGAATGTGTGTGTTTAGTGGATGGACGGTAGACGTCTGAGGGGGAGGGAGAAAAAACCAAGGGGTTGAGTTCAGTTGGTTTGGTTTCAGCTCTGCTTGTGAGTGTGTGTGTGTGTTAGGTCGTGGATAGATGATCGAATTGCGGTTAGCCGAGGGGTGGGAGATTTGGATAAAAACCGAGAAGGCGTTTTCATTCGGCCACCTCCAATTCTTGGGTTTGAAAAGCCCGAATTTGATTAGATTGAGCATGAATGAAGAAAATGTGATTTAATGGTGAAGGAAATTGGTGAATTGGAGTTGAAACCGAGAATGTGGATTTTTGAGTTTTGAAAACAGAATCTGTTTTAGTGTTTTTGGCTCGGTTTCAGTTTATCAGTTAAAATCCCTTGTAACATGTTCAACAAGGTTATTAGAGGGTCATTTAGCCGCCGGAATAATTCGATTCAGATAACTGACACAAAAGTTATGCGCGTCGGAAGGTTAAGTCGAGTTTTGAGCCGAGCCGAGTTAGTAAGTGTTTTTGGTAAAATTGTTGCACGTGATGTTAGTGTTGATGATTTTAGTGTGTAAGATGGATTTTGAGATGAGTTTTGACGGATTTTGGTTTTGTTTTAGGTTGGGACATTTTTTTTGGCAAAAATGTTTGCCGAATGAGTTTAGGACGCCAGGTAAGTAGTGCATGCATGCGTTTTACCCAGAAGGGCCTACACCGTGGAGTGTTAGGATTTATGTGGTTGATTGTGATGTGTGTGCGTATTGTTTGACATGCATCATGTTTTGAAAAGGGAACGAAAATGGTTTTTGAGTATATTTTGAGTAAGCGGTGGTGAGACGCGTGGTAGTGGTACAACGGATCCTGCTCGAGGAGTGGTCCGGTGCGTAACCAACCACGAATTCCACTCGGAGAGTGGGTCGGCTGGGCATCACACGGCATGTATGTGTTGACGGTGAGGATGATGGACAGTGGCACTGCGGATCCTGCTCGGGGAGTGGGCCGGTGCATCACCAGCAGCTGATTCTGCTCAAGGAGTGAGCCAGCTGGGCTATCACAAAATGTATGTGTGTGGCAACTGTGGCCCTATTGCTGAGGAGTCAGGAACGGTGGCGACGCATCACGGTGTAGTGAGAGTGAAGTTCACCCTCACCATGGTGTGGTTGCTGTGAGGTGGTGCGTGTGTGTGGCTTGTGGGCTTCGTTACTGGGGAGTACGGGGACGTGGCTACATGTTAGGGTGTAGCGTGGCGCGAGGTTCACTCTCACCCTGGAACGGCTGCACTACGTGTCACAGATTGTGACAACATGAGCGTGAGTGTAGAGACTGCATGTGATAGGATTGCATCGTCGGTTTTTATTTTCATATTGCACTATTTACTGAGCGTTAAACGTATGATGTGTGTTCTATGGTGTAGGTGCAGATATTGTTGCTGGTGAGCCCCGAGAGCCTAGTCCTGAGGCATAGGACGGTTGGCGGCGTGCGACTGAGGCACCGAACGGCACATTGTTAGGGTGACTCAACCCATGGAGGTGGTGAGTTTCGGTAAGATGTGCGGGGTTTCCCTTGTGATATTTTGGGGACCGTTTAGTTTTACATGACGTATAGTGTATAGACGTCGATTTTCTTGATTTTTAGGTAGTTTTGAGGTCACGTGTGTATATTATATATGTACGAGCATTGTGTTGCTCTATACTGTGGATTTTCTTCATCGATAGTTGTTAGATTTATTTCCTTCCGCTCTGTTTTTCCTTCGGTGATTTTTGGATGAATTTGGTTAATATACTCTGAGGATTATATGGTGTATTGGTTGCAGGTTGGGGTCAATAAGTACAGGCGTTACTCTACCGAATTTTTTAGAGAAAAGTCGGGGAGTCGAGATAATAAGGAATAGTTGGAGGTGCGAGTGGTGTGGCGCGAAGGGAGTGGCGGTGTGCGCAGGAGCGTGGTGTGACCGTACGAGCGCAGGGCATGCGACCCTACAAGTGCGCGTGGATCGCGCGGCATCAGACGAGGGCGTACGAGTGGACGCGCAGCGCGGAGGCAAGGTGCATGGGACACGCGAGGCGTGTGATGCCATGGAGGTGCGTCCGCGGCGCGGTGGGTTCACGGGTAAGGTAGAGTCAGCCGTGGGCGCAATGCGCGCAGTACCGGGAGGGTACGCGCATCGCGCCGAGGCAGGGGTGTGCGTGCGCTGGGTGAGCGGGGCCGATCGTGGTGTGCGTGCGGGGCGCGTGGTGCCATGTCGAGGGCACACGACGTTGCTGCTGTGGTGCGAGCGGGGTGCAGTGGGAGCACGGCGCCGTGTCACGGCCACGCAGCGCCGAGCCTAGGGCGAGCGGCGCTGGGCCTAGGGCGCACAACATCGGACCTGAGAGGCGCATGGGGCTTGTGTCTGACTCCTTCCCTGAATTTTAAGTCTTGTCCTTTTATTTTTAAGACTCCTTTAAATTGTCATTTTCGCTGCGTATTTTATATTGAGGATTTACGTGTTTCCTCTTCGGGGCGAGAGTCGTTTTCGAATCGAGTCGAAAAATTTTATACTTACAAAGATTCTTTTAATATGATTTGAAAATGAAAGTGGTATTAAATTGAGTGAGTTCGTGTCGAGTTTCTGAATGTCATAGTGTGTAATAGAAGTAAGCGTACCAGGAACCGTGTGGATTATTGGGGTGGGACAAGAGTGGTTCATCATATTATTTCCTATACTCTTCTTCCTCGTGATGAACATCAGGATCATATTAGTTGCATGGACTTGTATTTGATGAAGAAGCTCTACAATGGAAAAACGTTTGATCAAGGTTACATTATTCTCTATCACATATCATACGTTCTCACCAACTTGTCCAAGAACCTGCCCTACAACATGCTGGTCCGGAAGATCTTTTCTCATTTTAATGTTATCATCCCTCTAAACAAGTTTGCTAGAGAACAGAAGAGAACTGATGTATTTGACCATATTACTTTGAAACAACTGGGTTTCTTTGAGTCTGACGAGGAGTGGATCCTCAAGAGTGCATGGTCAACCTTACCGCTAGATCCTGAAGTTCCACAAATTGAGGAGGACACTGCTCAACCATCACCGATTTATTCCATGTCACATCTTGAAGAAAGGTTGGATATAATGACATCTTACCTCTCGAGTCTTTCCTCCTTTGTTGATAGCATCTCCAAGAAGATAGAGGATATATGCTTAATTATGTCAACGAATGCAGAGTTCCAGCTCAGAACACTTACTCTTGCGAACTTCGTATGTGAAGTTTCGATTTTGATTGCAGAGTTTCACACTCTAAAGAATAAGAAACAATACTAACATTTATGGAGTTTCGGATCCGAGAGTCATCTTGCGCGAAAGACTACAAAGGGATAAATATCTCATTTTATGCAAATGCAAAGTTTTGAGTTTCAAACTGGAACACCACGGCAGATGATTTGTTGCAAGAAAGTAGACGTCCACACTCCGTTATGTTGTGCCTAACAAGCCATACCACAACGTACATGCGGAGTTTCTGTAACATCCCCCGATACTCCTAGTACAAAATTGTCTGCTTTGGGTCGGAGCCCGAACGCATTTGTTCTTGGAGTCAGCCTCAAAACGCATTGTACAAGGTAGGGAGGAAAACTCTATTTATAAACCATGTATTTTTCACTCTCCCAAGCAATGTGGGATTGTGCACCCTACTGGTATAGGTTCGGCCCCATCGAACCTCCATTGCCTTCACATGACGGGCTGTCACAATTTCCCCTCCTCCTCTTGGGGGCCTGAGATTCTTGTCAAGCACACTTTCGATTGGGCAGTGGCTCTGATACCAACTATAATGTCCCAAATTTTAAATTCATTTTCTCCACTTTGAAACCCTAATTTGAAAATCCTAAAAAAAAATTCAAATTGATTTATCATATTATGTCTAAATTTGAGCATTATAATCCTAATATCAAAATATTTGAAAGTCTTGGATAAATATTTAAATGTGCGGAAGCTTCTAAAACAACGTTCAAGAATTAAATAGTTTGGTCAGAATTAAAATATTCAAAATAATTCATAAAAATTTATTAACGATAAAGTCAACATAATTTATTCAAGTTTTAAACTGAAATAAAAATATGAAATATCATCAAAAATTGAAACATACTAAATTTAAATTCCTTCCTTTGATCCAAAAATATTTTCTACTTCAATGGTGACTAGGAACGGGCAATGGTAGGTATAATCTTTATGGTAGGACTTGACTTTTAGCTTTCTTGCATATCACACATTTCTCTACCACTCGGTGTACATCTCTCATCATGTGGGGCTAATAGAAATGCTCTTTAAGTATATCAAGGGTTTTCTTTTTCCCGAAATGGCTGTCTAATCTTCCACTATGGCCTTTCTTTGCTACGCATTTTCTTAGACTTCCATGAAGGATACATAATTTATTTTCTTTTATAAGATAACCATCATTGATATGGTACTCTCCTTCAGTTTTATTAAGGCACTTGGCATAGAGGGATCGAAAATCAGAGTCGATCTCATAACTCTCCTTGATCTACTCAAATCCAAAAAATCTAGTTCCTAACTCAGTCAAGATGATGCGTTTCTTAGAAAGAGCATCAGCTACAACATTGTTTTCCCCTTTTAAGTATTTAAGGGTATAAGAGAATCTCTCTAAAAATTTTACCTACTTGGCATGTCTCTTGTTCAACTTGTGTTAGCTTTTTATATCCCTTAAAGTTCGATGGTCAATATTGATAACAAATTCTTTTAATAAAAGATAATGTTGTCATTGTTATAAGGCTCTAATAACAACATAAAACTCTTTGTCATAAGTAGAGTAATTAAGAGCTGCTCCTTTGAGCTTTTCACTAAAATAGGCAATCGATTTGCCATCGTAAACATAAGCACAGCTCCAATGCCTATCTCTGAGGCATCACTCCTAATTTCAAATACTTTGCTAAAGTTAGGTAGTGCAAACACTGGAGAATGACATAGCTTGTCTTTAATCAACTCAAAGCTCTTTAGACATTCAGGGGGCCACTTAAATTCTTTGCCCTTCTTTGTATAGTCAGTTATGGATGCAGCTATTGAATTGAAATCTTTGATAAACCTCCTATAGAATGAGGCTAATTTGTGAAAGCTATGGACTTTAGATATTCCATTCGATGTAAGCCAATCCTTAATGACATTGAATGTAACGCCTAAAATTTCCGTTAAATGATTTTTGGATTTTTGGATTTTCGGAGCGATAATCGGTGGGATTCGGGTCAAACTGGAGAGCGGAGAATTTGTAAGGTTAGGTGAAGGATTATTTCGAGACTAATGGTGGGGAGAAAATTTTAAGAATCCAACCGGAATTGGACCATATAACAGATTTACTAAACGGATTAGAGTTGAGGGCAGTTTAGTAATTAGGTATTGTTATTAAAATAAATTAATAAAGGGAGAAGAAGAACACCATCGATGTTCTCCTTCCAAGAAACACCCCCCCCCC
>CM039531.1:2865793-2877684 GCA_022433055.1 Begonia peltatifolia | reverse complement strand
GGACGAGTATTGAAGAAGTTGTGAATTTTTTATTGTTGGTCGGAAATTGAGTAGGATTTCGGGTTTAGTGGAAACTTTTGATTTTGGTATGAGTTATGACTTTCAAGCTAGGAATTTATGAATTGAACTAGTTGGTATTGATGGATGTGTAATTTTATAGGTATTCCCAGTTACGAAGTATGAGGAAATTTCAAGAACGCCAGGCAAGTGATGGATTGTTTGTAGTTTACCTTCGGGCCTACAGCATGGAATGGTTGGATTGTTTATTTGTTTTGATTCTTGTTTGGTCAGTTGGTCGTGCATATGTATTGTCATGCATCATGGTTTTGAACCACAAAGAACGAGTTTTGAGCATATTTTGAATTGTGCCTATGAAATGTAATCAGATAAGAAAAGATGTCACGCATGGGCAAAGCCTCGTCGTTAATGTGCTAGTGAGAAAGCACTAGGGCGTTCCTATGGATGAATGTTGTGGCGCCCCGGAAAACCTACACGATTCCCAGTTCGCTCACCGCTCAGATACCAACTCTGTGGCACCCCGAAAACCCTACACGATTCTGGGTTCGCTCACCGCTCTGATACCAACTCTTGAATCCCCCGGTCTACCTTGGATCGGTTTAATACTTACTCCTTATTTCACTCGCCTCGTAACATTTGCGTAAAATTTTAAAACTTTTATTCCTCGACCTAAAATAACATTTTTGAAAAGATTTTTAAACGGCATTGCAGTGGAAAAATAAATGAAAATCAATTCGGACGACACTTCATTTCATTTCACATAAAACGGGGATGCCTGGTCGACACCTGTATGCGCCGGTCGACACTTGAGTCATCTCGGGTGTTTCATCGGTCGACACCGAGAACACCGGTCGACACTACATTTCTCTCGGGTCTTTTCATCGGTCGACACTGGGAACACCGACCGACACTTCTGCGTTCAACTCAGAGAGGGGTCGACACTTACTCCCACAGGTCGACACCTTTATCCTCTCTGTATGCGCAGGTCGACCCTTGCAGTCGACACCGCTGTCACTTTTACACTGTCCGGTCGACACCTATAACTAGGGGTCGACACTTACTTCGGCTCTGCCAACGCCGGTCGAACCTTGCGGTTGACACTCTCCTCCCATTTTCCACTAACCGGTCGACACTAGTCGACTTCGGTCGACACCTTGCACCAGTATCAGTAAAACAACAACACCGATTCATTTAAAGACACACGACAACCGCTCCCCGATTAAATTCACGAAGTAAAACTTGTATTTTGAAAACATAAATTCTCCAAGTAAATTTCAAACGACATAGTTCTACTTCAAATTTTCAACTATTTCTATACCACACAATCTATAACCTCAAAATCTATACATTGAGGTTTAACTCAAAACGCTTACAAAATCCCACCATCTAACTCGCCATGGTCGTGTCACCCCAACAGCTGCCTGCACTGGCATCCGGCATACACCTCTAATCTCATCCTAGGCATGATCGTCACCTAGCAACTCAACGGACAGCTTGTCGTCACCTATACCACGGAACACAAAACGTAAGCCTAATGCTTAGCAAGTATAGAGCATGAAGTAAAATCAATGCACAACTCAATCCCTAACACATGCAGTTTCTACACTTTGTTTCGTTTTCGTTTTCATTATTATCATCTTTCACTTTCACGTGTGAGTCAAGTAGGCGCACATCTTGTTCCACTCAGGATAGCCACACCATGACCCACGGAGCGAGATTAGAGGCACACATCGTGATCACACACGGGACGGCCACACAAAATCTCCTCCCAACAAAAATCATAGAACCCTCTAGTGCTTTCTCACTAGCACGTTAATGACGAGGCATTCACAAACCGTGTCATCTTACGTACATTCATCCATGGGAACCACCTGGTGCTTTCTCACTAGCACGTTAACGATGAGGCGTTCACCCATGCGTTGCAAATCTTTTCTTATCTGATTACATTTCACGTACACAATTCAAAACATGCTCAAAACTCGTTCTTTCATTATTCAAAATCATGATGTATGAGAACACATATGCACGACCATCACCCAAACAACAAAACAAACAATCAAGCAAACAAACAATCCTACCATTCCATGGTGTAGGCCCGAAGGCAAACCACAATCAATCCATCACTTACTTGGCGTTCTCGAAATCTTTCATGCTTTGTAACTTTATGCTCTAACTGGAATACCTATAAAATCACGCATCCATCAATTCCAACTCGTTCAATTAATAAATTCCTAGCTTGAAAACCCTGACTCATACCAAAACCAAAACTCTCTACTAAATCCCACACAATTTCTTACCAACTTCAAAAATTCACAACTTCTCCAATACTCGTCTGAACTGGACAATACAAAGTACTATGGGTTCCTGAGTATGTCTAGTTTTCTATGGTCTCATCTACTTCCTAATTGGACATGCACAACTTGGCTGAACATGGCCGTACGAATACCACTCCACAATTCGAGCATTCGGCTATCCCAACGCTAAATGTTTCTCATCAAATTTTTCTATTCCTATCTCTATCTTAAGCACCAATATGCGGATAGAAATCGACTCCACATTCAATTTCCCTTCTAGGTTTTTGCTTAATCACCCGATACCCTAGTTAACTCTCTTTTTGTCACTAAAAACAACCAACACACTAACTATCTACTCAGAACTAACTAAAACTTACTGTAATATGAGAAAACGGAGAAGAAATTGGTCGAACGTTGCTAGAAGAGCGTTACCGATCGCCGCGCGGGAGAGGAGAAGAAACAGGGGGAAGAATTCTAGGAAGGAGAACGACGGTGTTCTTTTTCCCTATTTCATTTTTTTATAATAATAATAATAATAATAATAACTTAATTACTATTTTGCCCTTAATCCTTAACCGTTTAATAAATCTATTATTCCGTTCAGTTTCGGTTGGATTCTTAAATTTTTCTCTCATCCATTAGCCTCAAAAAAATCTTTTACTTAGCGGTAGAAATTCTCCATTATTAATTCGGACCAAAACTCCACCGATAAAAGTTATAGAAATCTAAGATAAATTCCATCGGAAAATTTCTGGGTGTTACAAATGTACGTAAGATGACATGGTTTATGAACGCCTCGTCGTTAGCATGCTATTGAGAAAGCACTAGAGGGTTCTATGATCGCTGTTGGGAGTAGATTTTGTGTGACCGTCCCATGTGTGATCACGATGTGTGCCTTTAATCTTGCTCCGTGGGTCATGGTGTGGATGTCTTGAGTGGAACAAGATGTGCGCCTCCTTGACTCACACGTGAAAGTGAAAGATGATAATAATGAAACGAAAACGAAACAAAGTGTAAAAACTGCATGTGTTAGGGGTTGAGTTGTGCATTGATTTTTAATTCATGCTCCATACTTGTTAAGCATTAGGTTTACGTTTTTTATTCCGTGGTGTAGGTGACGATGAGCTTTCGGGTGAGTTGCGAGAGCCCAGGCAAGATGAGTAGGTGTTTAGTGGCGTGCTACCATGTGCCGGCAGGTGGAGTTCGTCAAGGCAACCCGACCCGTGGGGCGAGGCTAGATGGTGGTTCTATTGAGTTGAGGTTTGAGGAGTCTATGTCAAGTGTATAGGTTTTGAGGCATAATTAGGTTTGAATGTTGATAGTCGGAATTGATGTGTAGGTGCATTTTGAAATTTGTTGGAAATGTTTGATGGAATGATTCAGGCTTCTAATAGGTAGTTTTAAATCGTGGAAGTTTATGTCGTTTGTTTTCTTTCTAACTAGCATTGTTTTTATACCACTGGTGTGAGGTGTCGACCGAAGTCCATAGGTGTCAACCGGTCAGTGTAAAATGGAAGGTGAGTGTCTAGCGCGAGATTCGACCTGTGCGGGCAGAGAGAAGTGAGGTGTCAACCGGCGACCGTGGGTGTCGACCGGTTAGTGTAAAATTTGTGAGAGTGTCGACCACGGGGTTCGACCTACGCGGGCAGAGAGGATCAAGATGTCGACCTGTGAAAGCAGGTGTCGACTGCTCTTTGAATTGAGTATATAAGTGTCAACCGATATTCTCGGTGACAACCGACAAGAAAACCAGAGAGAAATGTAGTGTTGTTCGACATTTGCCAGTGTCGACCGATGAAAAACCCGAGACGACCCAAGTGTCGACCGGTGTTTACAGGTGTCGACCGATTTCCTTATTTTTATGTTTTGAAAAGTGCAGTTTATTTAAACTGGGTTTAATTGAGTTTTCCGCTACAATGTCGTCTAAAATGTTTTCAAAAATGTCGTTTTAAGTCGAGAAATAAAAATTTTAAATTTTGTACAAATTCTGTCGAGATGAGAAGTAAGTGTACGGTTGGCGACCCGGGTCCGGGGACGACTCGGGGTTGTTATAGAGTTGAGAGTTGGTATCAGAGTAGTGAACGCACCGAGAATCGTATAGGGTTTCTGGGGCGTTACAGATTCTCTTTGCTCTTCATATATTAATCCCTTTATTATCAGGTTGCTTCGTGCATCTGCTGGTATCAGAGCTTTATCTATCTCTCTTGGTGTTATTCGTATTTTTTTTATTTATTTTGCTTTTTTTTCCTTTTCGTTCAATTACCAAAAGCTTTGAAAAAATAAGATTTTTATAGCTTTGAGATTTTGCCAATTCTTATTACCGTGTTCTTGCTATTTCTCTCATTTAATCTTCTTATTATCATTATATAAACTTTCTTGGATTGGAACATTGTTTTATTTGTGTTGTGATCATAGTAATTTTGTTGCTTGAAATAGAAGTAATCTTCTGATTTCCATTTATCCTTGTTTCCTAAATTACTAGAGTACTCAACTTGTTTCCTAAATTACTGCAGTGCTCAACTCATTTCCTAAATTGTTGGGATCATAGTAATTTTGTTGCTTGAAATAGAAGTAATCTTCTGATTTCCATTTATCCTTGTTTCCTAAGTTACCAGAGTACTCAACTTGTTTCCTAAATTGACCCATTCGACTTCAAAGTTCATAATTTTAGCTATGAGTTTCAAAATCACGCCTGTAAGATATCAAATCGAAGCTGTCAATGAGATCTGCAAGAGTCACCAAGTCTATTTAGTGACACCCCCAAAAATGCGATCCAAAGATTACGGACAAATTTTTAAAAACCAATTTAATTAACGTGTTTCCTTAAAGTTTGTTTCTAAGATTTAAGATTTCAAAAAAAAAAAAAAACTTAGTAGTAATTACTCAATACACTAATTTTTTTTTCTTCCTAAAACTTAAAATACATTTTGTTTAGCCATGCAAACTAGAAGCGAGGTTGTACGTAATCCAACTCAAGGCAAGGAAGTGCCCCAAACCTAAAGCTCAGCCACCGCGACCCGAAAAACTACATCCTCAAGATGGAGAGTCAAGTGTCCAAGGATAAGTTGACACCCTTAACTTCAAATTTGAACAAATCCTATAAAAGTTGAACAAACGACAAAACTCTCCGCATGAGTCACCTCGTAGGAAGCCACCCGAGAACCTACCTAGAAGGATGTCCAATCGAGATCCCTATGAACACGATGAATATGATGACAACTCTAGAAGACCCCCGAAACCCTAAATATTATGATGAAGAAGATATGTGGACGTTGGATAAAGAGGAAACTTTCCAACCAAGACCTCGTAGAGATAACGATGACCATCAGAATGTCAAGTTATCTATTCCACCATTCAACAAAACGTGTGACGGAAACACCTTCCTTGATTGGGTGGACCAAGTTGAGAAGGTGTTTGACTATTATGACTACTCCGAGCGAATCAAGTTGCAGTTAGTCTCTGTTGGGCTTACCAGTTATGCGAGTCTTTGGTGATCAATCTTTAAATCTCAAAGACTAAGATTAAGAGAAGATCTTGTCACCACATGGAGGACATATATGCAACAAAGGTTTGTGCCTAGCCATTACAGACATGAAATACTCCTACAAAATACAAAACCTTAAACAAAACAACCAAACAGTTGAAGAGTACTTGACGTAGTTTGAAACATTAAGGATTCGAAGTGGGATCGACGAGCATGAGTAACAATTGATAGCAAGGTTCATAAAAGGATTGAACCGAGATATTGGAGACACAACGGAACTCTAACAACTGGACACTATGGATATGGTTGCCCAATTAGCCATCACGGTTGAGAGGCAACTAAAAAGGAGGAAAACCATGAGAACAAGGCTACCCCCAAAGCTGAAGACAATAAGCCTTTTAACCAAAACTGGCCCTCTATGGAAACTAGTAGCAAACCCCAAACTCGACCCCCAAATGGAGAACCCAACCTGTTAAAAACACATAACATGAAGTGTTTCAAGTGTTTAGGCTCAGGCCATTTCATGGCTGAATGTTCTAACCGTCGAGTTATGATCCTCAAGGAGTCCACTGGAGAACTCGAGAGCGAGGATGAAAAAGAAGTCAAGGATGAGGAAGAAGAAATAGAATCGAGAGACGATGTTTGTCATGCCCCAGACGGGCCCTTAGTCATGATCATCCATTATGTCCTTATTTCAAAGAATGCTGAGGAGAACTAACAACGAGAGAACATTTTCCATACTCGTTGCCAAGTTAAGGATAGAATTTGTTCATTAATCATTGATGGTGGAAGTTGCATTAACGTTGCTTCGCAAAAAATGGTAGTCAAATTGAAGTTAGAAACCATTCCTCATCCACAACCTTATAAGTTGAGATGGTTAGATGATTGGGACGATGTTAAGGTAATGAGACAAGTCTCAATTGATTTCTCCATCGACAAGTACAAGGATTCCATTTTGTGTGATGTCGTACCAATGAATGCAAGTCACTTACTTTTAAGAAGACCCTGGTAATACGACCGGAAGGTTATCCATTATGAGTTCTTAAACAATTATTTCTTCAAGTTCAAAGGAAGGAACATCAACCTTGTATCTTTTTCCCTTGAACAAATAGCCTAAGATCAAATGAGGAAGAAGAAACCAAGTTTTCTTATGTCGAAGGGTGTAATAAAGGCTACGTTGTGCAAAAGACCCTCATTATGATACTATTCAAGGATAAGGTTATTGAATTGGGAGACAATCCCACTCCCGTTTTGGAGTTGCTCAAGCATATTCAAGATGTCTTCCCCAAGGATTACCATCATTACGGGGAATTGAACATAAAATCGATTTGCAACTGAGGGCCACACTACCAAATTGTCCTGCATATAGGATGAACCTCGAAGAAACCAAAGAGTTGCAATGACAAGTAAATGAATTAATGGACAAAGGTTACATTAAAGAATCATTAACTCCATATGTTATCCCGACCCTTTTAGTTCCTAAGAAAGATGGGACTATGAGGATGTGTGTCGGCAATCAAGGCATCAACAAAATAACAATTAAGTATAGATTTCTCATTCTCCAGCTTAAAGACATGTTGGACGAGCTTAGTAGAGCCTCAATCGTTTCAAAGGTGGAAGTGAAGAGTGGTTACAACCAAATTCACATGAAAGAAGGCGACGAATGGAAGACGACAAAATTCTTATAAGTTTTGGGGGATGTAATAACCTGAGAAATTTTAAATCTTTGATTTTTATTTTCAAAATTTAAATTAAGTCTCAGTTGGAGTTTTTAGGAAGCTTTTGGTAGAAAATTTATTTTCAAAGCACAAGAATTAATTCGTAAAAACATTTATGAAATTTTAAAATCGGGAGGACGAGAATTTAATAAAGTTAAGGACGGTTAAAACACATGAGGGTGTTTTAGTAAATTAATTTATAATTTCAAAATAAAAATAAAATAAAACAACCGAATGGCTTCGAGAGGAAGCCATTCGGCTGTTGGACGTCCTGAGAGAGCGATGGAGAATGAGAGAAAATCAGGAGAGGGAGAGGGAGCACGACGACCTATCGACGTTGACGATGGAGGAGAACCTAACGCCGGTTAGCCGCGAGACTGTGGTGGAGACGAGTTTGATTTCCTGAGCTTAAGACTGCAGGTATGCTTCCTCCTCTGCTCTGGTTCTATTCGCCTGAGTTGATGGTCGTCTTCCTTCAATTTTTTCAAATGTTAAGCTGAGTAATGGGTCGGTTTTAGGCTGTTCGTGTGTCGCGTGACCGTGGGCAGCAAAGCACAGAGCCGAGAGCTCGAAGGGTCCCCCCTGCTTTCTCTCTTTGTTCTATTGGCCGAGTTGGGGAGTGCGTGAATCTCTCCTTTTTGGTTAATTCATGGCGAGAATTGGTGAAAATTGTTGGGTTAAGAAATTATGGTAGTGAGCATCGGTTTTGCTTGAAAAATCTAGGGGCTGGGATTTCCAATTCAAGTTTTCTGAATTGGAAACCTTCAATTATGGTTAGTTCATACTTAATAGATTAGTATGTGATTGATTGCCGGAGAAATTGGTGAAAATTGGGTTAATGTTGAAATTCATATTTTTTCGTGTAAAAGCATACTCTGATTTTGGGGTTTTTGGCCTAGCTTCGGTTATTTATTTTAAATGCTGTTTTTGTGGGTTTAATTAGGTTGTTAGAGGAACATTTGGCCGCTGAAATCAATCGATTCCAATATTCGACGCAAAAGTTATGCGTGTCGAAAGTTTATGTCGAATTTTAGACTGAGTCAAATTATTGAGCATTTTTAGTGGAATTGTGACACGTGATATTGGAGTTGCTAATTTTAGTGCGTAAGGTGTATTTTGAGTGAGTTTTGGTTGAGGGCAACGGAGATGTGAGATTTGGGCGAAGGGAAGATTCGATTTTTGGTGTTTTTCAAGTAATTGTGGATTGCCGTTTTAAAATTTGTTTTAGCGTGTTAAATTAGGTTCCTAGGGGAGCGTTTAGTCTATTGAATCGTTCGATTCTGATAACGGACGTAAAAGTTATATTCATCCGAAATTTAGGGTGGTTTTCAGCCGAACCAAATTAGTGATCCGTTTTAGTTGGAATTTCATGGATTTAGTTGACACATGTAATTTTTAGTGTATTTAATGAATTTTGATGCAAAGATTGTTGGGCGACTGTTTATGTTTTAGGTTGAGGCGTATTGGCGAAACTGTGCGTCGAGTAAGCTTAGGACACCAGGTAAGTAGTGCATGCATGTGTTTTGCCCAGGTGGGCCGACACCATGGAACTTTAGGATTGTGTTGTTTGACTGTAGTGTGCGTGCGTACTGTTTGACTTGAATCATGTTTTAAAAATGGAACAAAAATAGTTTTGGACATGTTTTGAGTAGATGGTGATGAGACGCATGGCAGTGGTACTGTGGTTCCTGCTAATGTGTGGACTGGTGCGTAACCAACCGTGGATTTTGCTCGAGAAGTAGGCCGGCTGGGCTATAAGGCGACGTGTATGTATCGGAGATGAGGATGATGGACAGTGGTACTACGGATCTTGATAATGTGTGGGCCGATGCCTCATCAGTCGCGGATTCTGCTAGAGTAGTACGCTGGCTGGGCTGTCGCGAAATGTGTGTGGAATCTGTGACCTCATTGCTGGGGAGGCAGGGACGGAGGCAACACGTCAGGGTGTAGTGTGGCACGCGATTCACCCTTATCCTCACGTGGTTGCTGTGTGGTGATACGTGTGTGTAGCTTATGGGTCTCGTTGCTGGGGAGTCCGGGACGATGGCGACATGTCAGGGTGTAGGGTGCCGCTAGGTTCATTCTCACCCTGGTATGACAGCACTACGCGTCACAAATGTGATAATATGAGTGTGAGTGTAGAGACTGCATGTGATAGGATTGCATTGTATGTTTTTACTTTCATATCGCATTTCTTACTGAGAATCAGGCTTATGATTTGTGTTATATGGTGTAGGTGCAGACATTATTGCTGATGGTCACCGAGAGCCTAGTCCTGAGTCATACGACAGTTGGCGGCGCGCAACCGAGGCACCAGATGGCGGATTGTTAGGGCGAACTGACCCATAGAGATGGTAGGTGGTTGTGAAATTTACTCGGGTTGTTGATTTGTGTCAGGATATTTATGTGGTCAAATGAGTTTGTATATGCGTCGGTTGTACAGGATTGTATAGAGCGTTTGTGGTTTTTTAGAGACGCGTGTGTACTTTTATATGTTGGAGTATGTCATTGCTCTATACTGTGGACTTTCTTCATTTGTCATTTATGGATTTCGTTGTCTTTAATCTTCAATTTTGTTACGGGGATTCTCTGAATAGTTTAATGCATGGATATTTTTTAGAAATTTTATAGTGAACTGTGTGCAGGATTTGAATTTTGGGATAGACAATTTTTAGGTGTTACTTTGCTGAATTTTTGGGAGAAAAGTCGGTGAGTCGAGAGGGTACAGAATAGATCGGGGTGTGCGCAGTGAGGCGCGAAAGGAGTGGTGGTGTGCACTGGAGCAAGGCGTGATCGCAAGCGCACGGAGTACGCGGCCCTGCGAATGCGCACTGGTCGTGCGACATCGGGTGAGGGCGTGCGTGAGGACGTGCTGCACGGAGGCAGGGTGCGTGGGGCACACGGCACTATGGGCTTGCGCGTGACGTGGCGGTGTCGAGTTGGAGCGCGGCGCCATTACTCGGGCGCGCAGCACTGAGTCGGGTAGCGCGAGGCGTGTGTTGGACTGCTTCTTAGAATTTCAAGTCTTGTCTTCTTATTTTTAACTAAAAACTCTTTTAAATTGTCCTTTTCTCTTGCATATTTATATTGAGTATTACGTGTTCCCTCTTCGGGGCACGAGTCGTTTCGAATCAAGTCGAAAATTTTTATACTTACAAATGTTCTTTTAAATATGATTTGAAAATGAAAGTTGTATTAAATTAAGTGAGTTCGCGTCACGTCTCTGTATGTCATAGTGTGTAGACGTAGTGAGCGGACCGGGAACGTGTAGGTTCTCGGGGAGCTACACATCCAAGACGTATCTTGGAAGCATGCAATAAATGTTAAATCTCCCGCCCTCAGTAAGAAGCGTCAAAATTTGAGTAGTAGTTAATCTCTACTTCAATGTCTTGAAACTTTGCTCGCAATATTCGGACCACACATACTTCACATTTTTCCTTGCCAAACGGGTCAGAGGCGCCGAAATCTTTTAAAATTCCTCAATGAATCTTCTGTAATAATCTGCTAACCCAAAGAAACTTCGTATTTCAGTGGCATTTTTTGGTTGTGGCCACTTTTTAACTTCCTGGATCTGCGTTGGATCAACAAATATGCCATCACTCGAGATGACATATGTAATAACCCGGGAATTTCGAATTTTATTTTTAATTTCTGGAAATCTTTAGTTTATTCCCGGTCGGAGTTGTGAGAAATATTTCAACGGAAAATATTTAAATTATAAGGCTCGAGGCCTACTTTTGCGATTGGTTTTCAGAATTTAAAGTCGGGAGGTCGAGAAGTTACGAAATTTCAGACGATTGAAACACGTGAGGACAGTTTTGTAATTTGGTATAAAAAAAAAAAGAAATTAGAAATTTTAACAAAACAACTGAACGGCTCGTGAAGCCGTTCAGTGTTCTGTTCCTTCGCCAAAGCTGAGAGAAGGCGACTGAGGCGAGTGAGGGGCCGAGCGGGAGATTGAGGAACGGAGAACGAGTGGCTGGCAAACGACGGCAGAGTGCGACGCTGGGAGCTTCGACGAACTGAGTGAAGGTGTTGGTGTACCCTTTCCCGAGTTGAAAGCCAACGGTGAGCTTTCTGTTCAAGATTGATTCGGCCGAGCCTTAATGCTCGTTTTGTTTTTTTTTCTCTCCTGTTTTTTTCTCCGATGTTGATGAAATTGCTGAGCGTTCTGTCGAAGAAAGGGTCTGCGTGTAAGAGAGTGGGTGCTTATGGGAGGGAGAAAAACCGAGGGGAGGGGTTGAGTCGGAATTCAGGTTCAAGCCCAAATTTTTTCTGACTTTAGTTCTGATTATACTAAATTGAAGCGAATGTGATTGTCTGTACATAGGGATTCTTGGAGTTTAAATTGAAATCAAAACAGAGGCCTTTTTTTTT
>CM039531.1:2795003-2855793 GCA_022433055.1 Begonia peltatifolia | reverse complement strand
AAAAAAAAAAAGAGGGGAGTAAATTGGAAACAAAAGAATATTAAATTGAGTGAATTATGTTAAGTGTTAGTGTGTGTGTGTAGGTGCACTGTAGCGCACCGAGAACGCGGTGTTTTCTCGTGGTGTTACAACATAACCAAGGAAATGGACACTATCCAACTAGAATTCGCACTTAGAAATCTTTGCATGGAGTTGATGTCGCTTTAGGGTTTCTAACACTGCTTCAAATGCTACTTGTGTTCCTCCCCGTTGTGGGAATAGACCAAGCTATCATCGATAAACACTATGACGAATTTATTGAGATAATCACGGAACACTCTATTCATCAGGTCCATGAAATCGGCTGAAGCATTCGTCAATCCAAGAGACATCACTAAAAATTCATAATGTCCATACCGCGTCCGAAAAGCCGTATTCGGAATATCTTCTGACCCGACCTTCAGCTGGTAATAACCCGATCTTAGATCAATCTTGGAAAACACTCGTGCACCTTGAAGTTGATCAAATAGATCGTCTATCCTTGGCAAAAGGTACTTGTTCTTGATCTTCAACTTATTCCACTCCCTGTGGTAGATGCACATCCGTAATGATCAATCCTTCTTTTTGATAAAAAGGATCGGCGCAGCCCACGGTGAAAAGCTGGGGCGTATAAATCCTTTTTTCTACTAACTTACCCAATTGGTTTTTCAATTCTTTTAATTTTGTCGGTGCCAATCTATAAGGATTTTTCAACACTGGCTCGTCCCCTGGGTATACATTAATAGAAAACTTTATATACTGGTCCAGAGGCAGACCAGGTAGATTATCTAGGAAAACTTCTGGACTGTTTTAAACAACCAAAATATCCTGAGGATTAAATTCCTTGGAAACGCGTCAATCAATAACATTGGAGAGAAAACTAAAAGACTCAGCAATTAAAACTTGACAAGCATTAACTGGCGCCATGATAGATATCTTCTGGGCACTACTCGCGACCTGAAAAGTGTGCTTCTCACCATCTGGGGTTGAAAACCCACTGTACTCGTCCTGCAGTCGATTGTAGCGTAGTGCCTGAACAACCAATCCATTACTAATATCAGATCATACCTAGTTATGTCCATAATAATGAGATCGGCTAATAAATTTTTGCTTCCCACAGACATTGCACCTGTAATAACCCACAAAATTTTTAGAATTTAAATTATTTTCTCGTTAAAATTTTTGCGAAGTTTTTAGCAAGAAGTTTATTTTATGAACCTTGTAATTTAATCCGTAGAAGATTTTGTGAATTTTTAAGTAGGGAGGACGAAAATTTAATAGAGATACGGACGATTAAAACACGTGAGGGAATTTTCGTAATTTATAATTTATTTAAATTATATTTTTTTATATTAAGGTGGAATGGCTTCTGGTGGAAGCCATTCCACCCTGTTCTTCATCGAGCGCCCGAGAGAGGAGAACCGATGGGATGAACGGCGACCAGGGAAACCGAGGGCCAAGTTCGATGACAACTGACGAGGGGAGTATGTCGGCGCACAGAAAATTCCAATGGGTTGAGGAGGAGTTGCAGTTCAGTTCTGCCCAAGCCGAAAACAAAAGGTGAGCTTCTCCCTGTTACGATTTTCTGGTGACCGAGAGTGAGGGTTCGATTTCTTCCGATTCTCCGAGGATTTGGCTACGTGTTTGAGCGGTCTAGAAGCAAGGATGGGGGGGGGGGGGGGGGTGTTCGCTTCATGGACAGTGGATGTCCGATACTCAATGGAGAACCGGGGTGCCTTTTGTGTCGATTTTTCCACCGAGGTGTGTAATGGGGGTTGGCTTGGTATAGGTGAACGGTTTGTGGTTGAATTGTGAGGAAGTTGGGTGAGAAATGCTGAGAACCGAGAGTGGTGAGTCTTCAGGTGAGAAACCGAGGGTAATTTGTGCTACCATTTTTGGTTTTCTAATTGGGAACTGTCAATTCTGTTAATGTATGCATAGTTGAGCTAAATGTGGTTCCATTGCGAGGAAATTAGGTGGATGTGGATAGAAACTAAAAATGTGGCACGTCTAAGCATAAAACTGGTTTTGTTTTCAGGAATTTGGATTAAGCTACAAATACTCGTTCTAAATTTTGTTTTTGGTATGTTAAACTAGGTTGTTAGCGGAGCGTTTAGCCGCTGAAATCGTTCGATTCCAATAACCGATGCAAAAGTTATGTGCGTCAGAAGGTTATGTCGAGTTTTAAGCTTGGTGGGATTACTGAACGGTTTTAGTGGAATTGTGACACGTGATGTTAGTGTTGATGATTTTAGTGCGTAAGGCAAGTTTTGAGATTAGTTTTGACGGATTTGGTTTTTGTTTTAGGTCGAGGCATTTTTGGCAAAATTGTGCGTTGGAGAAAGCTTAGAACGCCAGGTAAGTAGTGTATGCATGTGATTTGCCCATGTGGGCCTGCACTAAGGAACATTAGCATTGTGTGGTTGATTGACGTGTGTGCGTATTGTTTGACATGCATCATGTTTTGAAAATTGTACGAAAATGGTTTTGAGCATGTTTTGAGTAAGTCGTGGTGAGACGCGTGGCGGTGGTAGCACGGATCCTGCTCGGGGAGTGGGTGGTGCGTAACCAATAGCGGATTCCGTTTGGGGAGTGGGCTGGCTAGGCCATCACGCAGCGTGTATGTGTTGACGCTGAGGACGATTGAAAGTGGCGCCGCAGATCATGCTCGGGGAGTGGGCCGGTGCATCACCAGCAGTGAATTCTGCTCGAGGAGTTGGAAGGCTGGGCTGTCGTGAATCGTGTGAGTGTGGTAACTGTGGTCTTGTTTCTTGGGAGACCGGGACTTTACGCATCAGGGTGTAGTGTGGCGCGAGGTTCACCCTCACCATGGTGTGGTTGTTGAGAGTTAGCACGTGTATGTGGCTTGTGGGTCTCATTGCTGGGGAGTACGGAACGGTGGCGACGTGTTAGGGTGTAGCGTGGCCTGACATTCACCCTCACCCAGGCACGGCTGCACTACGCGTTACAGATCGTGACAACATGAGTGTGAGTGTAGAGACTGTATGTGGTAAGATTGCATTGTCGGTTTTACTTTCATATTACAATACTTGCTAAGCATTTGGCTTATGTTGTGTGTTCCATGGTGTTGATGCAGAGGTTTCTGTTGCTGAGATTCGAGAGCTTATTCCTGAGCAGTAGGGCAGTGGCGGCGCACGACCGAGGCACCAGACGGTGGACTATTAGGGCGACCTGACCCATAGAGGTGGTGAGTTTTGGTGAGGTGTTTGGGTTACCCTTGCGGTATTTTGGGGACGGTACTAGTTTACATGTTATATAGTGTATAGATGTACTTTTTCTTGGTTGTATGGATAGTTTTGATGACACGTATATATATTATATGTATGAGCATTGTGTTGCTCTATAATGTGGATTTTCTTCATCGATAGTTGTTAGATTTATTTCCTTCCAACTTGGTGATTTTCGGGATGATTTTAGATGGTGTACTTTGCAAAATTATATGGTGTATTGTTTGCAGGTTGAGGCAGCAGGTACATGGGTTATTCTGTCGAATTTTTGAAAAAAGGTGGAGTATTGAGTAGTCAAACTGAGCGTGCGGTGCGCGTTAACAAGTTGGTTATGCGCACGGGGCGTGCCAATCTTGTCGAGGACGCTCGCGGATAGCGCATCATGGCAATACAACGAGCGGGGCACGCGACACCACAAGCAGGTACGGGTCGTACGGCGCCGAGAATGGGTGCGCACGCGCGGACGTGTGGCGTGGAGGTAGGGTGCGTGGGGCACGCGGCGCTGAAGCCATGTGCGTAATGGGGGGCGCCAGGATGGCGTGCGCGCGGTGCCTTAAGGGCGTGCGCATGGTGCTGAAGGGGAGATGGGTGCGCGCGGTGCCGTATCGGGGGCGTGTCGCCGTGTCAAGCGGGCGCGAGTGGCACATTGTTCCATCTCGGGCGTGTGCGCAGGGCGCGTGGTGTGCGAGGCGAGTGCCGCACTCCTTCACAAAAATTTTTAAGTCTTGTCTTTTTTTTTTAAAAGTTGAATTGTACTTTTTCACTACATATTTTATATTTAGGATTTACGTGTTCGCTATACGTGGTGCAATTCGTTTTCGAATCAAGTCGAAAAATTTTATATTTACAACTGTTCTTTTGAACATGATTTGAATATTAAAGTGGTGTTAAATTTAGTGATTTCACGTTAAGTTTCTGGATGTCGTAGTCTGTTTTAGTAGTTAGCGTTCCTAGAACGTGTGGATTCTTAGGGTGTGACAGTTATGGTATCAGTGCCACAGGGTCGACATCGTTAAAAGGATTACCTAACACCGCTAGCCATTGCTTGGGAGCGTTCCACCAACTGTAAGTGTCTAGATTTAGTTTTTCTTGTCAAGGCTAATGTGAGTTTTGTATATTTTAGGAGTAAAAAATGTCTAGAGTGGTTAGAAGAAGAGGTCGACCAGAGCTGTGGTCGATATGGATGACAGAGTCCGACAGCTTACTGAGTTAGTCCACAGCAAGTCTCAGTATCTACAGAGATTTATGAGCAGAGACAACCAGGGCCAGTCTAGTACCCAGAGTTCGTCAGATAGAAGGGGTGATAGACTTCACAGACTTAGACCCCTGACTTTTGATGGGTCATCTCTGGATGCTCTCAGTGCTGAGTAATGGATACGGAGCATGAAAAAGATAATGGGTTATGATAAAGTGGAGGATCAGGACAAGGTGTCTAGTGCGACATTCTATCTGGCCATGGATGCTAGCCATTGGTGGGATACTGTAGTGACTACGAGAGATGTGGGGGCCATGAGCTGGGAAGAATTCAAGACAGTGTTCTTTGGTAACTATTTTAACCACTCTATCAAGACACAGAAGATGGTGAAGTTTGCACAGTTGAGGCATACAGGCACCGTGGTTGAGTATGTTCGACAGTTCGAGGACTTGTCGCGGTTTGGGGGCATTTGGTGAGTCTCGACGAGAATCAAGTACACCAATTTGTGCAGGGTCTGAAGGTAAATATTTATATGGGCATGCAGATTGCAGGGACTTGAGACATGCCATACGAGGAGGTGGTAGCAAAGGCCTTTGATTTTGAGGAGGCTCGGGCGAAGCTTCCCAGTTATAGAGAGGTACCTAAGGAGCAACTGTAACGCCCCAAAAACCTAGCCGTTTTTGGTTCGTTCATTGCCCCGAAACGACATCTGTAATGCCCCCGAGTCGTCCCCGAACAAGGGTCGCTGACTGTGCACTTACTTCTCACCTCGACAGAATTCGTATAAAATTTGAAATTTATGTTCTTTGACTTAAATCAGTACTCTTAGAAAACTATTTCAGAACGTCGTAGCGGAAAACTCAATTAGAAACTGGTTTAAATAAACTTAACTTATTAAAACATAAAAATAAAGAGACCGGTTGACATCTGCAAGCGCCGGTCGACACTTGAGTTGTGTTGGGTTTTCCATCAGTCGACATCGGCGAACGCCGGTCGACACCACGTTTCTCTCAGGTATTCTCGTTGATGGACACTAGGAATCACCGGTCAACACTTCTACATTCAACTTAGAGAGTGGTCATCGACACTTTAATACTCTCTGTCCGCGCAGGTCGACCCCCGCGGTCGACACTCTCACTGCTTTTACACTAACTGGTCGACACCCATGGTCGCTAGTCGACACCTTATTTCTCTCTGCCCACACTGATCGAACCCCGCAGTTTACACTCACTCTCCAATTTACACTGACCGGTTGACACCTATGCACTTCGGTCGACACTTCACACCAGTGGTATAAAAACAACGCAGTTAGAAAGAAAACAAATGACGTAAACTTGCACAGTTTAAAACTACCGATTTGATACCTGGATCATTCCATCAAACACTTCTAACAATTTCAAAATGCACCTATACATCAATTCCGACTATAAACATTTAAATCCAACTATGCCTCAAAATATAAACACTCAACATAGACCTCTCAAAATTCAATTTAAAAAGACTACCATCTAACGTCGCTCCACGGTCAGGTCGTCTTGACGAACTCCACCTGTCGGCACACGGTAGCACGCCACCAACCACCTACTCATCCTGATTGGGTTCTCGTAACTCACACGAGGAAATCTCTGCCCTTACACCATTGAACACAAAACGTAAGCGTAATGCTTAGCAAGTATGGAGCATGAATTAAAAATCAATGCACAACTCAACCCCTAACACATGCAATTTCTACACTTTGTTTCGTTTTCGTTTTCATTATTATCATGTTCCACTTTCATGTGTAAGTCAAGTAGGCACACATCCTATTACTCTCCGAACAGCCACACCATGACCCACGGAGCAAGATTTGCGGCACACATCGTGATCACACATGGAACGGCCACACAAATCTCCTCCCAACATCGATCATAGAACCCTCTAGTGCCTTCTCATTAGCACGTTAACGACGAGACATTCACAAACCATGTCATCTTACGTACATTCATCCATGTGAACCCCCTAGTGTTTTTTCACTAACACGTTAACGACGAGGCATTAACCATGCGTAGCATCTTTTCTTATCTAATTACATTTCATATGCACAATTCAAAACGTGCTCAAAACTCGTTATTTCGTAGTTTAAAACCATGATGCAAGACAACGATCAACTGACCAAACAACAAAACAACAATCAAAACAAACAAACAATTCTACCATTACATGGTGTAGGCCTCAAGGCAAACCACAAACAATCCATCACTTACCTGGCGTTCTTGAAATTTCTTCGTACTTCGTAGCTTCGTACTCTAACCTGGAATACCTATAAAATTATGCATCCATCAATTCTAACTCGTTTAACTCATAAATTTCTAGCTTGAAAGTCATAACTCATACCAAAACCAAAACTATACACTAAACCTCAAATCCAAATCAATTTCTGACTAACTTAGGAAATTCATAACTTCTACAATATTCGTTCGAATTGTACGATCCAAAATGCTACAAACTCCACAGGACATTTAGTTTCCAATGGTCCCATCCATTTCCTAATTGGACATCCACAACTTGGCTGGACGTGGCCTAGCAGACACCGCTCCACAATTCAAGCTCTCGGCTATCCCAACGTTAAATCTTCCTCATCAAATTTCATAACCTACTTCTATTCCTAGTTTAGGCACTAACATACGGATAAAAATCGACTCTAAATTCGCTTTCTCGTATTTTCCTCCTAAGTTTTCACCAAATCACCTGATACCTTCACTAACTTCGGTTTCAACACTCACTACGGCCAAATTACTAACTAACTAAAACATACTTTAAATTTGAAAGAACGGAGGGGGAACAGAGAAATTGTAGAGGGATTTCACGCGGGGAAAGAGAAGAAAAACAAGGAGGCTTGCATTGGAGGAACAACACCGTAAGGTGTTTTGGTTTTTTTTTTTTTTTTTTTTTAATAATAGTAATAATAACTTAATTACTATTTTGCTCTGAATCATTAACCGTTTTATAAATCTGTCATACAATCCAATTCCGGATGGATTCTTAAATTTTTCTCTACATTAGCTTGAAAATAATCTTTTAGTTAACGGTAAAAATTCTCTGTTATCAATTCTGACTAAAACTCCACCGATTCTCATTACAAAAATTTGAAATTAAATAACAGAAATCTCGGGCGTTACATTCTACCCTCCTTAAAAAAATTTTTTGCTCAAAATTTGCGTAACAATAGTTTCCCGACATCGATACCACCAAATCCACTATCTTGTATTTAGGCTCTCTCTCTGAGCAACGTCAAACTTACCTTGAGCCCTTAGGTCATTAACGTCCTCTCTTTTAACTTTATTCTTCCCCTAGTGGCCATCTTACATATTCTCAAGTTCATCCCATTCAATTACTTCCGGGTTCCTATCTATATTCGAAAACTTTATTGGTTCCTTCGTTAAGATATCAATCTCCTGTTTCTTTAGATCATAATTTGTATAAGACTAAATCCATCAATGAATAACGACGGAGATCCACAACATAGAGCAATGTGAGGCTCATATATATGGCCCATATACGCATGCCACCAAAATTGTTCATAACACCTCCTCCAAATCCCCAAACTTGACAACTCCCTCGAACGGGAGATCTTCAAAATACTTCTTTACCTTCATCATATTCCAACTCCGGTCCCATGATTTCGTTTGCTATCTTCAATCTAACTATTCACATCCTTTGCTATGCATCAAGCACTATCTAATTCCACAAATCAATTATGTACGTTACACTCAACTGTTAATTAACTTTACCAGTTAGAGTCCAACTTCTCTAGGTCCTCTATTCTAATTTCATACCTAGCCTCCTTTGGCTATAATTCACTCAAAACCTAACTTCCCTACTCTAATCATCACTACAGGCTTCACATTTGAACCATTCTAAGTTGCTCTCTTTAAACTTAAATTGTTTTTTAACACTATTTCCGCTCCCTCATATCCAACCCAATAGTGATTCTATTCAATTATCTATAACCTCAATATCCAAAATCACCTAATTGGATTTCTTCCCTACATCCCTCTCAACGAAATTTCATCAAAATTTTTAATTTCCAAACTCATATTTAGAATCACCGATAAAATATAACCCTAAATATACTCGAGTGACATTTGTTTCGACTAAATACCTTAATAAAAAAAAATCTCTAAGTTCTTAATTGCATAGATAAACTAAATCCCTACAAAATCTTGTCGGTAGTCTATTATCTCATCGATGTAGTTCTTTAGAATTCTCCTCAATTAGAGCTTCAAACAATTATCATTTAATACGTACACCTTCGTCCAAGAGTATTAGAATCTATCCACTCGAACTCACATCTCATTCCTAAATTTTCCGATCGTGTTGCAACTAATTTAAATCTCCCGATAAAGTCACATATATTTCATTTTCCCAACTGACACACTATGATACAGAATTTCAATTCCAGTCCCTTAACTTTTTTGTGATTAACTATTTTCCTTCACTTACGATCATTCTATCTCAGATCTAGATATCT
The DNA here is from genome assembly GCA_022433055.1 of Begonia peltatifolia. Taxonomy (NCBI): domain Eukaryota; kingdom Viridiplantae; phylum Streptophyta; class Magnoliopsida; order Cucurbitales; family Begoniaceae; genus Begonia; species Begonia peltatifolia. Next base: position 2,846,822 of record CM039531.1, on the reverse strand, counting down.
CGATATGTTTTCAATCAACTCCCATACTGCTTGGTCAAGCAACACTAAGTACCTGACACTTCTACTATTTAAGTCGGCCACCAATATAACTACATACATAATTTTCCTTAATCTCTCATTGATCCCTTAAAGCCCTAAACTACTATCTAATATAGTTTACATCTCCAAGTATTATGCAACCGAATGACCGTTAAAATGTAGTCTTCAAACTTCTGAGCAACGTCATACGCCATACTACAGTATCCTCTATTTGCTCAACTTCTCATTTGTCGACTTTATCCACACGTATGCCGCCGCCGTTTAACTCAAACTCCTAACTATCCAACTGATACTCTACTTAACCCTTCTAACAACATATGTCCAGTAGGCAATTGCTATCAAGTACATGAATCCCTTTATTCGCAATAAAGTGCGCTATACATTTATAATGACTCGAATAGTTATCTCTTACCTGAAAGCTAGTATCTCATCTTATCCATCCTCACATCGCGCTTTCTTTTTACTCACAACAACACTAATACTCTCAATACCTTGCTAAAAATCCAGTTTCATATTCTCCCTTGGCTATCCGAGCTATCGTTGGCCCTCTTCAGGCCCTTTCACTAAGACGACTCCTCTGCACTCGATTGTGGCAACAATCCTTTGAAATATCTTCTAGGTTGTTCCTTAGGCAGGTCTCTGTAGCTGGGAAACTTCATTCTCACTTTCTCGATTTCCAATGCCTTGACCACAACACCCTTATAGGGCACCCCTCACATCCATGCTATTTGCATGCCCATGTATATGCCTGGCTTTAATCCCTGCACGAACTAGTGTATCTTGTTCTCATCTAGGTTCACTAAATGTCTGGCAAACTGAGACAGTGCCTCAAACTGGCTCACATACTCGACCACAGTACCCGTCTGTCTCAACTGGGTGAACTAAACCATTTTTTGGGTCCTGACCGAGTGGCTGAAATACTTATCAAAGAATATCGCCTTAAACTATTCCCAGGTCATGACCTTCACATCTCTCGTGACCCTCACTGTATCCAACCGGGCATCCTTGGCCAGGTGGAATGCCACATTGGAAACTCTGTCCTGATCATGCACCTTGGCATAATCAAACATGTTTTCCATACTCCGAATCCACTCCTCGGCAATGAGTGGGTCCAAAGATGATCCGTCGAACACTCGGGGTCTAACATGTGCAACCTATCACCCCAAGATCCGTCGGAGTCTGGGCACTACACTGCCTCTAATCCTCTCTACTCATGAACCGCTCTAGCTGCTGTGACTGGCGGTTGACCAACTAGGTAAGCTGTCTAACGACGTCATCCATATCGCCTACAGCTCTACGCATCTTTCTTACCATAACGCTAAACCTTTACACCATCACATCTAGTGAGTCCAACAAAACTACGAGGGCTGTAAGAAATAATTACAGTTGGTGGAGCACTCCCATGCATCGGTTAGTGGAATTTGGAGATCCATCAAACGACGTCGACCCCGTGGCTGCTACACTTGTAAGATACCATTTTCCCACCTATTAACCGTCCCTTCTACCTTTCCCCCAAGCGGTGTGGGAATTGTGAAAGACCCTCTTGCCTTCCCAATCTCACCCCTCCTCTGAGGGGTCCGACATCCTCATCGGCCACACTTCCGGTTGGGTAAAGGCTCTGATACCATATCTGTAACGCCCTGAAAACCTATCCGTTTCTCGTATGTTTACTACCCCGATGCAACATCGTTTACGCCCGCAAGTCGTCATCGGACTTGGGTCGCAACCTGTACTCTTGCTTCTCACCGCGACAAAATTCATATAAAATTTAAACTTTTCGGTTCTTTGACTCAAAAATATTTATAAAAGTCCCAGCGGAAAACCAATTTAAAATCGATTTAAATAAACTTCACCTTTTTAACATAGAAATACAAAGACCGGCCGACACTTGAAATCACCAGTCAACACCTGAGTCATCTCGGGTTTCCATCGGTCGACACTGGCGAACGATGGTCGACATCGCGTTCCCCTCGGGTCTTCACGTCAGTCGACACTGTAAGTCACCAGTCGACACTTCTACATTCAGCTCGGCGAGTGGTCGACACTTGCTTACGCAGGTTGACACTTTCAGCATCTCTGCCCGCGCAGGTTGACCCCCGCGATCGACACTCTCGCTGAATTTGCACTAACCGGTCGACACCAGCAGTCACCGGTCGACCCCTAGTTCCTCTCGGCCTGCGTCGGTCGAGCACCGTGGTCGACACTCACCCTCCCATTTACACTTATCGGTCGACACCTATGGACTTCGGTCGACACTTCACACCAGCAACCCAAAAATAATAGTTGTTCCAAAAGAAAACGGACTCGAAAACTTCCTCGAATTAAAACTATCGATTTGAACCTGAATCACACATTTAAACTCTTTCAAATAAATAAAAAATGCACATATACATCAATCCCGATTACGGACACTCGAACCCATCTATGTATCAAAACCTACACACTCGTCATAGACTACACAAAACATCACCACAAGGACCCCATCTGACCTTAGCCCACAGGTCGATTCGCCTTAATGAACTCCACCTGCTGGCACACAATAGTACGCCGCCAATCGCCTACTCGTACGGTCTAGGCTCCGGCAACTCATCTTCAGGGATCTCTGCACCTACACCACGGAACGCACAACATAAGCCTAATGCTCAGTAAGCAGTGCAATATGAAGCGTAAACAACAATGCAATCCTATCACATGCCATTTCTACGTTCTCGCTCTTGTTGTCAAAACATGTGCTGCGTGGTACGGCCGCACCGTGGTGAGGCTGTACTCTCACGCCACCGCACACCCATGCATGTCGTCATTGTCCCAGTTTCTCCAGCAATGAGGCCCTCAATCCGTACCCATATGTTACTCTACGCATCGCAACCATTCGATGGTGAGGCTTGACGCACTCGCCACACCACCCCCTGGCACGTCTCCATCGTCCCGGTTCCTCCAGCAACGAGGCCATAGTTGCACACCACCACACTCACACTGCGGCAGCCATCCGAGGGTGAGGCTGGACGCACTCGCCACACCGCACCTTGTCACATCGCCACCGTCCCAGTTTTTCCAGCAACGGGGCCTAGCTACCCACACACACCAGTCGTCCTCTCCAAACCTTGCATTTGACACTCGCACATAAATCCAAGCACAAATTCATTTACGTTCTCGTTTCAAAAACATGATGCATGTCACACAAAACACACATAGATCACAATCAACCAACTCAAATCAATCGTTCTTCAATGTAGGCCTACCTGGGCAAAGCACATGCATATACTACTTACATAGCGTCCTAGCTTTCCATGGCGCTCGTATCACCCAAAGCCTGCTGAACCTACAACATAACCATCTTCTCGTTAAAATTTATCCCACTACTCTACTTGTGCACTAAAATCACCACAGTTGCTCAACACTTCACAAACTCACCAAAATCGCTCACTCACCTATTTCGGCTACAACATCAACCTAACTTCCGACGCGCATAACTTTTGCGTCGGCTATCGGAATCACATGATTCTAGTGACTAAATGATACACTCATAACCTAGTTTACCACACAAAAAGGTGTTCTAAAACGAGGGCCCCTAGCTAGGTTGCAAATTCACAGCCAATACCATATTAGCGTTTAAAATCCTACCTTCTCGCTTCCTCACTCAAATTTGCTAACTTGCTCACCCATCCGCCACATTTATCCTCAATACCCCACAACAACTGATACTCCACTCAGTAAGCACTCTAATCCTAAAACCCCCAAATCTACAATCCATCAAATTTCTCCTCAACTCCAACGCTAAACCAACATTGAATCATAAACCACTTGAACTTACCTTGAACTATTGAAATGGAGGAGAAACCACAACAAATCGCCGGTGAAAAACGACGCGGGAAAGAGAGAAACCAAAGGCTCGCGCACAGTGGGTAGGGCAGAAATAACAGAGGAAAAAAGAGGGAGAGGGTTTCTGCCAAATCCTCTATTCTTTTTTTTATATATCTATAAAAAAATATACAATATCCTAATTACCTTTTTACCCTCACACTTTAATCTTTTAATCCAACCGTTATTCAATCCGCTTCCGATAGGATTACTAAAATTTTCTCCTCACCATTAGCCTCGAAGTAAATCCCCGCATAACCTTACAAATTTTCCACTCCCCAATCCGACCTAAATCCTGCCGTTTATCCTCCCGACAACCCAAAATTGATACCGTGAAAATACGGGGTGTTATATCCTTCCCTCCTTAAAAGAATTTTGGCCCCAAAATTTACGTACTGAATAACTCTGGGTATTGTTGCTCCATGTCCTACTGTCTTTGCTAAGTGGTCTCCTCCGTACGATGATTGCGCCATAAGACTTTGACCAATGGAATCTACTTGTTCTGCAACATCTTCACAGCTGATCCTAGTATGGCCACTGGCTTTTCATCGTAGCACAACGTCAGCTGCACCTCTATATCCTGCTAGGTGACCACCTGAGAAGGATCACTTATGCACTTCCTTATTATGGATACATGGAAGACATTATGTATGGCATCCATCGAGGAAGGCAGTTGAAACTTGTAGGTGGTCTTCCCTATCTTTTCCACAACAGGAAATGGCCCGATAAAACGAGGGTTAAGCTTTCCTTGCTTCCCAAACCTGACCACTCCTTTAAACGGGGAGATCTTAAGAAATATTTCGTCACCCACGCCGAACTCCAGTTCCTGCCTCCTTCGATCGGCATAGCTCTTCTACCGACTTTGAGCTGCGTCGAACCTTTTCTTTATAATAGAAATCTTGTCGACCGTCTGCTGCAGTATCTTTGGGCCTATAAGTTTTGATTCTTCAACCTCGTCCCAGTACAATGGCGACCTGCACTTTTTCCCATACAAAGCTTCATATGGTGCCATGCCAATGGTAGACTGGTAGCTGTTATTATATGAAAACTCTACCAACGACAAGAACCTGCTCCAAACCCCCTGGAACTCCAACACACAGGCTCTGAGCATATCTTCTAGTGTCTGTATAGTTCGCTCCAATTGTCCGTCGGTCTGAGGCTGGAAGGCCGTGCTGAATTCTAACTTGGTACTCATGACCTTATGCAGACTCCTCCAGAACTTAGACGTAAATATGAAATCTCAGTCTGACACTATCGACTCTGGGACCCCATGGAGTCTAACTCTCTCCTGCACGTACAATTGAGTGAACTGATCCATCGAGTAGTTCATCCTCACCGGTAAGAAGTGAGACGACTTAGTTAGTCTGTCCAGAATCACCCAAATTGCATCGTGGCTCTTAGCAGTCTTTGGTTGTCCGACCACAAAATCCATAGTGACCCGATCCCACTTCCACTTGGGTATAGGGAATGGCTGAAGCGTTCTCAATTGTCTCTGATGTTTTGCCTTTACTTGTTGGCATACCACACAAGCCTCAACGTGCTTGGCTATCTCCCGCTTCATATTGGGCCACCAATAGTATTGTTTCAAATCTCTGTACATCTTAGTGCTTCCAGGGTGCACAGAGAAAATGAGACGAGTGAGCCTCGGACAATATTTCTTTCTTCAGTTCCTCATTCTTCGGGACGTACTACCAATCCCGAAACCTCATAATCCCATCATTCGAATAGCTGAGCTCAGTGTCAGCATTGGCTTCCATTCCCGCCTTCAGTTCGCTGCACTTGGGTCTGCTTAATTCTGTCCAATATGGTCGGCCTCAACGATATCGCCGAGAGCGTGGCTACCAAATCCGAGACCACTTCTAGGCTAAACTTTTGTCCCTCAGTCCTTAGCTCAGTAGGCCGTTCTAAAACCATGGTTGACATCGAAGTCGACACTCGGCTCAAGGCGTCTACTGCAGTATTTCTGGGCCTATAAGACTTGCTTCTCCAACCTCGTAACAGTACAATGACGACCTACACTTTCTCCCATACAAAGCCTCGTACGGCGCCATGCCAATGGTAGACTGGTAACTGTTATTATAGGAGAACTCTACCAACGGTAAGAATCTGCTCCAAGCCGCCTGAAACTCCAACACACAAGCTCTGAGTATATCTTCCAGTAGCTATATGGTTCACTCCGATTGTTCGTCGGTCTGAAGGTGGAAGGTCATGCTGAATTCCAACTTGGTACCCAAGGCTTTATGCAGACTCCTCCAAACCTTACACGTAAACCTGGGGTCTCGGTTCGACACTATCGACACAGTGACCCTATGGAGTCTGATTATCTCCTGCACGTACAATTGAGCAAACTGATCCATCGATTCAGTCATCCTCACTGGTAGAAAGTGATACGACTTTGTTAGTCTGTCAACAATCACTCAAATTGCATCATGGCCCTAAGCTGTCTTTGGCAACCCGCTCCCACTTCCACTCAGGTATAGGCAGTGGCTGGAGCGTACCAGACAGTCTCTAATGGTCCACCTTTACCTGCTTGCATACCACACAAGTCTCAACGTGTTTGGCTATCTCTCGCTTCATACTAAGCCACCAATAATGTTGTTTCAAATCTCTGTACATCTTAGTATTTCTAGGATGCACAGGGAAGGGAGATGATGTAACACCACTTATTTTGGCGGTACCGATTTTTGGGTTGTTGGGGCAATAAACGGCACACTTTCGGTCGAAATCGAGAGCGGAGAATTACCACTATTAGATAAAAGATTATTTCGGAACTAATGGTGAAGAGAAAATTTTAGTAATCCGACCAGAAACGTACTGAATAGCCGTTGGATCAAAAGATTAAAGTGTAAAGCCAAAGTAGTAATTAGTTATTATTATTATTATTTAATTTAAAAATAGAAAAAAAAAGAAAGAAAAAAAAAAGAAAACGTGAGTGGCTTCAGCAGAAGCCACTCTGTTTGTTTTCCTTCGGCAGAAAGGAAGAGGTGAACGCCTTTCTTCTCCAGATCATAGCTCGCTGCTCCTGTTCTTGTTCCTCCTCCCATCCACATATAGAGCGCGACCCTCTTAGTCTCCGGTAATCTCTTCCTCTCCTCCCTCCGTTGATTGGTAATCTAGGGTTGAGTTTTGGTTTAAATTTCTAAAGGTTTGTGCTAGGATTTAGAACGGTTGATGTGGGAATTAACGGTTCGGAGCGTGTGAGGTGATGGAGTTCCGAAAATTGAAGAATGTCCTAAAGGAGGGGTACCATGCAATTTGGGTTGCTGAATTCAAAATCTTCAGCGGTAGTTAGATTAGGTGTAATAGATTAGAGTGTGATAGATTTGTGAGGGATTGAGTGAGTTTTGTTGAGACAATCGAGAATGGAAATTTTGGGGCGTTTTAGTGTTAAATTTGTTATGTTTTTTGGGGTTTTTAACCTAGCTGCGGTTAATGGATTTAAATTCCATTTTGGTATGTTAAACTAGGTCATGAGTAGAGCGTTTGGTCATTGAAATTGATTGATTCTGCTCGGGGAGTGAGTTAGTTGGGCTGTCAAGTGGCGTGTATATGTTGACGGTGAGAATGATGGGCAGTGGCACCACAGATCCTGCTCGAGGAGTGGGCCGGTGCCTCCCTGGTCGCGGATTTTGCTCGGTACCAGTCGCAAATTTTGCTCAGGGAGTGGGCTGACTAGGCCGTCGTGGGGCACAGTTGTGTCGCTTATAGGACTTGTTGCTGGGGAGTCCGAGATGATGGCGACGTGTCGGGGTGTAGCGTGACGCGAGGTTCACCCTCATCCTGGCCCGGCTGCACAATGCGTCTCGGAATGGTGACAACATGAGCTTAAGTGTAGAGACTGCATGTGATAGGATTCCATTGTCGATTTTACGTTTCATATTGCACTACTTACTGAGCGTCATGCTTCTGTTGTGTGTTCTGTGGTGTAGGTGCGGAGTTTCCAGGAGGTGAGTTGTTAGAGCCTAGACAGGATGAGTAGGTGGTTGGCGGCGTACTACCGTGTGCCGGCAGGTGGAGCTTGTCGCGGTGGCCCGACCTGTGGAGTTAAACCGGGAGGTAGGTTTTTGAGAGTTGCGTTTTTGTGAGGTCTGTGTCGAGTGTGTAGGTTTTGAGGCATATATGGGTGTGGATGTTATTAGTCGGGATTGATGTATAGGTATATTGTTAAACTATTTGAAAGAGTTTAAATGAATGGTCTATGTTTTCAATCGATAGTTTTAATTCGGGGAAGTTTTCGTGTCATTCTTCCTTAGATCTGCTGTTATTTTTAGGCTGCTGGTGTGAAGTGTCGACCGAAGTCCATAGGTGTCGACCGGTCAGTGTAAATTAGAGGGTGAGTGTCGACCGCGGGATTCGACCGGTACGAGCAGAGAGAAATGAGGTGTCGACCGACGACCATGGGTGTAGAACAGTTAGTGTAAAATCAGTGAAGTGTCGACCGCGAAGGTCTACCAGCGCGGCTGAGAGGGTCAAAGTGTCGATCTGTGAAAGCAAGTGTCGACCACCCTTTGAGTTGAACGTAGAAATGTTGACCCGTCATTCCTAGTGTTGACAGACGAGAAGACCTGAGGAAAACGCGGTGTCGACAGATGGAAATCTGAGACGACCTAGGTGTCGACCGACGTCCGTTAGTGTAGACCGATGGAAACCCAAGACGACCCAGGTGTCGATCAACGTTCGCCAGTGTCGACCAATGAAAAACCGGAGACGATCTAAGTGTCGACTGGCGTTTGCAGGTGTCGACCGGTCTCTGTATTTCTATGTTTTAAAAAGGTGAAGTCTATTTAAACAGATTTTAAATGAGTTTTTCTGCTGCGGCTTTTCTTAAATATTTTGCAAAGATGTCGTTTTGAGTCGAGCAACTGAAAGTTTTCAATTTTGTACGAAATTGTCGAGGAAACAAGTAAGTGTACGATTGGCGACCCGGGTGCGGGGACAACTCGGGGCATTAAAGATGTGGTATCGAAGCAGTGAACGTACCAGAAATGGGTAGGTTTTCGGGCCGTTACAGTTATGGTATCAGAGCTTTTACCCAACCGGAAGTTTGGTCGACGAGAATGTCAGGCCTCTCAGAGAAGGGGTGAGATTGTGAAGGCAAGAGGGTCTGTCACAATTTCCACACCGCTTAGGGCAAAGTAGAGCGGACGGTTAATAGGTGGAAATAGAGTATGTTATAACGCCGTTCGATGGATCTCCTAATACCACAAGCCGATGCATGAGAGTGCTCCACCAACTGTAAGTATTTTTTAGAGCCCTAGTAGTTTCGTTTTAGACTCATTAGATGTTGTGATGTACAGCTTTAACGATATGGTTAGAGAGACGTGTAGAGCTGTAGGCGATATGGATGACGCCATTAGACAACTTATCGAGTTAGTCAACCGCCAATCGCAACAGCTGCGGCAGTTCATGAATAGAGAGGACCAGTGCCAGTCTAGTGCCCATACTTCAACGGATCGTGGAGGTGATAGGTTGCACAGGTTTAGACCCCCAGTGTTCGACAGAGCGTCTTCGGACCCACTCCATGCTAAGTAGTGGATTCGAAGTATGGAAGACATGATGGATTAAGCCAAAGTAGACGATCAGGAAAGGGTTTCCAGCGCGGCATTCCACCTGGCAAGGGATGCTCACTATTGGTGGGATACGGTGAGGTCCACGAGAGATATGAAGGTCATGACTTTGGAAGAGTGTAAGGCGATATTCTTTGGTAAGTATTTCAGCCACCAGATCAGAACCCAGAAAATGGTTGAGTTTGCCCAGTTGAGACAGACGAGTACTGTCACGCCCTAAATTTCTCACCTCAAAATTCATCACCTCCGTTGGATGTGCAGCGCCAAGTCCCCGACTCGACCAGCTTACCCCTTCTTAGATGCGGAATAACAACATGAGCGACGCAAGTGTTTACAGGGAAAACTGACACGATTCCACCTCGAATGAGTCGTGTTTCACCCATAAACAAAACGGAAAAACAAATATAAGTAGAAAACCGAATGCTGTTCAATACGCAACCTTGTAGGCTCTCGGCATAATGATCTTCCAAAGGAAGACGGCAGCAACCGAGATCGGTTCTGACCACTCTCTTCGTGTATCCTTCTCTGGAAAAGAGATGGAAGACGAGTGGAACGACGGCTATTCAAGCCCTTGGGCTTGAAAGCTCAAGGAGATGCACTCCTTCTCAGTTCTTGACCGAACCGAGCATTACCGTTCACCAAGCTTCAAGCTACTTCAGCTGAACACAAAAGGGTTATTTCTCATATATTCAACAACCTTTACACACACCAATAGCCATGTATTTATAGACCTAGGGTGGCTGAAGGTTAGAATGGGCTTGGGCTTCGACATGGACCACATGGTTGGTCATTCTTGGTCCACTTGCACACCAGATCACCTTCAAGCTTTGGCCCATTTGTTGCATCAGTGGGCTGCTAAACTCCGGCCCAATTGTTGCTTCTAACCACCATCTAACTTAACATACATCTAATCCTAATGCTTAAGGATGCATGCAATTATAAAACATTACAGGAAGGCAAATGTTCGCCACAAAAAAACATAAGGCGAATGTTTGCCGAATAAAATTCAATTACAAATTAATTCTGAGGGAGACAAATCCCTTATTCATGTGCTTCCACCTTTAGCTCCCACGATAGCAAGTGCAAGGGTTGATCCATGTCCTTTGTGCTCTGGTCCCATTCCAAATCCGTAAAAAGGCATTCAACACCTGTAATTCCTGCAAAAGAAGTGAACTTGTTAGTGAACAGGTTGGATAAAGCTCGTACCTTGGTTTGTGATCGAGTGACGGCCCTCTAGGGCACATCATCCTCCCCAGGTGATTGAGGATTTGACCTCAAATCCATTAATGGGGTCGCTTCGATGTCATCACCATCTCCTTTGTATGGCGAGAGATCTTGGAGATTAAACGTGGAGGAAATTCCATAGTCGCCGGGTAGTTCTATCTTATAGGCGTTGTTGTTGATTCTTTCTAACACCTTGAATGGTCCTTCTGCTCTAGGCATCAACTTGGATTTCCTTTTAGCGGGGAACCTTTCTTTCCTTAGGTGCAACCAAACTTAGTCTCCTTCATAAAAGATAACTTCTCGTCGTCCTTTATTAGCGTGTTTGGCGACCTTGTCGTTGCTCTTTTCGATGGCTTTGCGTACAGTTTCATGCAATTCCTTAATTTGTTCTGCCTTGTCGGCTCCTGATGGATTAGCTAACTCTGCAAAAGGTAATGGAACAAGATCTAACAGTGTATATGGATTAAACCCATAGGCAACCTCAAAGGGCGATTGCTAAGTAGTGGAATGAAGGGTGCAATTGTAGGCAAACTCCAAATTTGGGAGTACTGTATCCCAGTTAGAAAGTTTCTTACCTACAACGGTGCATAAAAGGGTACCTAGGGTCCTGTTGATGACTTCCGTTTGACCATCGGTTTAGGGATGAAAGGATGTGCTAAAGCACAACCTAGTCCCCAACGTTTTCCACAAAGTGGTCCAAAAGGCACTAAAAAATTTAGTGTCTCTGTCTGACACGATAGAACGCGGTATACCATGCAGGCGAATAATCTCTTTAAAATATAGATTAGCTATTAAGACAGATTCATCAGTCGTGGCACAAGGAAGCAAATGTGCCATCTTGGAGAACCGATCCACGACCACCATTGTAGAGTCTTTATTCTGGGCGATCCGTGGTAGTCCTAAAATGAAGTCCATAGTAACCTCTACCCAAGAGTGTGATGGGACGGGTAAGGGCATGTATAAGCCTTAAGGTAGAACTTTACTATTAGCCTTCTTGAAAATCACGCATGTCTTCACCATGCGATGCACATCTTTCATCATGGGAGGCCAATAGAAGTGTTTCTTAAGCGATTCTAGGGTCTTTTTCTCGCCAAAGTGACTCGCTAGGCCTCCGTAATGAGCATCTTTGACTAGGCATCGTCTTAAGCTGCCTTGGGGAATGTACAACTTTCCCGCTTTAAGAAAATAGCCATCCATGAGGCGATATTCGCCTTTGGCCTTGTCCATACACTTGATACAATAAGGTTCAAAATGGGGGTCGATTTCATAGGTATTCTTAATCTATTCAAAGCCAAAGAACCTAACCCCTAATTCGGTGAGTAGAATGCGCTTTCTAGAGAGGGCATCGGCCACGACATTATTCTCTCCTTTCAAATACTTAAGGATGTATGGAAACCTTTCTAAGAACTCCACCCATTTGGCATGTCTCTTGTTCAGCTTGTGCTGACTCTTGATATGTCTTAGGGCCTTGTGATCAGTGTTGATAACAAATTCTTGAGGTAGGAGGTAATGTTGTCAATGTTCTAAAGCACGTATAATTGCGTAGAATTCTTTGTCGTAGCTGGAATAATTTAGTGTGGGTCCTTTTAACTTTTCGCTAAAGTATGCCACGTGTTTGCCATCTTGCATAAGCACTGCTCCTATGCTGACTCCAGATGCATCATTTTTGATCTGAAAGGCCTTGTTGAAATCTGAAAGGGCAAGTACGGGGGAACGACATAATCTGTCTTTGATGAGATCAAAGCTCTTTTAACACGCTGGGGTCCAAGAGAACTCTTTCCCTTTCTTAGTGCAATCTGTAAGCGGAGCAACTATTGAACTAAGGTCTTTAATGAATCTTCTATAAAACGAGGTTAGCTCGTGCAAGCTGCGTATTTCTGTGATAGAATTTGGTATAGGCCAATCCGTGTGGCATTGATCTTTTCCTCGTCCGCTTCCATCCCGTCTTTTGAGATGACAAATCCTAAAAAGTACACCTTGTCTTGTGCGAAAGAGCACTTCCCTAAGTTACCAAATAGTTTAGTCTTTCTAAGGGTCTAGAAGAGGGAGTTAAGGTGGGAGAGGTGTTAAGTGAGATCCACGCTATACACTAAGATGTCATCGAAGTATACCACGATAAATTTTCCCAAGTACTCTTTAAGCACATAGTGCATGAGTCTCATGAACATACTTGGGGCATTAGATAAACCAAAAGGCATTACCATCCATTCGAATAATCCATATTTTCTCTTAAAGGCTGTCTTCCACTCATCGCCTTTCCTCATCCTGATCTGATGGTAGCCGCTCTTACGATCTATTTTAGAGAAAATGGAGGCTTCACTGAGCTCATCCAACATGTTCTTGAGCCTGGGGATGGGAAATCTATACTTGACAGCAATTTGGTTTACGGCTTGGCTATCGACACACATCCTCATGGTGCTGTCTTTCTTGGGAACTAATAAGGAGGGTACTGCACGAGGACTCATGGACTCTCTTATGTAACCTTTATCCAAAAGTTCTTGTAGTTGGTCCTGCAGCTTCTTGGTTTCTTCGGGGTTCATTCGGTATGCAGAGCTATTAGGCAGTACGACTCCGGGTAGGAGATCAATTTGGTGTTCAATACCACGCAAGGGTGGTAGACCTTGGGGCAAATGTTCTAGGAACACATCTTGGAACTGGTTAAGTAAAGTTTTAACAGCTTGAGGAATAACTCCTAGTTCCATAATTCTATCTCAAAAAAGTACCAAAATCAAGGGATCTCCTCTACGCATAGACGTCTCTATCTCCTTGTTAGTCATGAATAAAGTAGCCTTATCCTTGGCTTCCTTTCTTGCAGCGTCATCTCTAGATATTTGTTGGGGGGTGATGGGAGCAAACTTAAGGGTCTTTCCTTCAAACTTAAGGGAATAGTAGTTAGTGTAGCTGTCATGGTTTACCCTTCGGTCAAACTGCCAAGGTCGGCCTAAGAGTAAATGACTTGCACTCATGGGCACAACATCACAGAGGACTGTGTCCTTGTATTTCCCGAGGGCAAATTCAACTTTCACTTTCTTGGTAACCTTGACATCATCCCTATCATCTAGCCAACGCAGCTTGTAGGGGTGGGGGTGAGTGTTGGTCTCTAGGCCTAACTTGGTCACTAACTCCGTGGAGGCTACGTTAGCACAACTACCTCCGTCTATAATCAGGGAACATAACTTCTCCTTGATGAAACACCTGCCATGGAAGATGTTCTCACGCTGACAGTCTTCTCTAGAATTCTTAGTGACGAGAACACGTCTTCTTACCATAAGCATGGGTCCTTTAGGGGCGTGGAAAACTTCCTTTTGGGAGTCACTATCCTCCTCATGTTCTTGTATACCTTCTCGCTCGTCTTCGCTCGTAAACTCTCCAATGTCCTCCTGGAGGATCATGGCTCGTCTATTAGGACACTAAGCTATGAAATGACCCAGGCCATGAAATGACCCAGGCCATGACACTTAGAGCATTTAAGGTCTCGCGATCTATGGGAATTGACACTTTCTACTATGGTCTTATTGCTTGATTTTTTGGGTGGCCAACTAGGTGGAAACGGTTTCTTTCCCTCAGCTATGGTGAAAGTTTTGTTTGGTTCTGGCTGCGGAGGGGTGATCTTAGGAGTAGTCTTGAGCGGAAATTTCTGGGTGAAGCTAGCTTTTCTCTTCCTACTAAATTGTCACTCTACTTTCATGGCCATTTGTACTACTGCGTCAAAGGATTCTAGGGGATGCAACTCAATAATGTCTCCTATATCTTGGTCCAATCTTCGAATAAATCTTGCAAGCACTTGCTCTTCAAGCTCATCTATATCCCCACGAATCCTAATGGTCTCAAACTCAGTAAGTTACTCTTCAACAGATCGACCCCCTTGTCTCAGGTTTTGGATTTGTAAGGATAGCTCTTGTTGGTATTGGCTAGGTATGAATCTTTTGGTCATGAGGGACTTCATCACTCTCCAAGTGGTGACAGAGTCGTCTGCTATCTTTTGTCCTTGGGATTTAATGTTGGTCCACCAGAGGGCTGCGTATCCCGGGAGCTCGACCAAAACAAGTTGCATTTTAACCTTATCTGAATATTCATAGTAGTCAAAAACTTTCACCACTTTATCTATCCAATCTAGAAAGGTGTTACCATCGCACGCGCCATTGAATGACGGAACATGCAACTTAATGTTCCTAAGATCGTCTAAGTCCTTTCGACGGCTAGACCTGAAATTCTCTTCTTCATATAGGGTCCACTCATCATCATCATGATAGTCAAAGTCTTGGAACCTCCTTCTTGGGTTAGGTGACTCTCACTCATTGAGGAAGGATCCTGGTCGGGAAATCTCCTGGGAGGGTATTCACTTCTCCTAGGGTTATCAGGTCTCATCCTAGGAAGGTCATCTCGAGAGGGCTCTCTAGAGTTAATCTTATTGAGGTTATCCATTATGAATTTCATACCAAGGGTTAAGCCTTTGAGTTGTTGGCTTAGATTACTAACTTCTCCATTAAGCCGATTTAGTTATCCTTGAAGGTTGGACTTTCCCTCTTAATGGGTACGAGTCTCGGGTTGGGGCATGTCCTTACCCCAGTTCGGTTCTTGAGTCATAGTATCAGGGTTTAAATCTCGGTTGAGTTCACTTCTAGTCTTCATGAGACTTCCTAAGGTTGTACGGGAGACATGTTTCTTACGCTAGATTGACCCTAAGTGTTAGGAACAGAGGGAAAATTTTAGTGGATCCCAGGTGCTTAAACTTGGAACGCAAATTTGAGGGCATAATGGTGATTTTTGGGAATGGGAGGTGGTTGTCGTAGGCAAAGCATGTAACACTATCGTAGAGCTCTGAGAGAGCTTCGAATTGATAACTTACGGGAAAATATTTGACGCCCGTAGCGAATGTTAGAATCGTTTTAAGTTCAAGGATTCAAACCGACAAAAACAACTAACGAACTAGGCATAAAGTTTTACAAGGGTATTAACACATTTTGATAACACATGTTTTTCCTTTAGTGTTCAGTTCATGCATCAACTCAGTTATCATTAAACCACACAGTAAGGATGTAATAACATAATCACAGAGATTCCAGGGTGTGTACAAATAATGTAGGATATCCGATTATGCAAGTAAACAAAGTATTCTTCCAAAGTAACTATGCCAAGTGTTAGCAGTCATGGAATGAGGCAGCCGACAACAATATCACACAAAAACAGTATTAAATCACTAGGTACAGAGCAACAACATAATGGTTGTTCCGAATAAGGTAATAACACTAGTTGCTACATAGCACACCCACATGCATAATAACATAAACGTACAATACCAGTGGTCCAGCAATAGACACCTACCACCTGCACCTACCCTCTAACAGCAGCTAAGCTGTAGGGTATTCTGTTCTCACCTGCACCTACCATCAAACAGCAGCTAAGCTGTAGGCTGTTCTGTTCTCACCTGCACCTTCCTTTAAACAGCAACCAATCAGTTAAGTAAAACTTGTGCAGAAAACACAATACGAATATGAACATACGAATATGAACAGATCAACATATAAGTTTCCGGCTTTAAAGACTAAATGGTTTCGAGTTTTCGGTTTTTAAATTTTGTCCAATAATAACATATCTACGGTAGTGTTCAAGCTTATCCTTATATGTTAAACACAAAATTAATAGAACCGGTTTCTGCCTTTTTTCAAAACCAACGAATCAGAGAAGAAATGAAAAGTTTGCAGCAAACAAAATGTGTAAGAAGATCAATCCACTCGTTTGCAGACATTCAGGGGAAGCTATCCATGGCTCTGATACCACATGACACGATTCCACCTCGAATGAGTCGTGTTTCACCCACAAACAAAATGGAAAAGCAAATATAAGAAGAAAACTGAATGCTGTCCAATGAGCAACCTTTTAGGCTCTCGGCATAACTATCTTCCGAAGGAAGACGGCAGCAAACGAGACCCGTTTTGGCCACCATCTTCGTGTATCGTTCTCCAGAAAAAAGAGGGAAGACGAGTGGAACGACGACTATTCAAGCAACCTCGAGCTAGAAAGCTCAAAGAGATGCACTCCTTCTCGGTTCTTGATCGAACCGAGCCTTACCGTTCACCAAGTTTCAAGCTACTTTGGCTGAACACAAAAGGGCTATTTCTTATATATTCAACAACCATTACACACACTAATAGCCATGTATTATGGTGGCTGAAGGTTAGAATGGACTTGGGCTTCGAAATGGGCCACATGGTTGGTCATTCTTGGTCCACTTGCACACCAGATCACCTTCAAGCTTTGGCTCAATTGTTGCATCAGTGGGCTGCTAAACTCCGGCCTAATTGTTGCTTCTAATCACCATCTAACTTAACATACATCTAATCCTAATGCCTGAGGATGCATGCAATTATAAAACATTACAGGAAGGCGAATGTTTGCCACAAAAAACATAAGGCGAATGTTTGCCGAATAAAATTCAATTACAAATTACTTCTGAGCGAGACAAATCCCTTCTTTATGTGCTCTACCTTTAGCTCCCACGATAGCAAGTGCAAGGGTTGATCTTTGTCCTTTGTGCTAGGGTCCTATTCCAAATCCGTGAAAAGACATTCGACACTTGTGATTCCTGCAAAAGAAGCGAACTTGTCAGTGAACAGGTTGGATAAAGCTCATGCCTTGGTCCGTGATTGAGTGACGGCCCTCTGAGGTACATTAGTTTTCTACTAAAATAGTGCATTCTTTAACTAAGTGACTGAACCCCACAAATTGCACCTCAAAACATCCAAATTTTGCCCCAACATCTCAGAAACTTAAAGCAGGATCGACTCTACTTGATCGGGCATCAAAACAGAAAAGAGATAAGAGGCTTACCGAGGGAGAAAGTCGGGTCTCTGGACAGGGACCGGAAAGATAGCGTTGAGGAAAGGTGCTGTTGCCAGAAGAGAACCGAAAATGGAGAAGAAAAATGCCGGGGAAGGAAAGGAATGCGTCGGCCGAAAAGTTCTGTCGTACAGGGAAGGGGGCTTACTAGAGAAGGAGGTAAGCGACGAGGCTCGCTTCAGCATACAAGAAACGACAAGGGACAAGGCAAACACCAGAGGAGGACTCGTCGTCGGGGAAGAGCGTCGCTCGTTGCATAGCTTTGCCCTGACAGACTTGGGTCTTGCTCGGCTGCCAGAACATAAGAGTGGCTTCTTCGTGAAGCCACTCCTCCTTAAAAGAAAATAAAATTTTTTTTTGCATTAATACAAATCACTAAAACACCCCCACTTGATTTAATCGTCCGTATTTCTGTTAAATTTGTGTCCTCCAGACTTTAAAATTCAGAATTTCTCCTACGAATTAAATTCCAAGTCTTATAAAATAAACCTCCCATTAAAAACTTCCCAAAACTCTAATGAAAAAAATAATTTAAATTATGGAAAGTTTAGGGTTATTACACCAAAAGAAAAACAAACTAAACTTGCATACAGTTCACCAACACATTCCCATAATCCATCAACCAAAATCATCTAGTAGTCACTAGGAAAGAATCGAAATGTAAAGAGAATAAATCCAGCGACTGACAACATGGAAAATCCATAGTATAGAGCAATACAATGCTCATACATATAATATATACGCACTACCCAATCGCTCGAAACTCTACTCAAAACTCC
Organism: Begonia peltatifolia; assembly: GCA_022433055.1. NCBI lineage: Eukaryota > Viridiplantae > Streptophyta > Magnoliopsida > Cucurbitales > Begoniaceae > Begonia > Begonia peltatifolia. The sequence goes on along the minus strand of CM039531.1, from coordinate 2,828,515 downwards.
AAATCCCAAAAGCAATGACCCTCAAAATGAACCCCCATTATTACCTACCAACTCCACGGGTCGGGTCGACCTACTCCTCAGAACTGGGCTCATGAATCTCACCAGCAGTGAACTCAGCACCTACACCACAGAATACAAAACGTAAGGCTAACGCTTATCAAGTAGTGCGATATGAAAAATAAAATCTGAGAATGCAATCCTATCACATGTGGTCTCTACTCACGCGTAGTGCAGCCGCACTAGGGTGAGGGTGAACCTCGCGCCACACTACACCCTGATACGTCGTCATCATCCCGGACTTCCCACCAATGAAGCCTACAAGCTACACACGCGCCGCCACACAGCAACCGCCCCGGGCTAAGGATGGTTCTCACTGCACAATAACGCGTCGCCACTGTCCCGAACTCACGAGTAACGGGGAAGTTACCCACAAACATCCGTATCGCAGCAGCCATCCCAGGGTAAGAATGAACCTCACGCCACCCTATACTCTGACACGTCCCCGCCGTACCGGTCTTCCCAACAATGGGGCCAAAGCTGCCCACACACACATCATCATCACCATCACATGGCTACTCCACTCCATAACTCAAAACATGCTCAAATTCATTTTGTACCATTTTCAAAACATGATGCATGACAAAGCAGTAAACACGCACATCACACCACACAACAAATCCAAAAGTTCTATAGTGTAACCCCACATATGCAAAGCACATGGAAACACTACTTACCTAGCGTCCTTAAATTTTTGGGGTGCTCAATTTTACCAAAAGCTGGGCTCAACCTAAAACAAAACCACCTTTCATTAAAATTCATCCCAAAACTCATATTACGCGTCAAAACTAGGGGTCACTAACACAATGCACCACAGACCAACCAAAATAGCTCACCGACTCGACTTGGCCTAAAACTCGACATAAACTTCAAATCTACATAACTTTTGCGTTGGTTAACGGAATCAAACGATTCTAGTGGCTAAACGCTCCACTTTTGCGTTGGTTAATAGAATCAAACGATTATGGTGTTAGATTGAGTGGGTCCACGTTGAGTTTCTTGATGCCATAGCGTAAGGTCTTACAAGGTGTACAGTTACGATATCGGAGCGACCCGAAACCAGTGGAAGAGAATTTAAAACAATTAACTGGAGCTAAGTCAAAACCCCCAAAAACATAACTGGGTTTTCGCACTAAAATGTCCAAAATTTCGACTTCAATTCAATTGCACCAATCCCTTCACCAATCAGCCACATTTCGTTCATTCAAAGATAATCTGAAAAGAAATTGAACAATCTAGCTCAAGACCAAAACACACATTACACACTCCTCTCGGTTCTTTCTTTCAAATCCGAACCCTCACTACCCACAGTCTAATTATAGTCAGTTCTACCTTCTTGACATTCCATTTTCTAGCTTGAAGTCTCAGAATTCAAAACCAAAATAATCCCTTAGTCGGTTGCTAAAACGGAATAGAACAGCTGAGGGAGAGGGGCTTACCGAGTGGCGTCGTTCTACGCTCAGACGGAAGGAGAAGAAAAAGAAGAAGAAGAAGAAGAAGACGTGTAGAGTGCTTGATCGCTAGCGATAGAGTTGGACGGAGGCTCTCCCTCTCTCGCAGTCATTGGCAGAACACTCCCGAGCTATCTCCCTCAGCAAGCTCGAGCAGTTATAAACCGAATGGCTTCTTCGCAAACCCATTCCCGGGAGCTCAAGCAACTATAAACCGAATGGCTTCTTCATGAAGCAATTCGGTTTGTACACTTTTTTTTATTTAGTTATTAAGTTAACTAAATTACTAAATCGCCCTACCGTGTTTAAACCGCAGTATGTTTGCTAAATTCGCGTCCTTTTACTTATATAAAAATTTGGTAATCCTCTTCCAAATAAAATCCATTAATTTTCCTAAAATTAATAAGCCCGTTAAAATTTTCTATGAAATTCTCACGGGACTTTAAATTAATCCGGTGAAATTTTTGGGTTACTACAAACACTGTAGCGCCTCGAGATTGTCCCCGAACTAGGTCGCTAACCGTACTCATAAAATTGGATAAAATTTGGGAAAATTTTAAAATTTTGTTTCCCCCACTTAAAACTACATCTTTGAAACATTCCAAAACATCGCAGCGGAACACTCTAACCAAAATCAGTTTAAATGAAATCTCAAATTTTTAAAATAGTAAAAAGAAATTTCGGTCGACCACTAAAACTTTCGGTCAGCACTTGACCTGTTTTGCGCACAGGGGTTGACATTTATATATGCCAGTCGACACAACATTTGCCTCTGTAGGTATAACTCGACATTTGGTTACACCGGTCGACACATCAATCTTGTTTGTTTGCACCGGTCAAACCTTGCAGTCGACACCTTTATGCTCACTCCACTATCAGGTCGACACCAGCTTTTATAGGTCGACACCCTAATACTCTCTGTTTGCATCAGTCGAACATTGTGGTCGACACCTCTATCATTTTTACACTAACTGGTCGACACCTACAGACATAAGTCGACACTTGGATTGGTTATGTCTCCGTAGGTTGACTCTCACAGTCGACAATTACCTATTTCAGTCGACACCTATGCATACCGGTCGACACCTTACACCAGTAACCTTAGCATAAAACTTTCCATAAAAATAAACGAACAAAATTTAAAAACCCGAACCTACACTTCCCACTGAATTTTCAAATCCACTATTTAAAAAAAATGACTACTAGAAGTTTGAAATCCATCCATACATCAAATCGAGTCAAAACACGTACATACACACACATAGTCAAAACACCCTAACAGCCGGCCAGATCGTCTCACGAGCGCACTCCTCCAACTATTTGCTAATTCTGTGCATGCTCTGGCTACTCACCAACTATCGCCTCATCCCCTACATCCCATAACTCATCTATTAGCATAATGCTAAGTAAATAATACATATAAAACATCAGTACTGAAAACAATACATATCTTATTGCATGCAGTTTTAATAGTTTCGTCTCTACTTTCGTTTCTGTCTTTTTGCTACACATTCTTTATCTTATTACTGGGTTCTTATTTACGTGTGAGACCAAAGTGACACACCTCGTGGTCCACTTCACGGGACAAGGCCACCAAGTAAAGCGGGGAAAGTAGTGACACACCTCGCGTTGCACCTCACGGGACAATGCCACTTAACCCTAGCTTCATTATCTTGTTACGTACCTTTTCATTTCATTTATCACGTATCACAACCTACTGTTTCATTTCGTAAAAGCATTGAAATTCATTTTCGTTTCGTTCTCGTATTTTAAAACCATGATGCATAATCAGCTAAAACGTAACCTAAAATAAACATGCATGCAACCTACCGAACTATGATGTAGGCCCGAAAGCAAAAAGACCTATGTACACTACTTACCTGGCGTCCTTAGCAACTCGTTCATAAACATACACTAAACTGTGAAACTGGAGAATTTATAAAATCACACATTCATTAATTCTGCTTCCTCCAATTCATGAAATTCTAACACAGAAGACATAAACCCACAGTAAATCGAAACTCCCAGCTAAACCCGAAATCCTACATAATTTCTGACCAAACTCGAAAATGCATAACTGATCCAATACTTGTCCAATCTTGATGATTCCAAGTGCTACGGACTCCTTTATGAAGTCTAGTTTCTAACGGTTTAATCCATTTCCTAATCCTACATCCATAGCTTGGCTAAATTTGGCTGAACAGCACCGCTCTGAAATATAAGTTTTTCTATTATTCAAACACCCAATTCTCTCCATAAAAACTTATAACTTAACTTACCAGAATCTTAAACTCCTATAAACGAACAAGAATCGACTATAACCTTGAAATTTCGTATCTTCGTCCTAGGGTTTACCAAACTACCTAATAAATCTGTCTAACTTCACTTTTATGCTCAAAACAGCTATGGAACTAACTATCTATTAAAAACTAACCAAAACTTACCTTAGATTTGAAAATTGAAGGAAGAAATGAAGAGAAGTTGTTGAAGTTGGACGTCACTGGAAGGGAGATCGCACGAAGGAGGAGTGCAAGAAGGAGGGTTTTCTTCATTTGGTGCGGGGGAGGAAACACCACAGAGGTGTTTTTATGTTTTTTTTTCTAATAATAATATTAATCATAACCATAATTACTATATCACCCTCAGCTTTAATATTTTAACCAAATGGTTATTCACTCCATTTTCAATTGGATTTTTATAATTTTCTTTTGTACATTAGCATCAAAATAATCCTTTGTTTAATAGTATGAATTTTTCGCTGTCGATTCTGACTAAAACTCCATTGTCTACCAATACGAAATTCTGAAAATTATTTTACCGGAAATCTTGGGTGTTACATTCCACCCTCCTTAAGAAAATTTTGTCCTCAAAATTTTTTACCTAAATAGTTCAAGGTATCGACTAATCGTGTCCTGCTGCCACTCCCAGGTTGCTTATTACACATTGTGGTTGCGCCATAATACCTTTACTGGTGGAATCTCTTTGTTGCGTAAAACTTTCACTACAAAATCCATAATCTCCTCTGGTTTCTCATCATAGGTTAATGTTTGTCGAATTTCTATGTTCTGCTGCTCCACAACATAAGAAGGATTTCGCATACAATTCTTCAACATAGTGACATGGAATACATTGTGGATTCCATCCATCGAGGCTGGCAGCTGTAGCTGATAAGCTGCCTTTTCAATTGTTTTTGTAATAGGATACGGTCAAATATATCTAGGATTCGACTTACATCTATTTCTGAATCTTACAACTCCTTTGAAATACGAAACTTTCAGAAAGACTTTGTCATTCACTTCAAATTCTAGCTCTCTTCTTTATCGATCTGTATAACTTTTCTGTCGGCTTTAAGCTGTCAAGATCCATTGTTGAATAAAAGTAATATTTTCTGCTGTTTGTTGCAGGATATCTGGACCAATCAATCCTGTCTCATCGAATTTGTCCCAATATAACGAAGACATGCACTTTCTCCCATAGAGAGCCTCATAAGGAGCCATACCTATCGTAACTTGAAATATGTTATTATAAGAAAACTCCACTAACAGTAAGTATTTACTCCACGAACCATGAAACTCCAATACGCAAGATCGAAGCATATCCTCCAACGTCTGAAAAGTCATCTCAGATTGTCCGTCTGTCTGAGAATGAAACGTCGTACTAAAATTAAGTTGAGTACCCATAACCTTGTGTAGACTCTTCCAGAATTTTTATGTGAATCTCAGGTCTTTATCTGATACAATTGAAGTCGGAACTCCGTGCAACTGTGCAATCTCCTTGATATACAGTTTGATGAATTGATCCATGGAGTAAGTCATCTTTACTGGTAGAAAATGGACTGACTTTGTTAATTAATCCATAATTACCCATATACCATCATAGCCCTTTGTTGTCCAAGTCAATCTGACAACAATGTCCATCGATATCTGCTCCCATTTCCACCCAGGAATAGACTATGGCTGTAGCTTTCCTGTTGGCCTTTGATGTTCACCCTTAATCTGCTGGCAAATCAAAGACGTCTCGACGTACTTTGCCACTATCCTCTTCATATTAGGCCACCAGTAATGTTGCTTAAGGTCCTAGTATATCTTGGTGCTTCTTGGATACATAGAAAACTTAGAAGAGTGGGCTTCAAACAATATCTCCCTTTCTAGTTCTTCATTATTCGAAACAAACCATCGATTCCAAACTTAAGAATTCGATCGTCCGAATAATTGAACTCTGACCTGTCATTAGAAGCCATGCTCGATTTAATTTCGTCACATTCGGCATCGTCCTTCTGAACTTGCTTAATCTTCTCCAATATTGTAAGTTGTAAGGACATGACCGATAACATAGCTGACATATTCGACACCACTTCTAAGTTGAATTTATGTAATTTAGCATCCAAAGCTGATGGCATACTTGGAGTCATAGCTGAAGTAGATGCCGGCACTCAGCTCAATGCATCAGCGACTACATTTGCTTTGCCGGGGTGGTACTTAATCTTGAAGTCATAGTCCTTCACAAACTCTAACCACTGTCTTTCCCTCATGTTCAGCTCTTTCAGAGTGAAAATATACTCCAGACTTTTATGATCTGAATATATCTCACACGGCTGTCCATATAGATAATGCCTCCCAATCTTTAGCGCGATAACTACCGCGGCTAACTCTAGGTCGTGTGTTAGATAATTCTGCTCATAGTTTTTCAATTGTGTAGAGGGATAGGCAATCCCCTTCTCTTCCTGCATCAACACACACCCAAGACATATCTTGGAAGCATCACAGTAAATGCTAAATTTTCAGTCCTCAACAAAGAGTGTCAATATCGGCACAATAGTTAAACTCTGCTTTAAAGCTTTGAAACTGCGCTCGCAATCTTCGGACTACAAGTAATTCACATTTTTCCTTGTCAAGCGGGTCAGAGGAGTTGCAATCTTCGAAACTCCTTAATGAACCTCCTATAATAACCTGCTAATCCGAGGAAACTACATATTTCAGGCTGTGACCAATCTTTAACTGCAAGGATCTTCGTTGGATCAACAGATATGCCATCACTCGAGATGACATGATCAAGAAAATGAATCATATCCAGACAAAACTCGCACTTAGAAAACTTTGCGTAAAGTTGGTGTCGCTTCAAAGTCTCTAATACCAATATATCGTCAATAAACAATATGACAAATTTATCAAAATAATCATGGAATACTCTGTTCATTAGATCCATGAAGGCGACTGGAGCATTCGTCAATCCGAAGTACATCACCAGGAACTAGTAGTGTCCGTATCTCGTCCGAAAAGCAGTCTTCGGAATATCTTCTGACTTGACTTTTAGCTGATAATAGCTCGATCTTAGGTCGATCTAAGAAAAAACTTATGCCCCCTGCACTTGGTTGAACAAGTCGTCTATGCTTGGCAAAGGATACTTGTTCTTAATAGTCAACTTGTTCAATTCCCAATAATCGATACACATCCGTAACGATCCATCTTTCTTCTTAACAAAAAGGATTGGTGCACCCACGGTGAAAAGCAAGAGCATATAAATTGTTTTTCCACCAACTTTTCTAATTGCTTCTTTAACTCTTTCAATTTTGTTGCTGCTAATCTGTAAGGATTCTTTGACACGGGCTCAGCTCCTGGATATACATCTATAGCAAACTCTATTTCTCAATTCGGAGGCAAATCGGGTAAATCATCTAGAAAAACTTCAAGAAAGTCTTGAACAATTAAAACATCTTGCGACTTCGATTCCCTAAAAATTTGCATATCTATAATACTTGCGAGAAAACCAAAAGACTCACCCATTAGAATTGACGAGCATCGATAGGCGCCATCACGGATATCTTCCTGACATTCTCAACGGCCTGAAAGGTGTGCTTCTCACCATTGGGGGTTGAAAATTCAATGTTCCTATCCTGCAATCAATCGTAGCGTAGTGCTTGAATAGCCAAGCCATTTCCAGAATCACAGTGTATCCAGTTATGTCCATAATAATAAGATTAGCTAATAAATTTTTATTTCCTACAGACACTACACTATCCTGTACGACTTGATTAGAATGCATACGTCCACCAGAAGGCAACATCAGTTCACAGCTGCAGTCCGTTGCTACAGGCCATACATCTAATTTGACCACGAACGCAGTTGCAATAAACGAGTGTGTCACATCGGAGTCAATCAAGGTACAAGTAGGTACAGAATTTATCAATATAGTACCTAACACTACGGCTTGCTGGTCGTCATCGCCCGACTCTATCATGGCGAATATCCTCGGTATTGTGCATGCCGGCCCCTTCTTCACAATTGGGCAATCTCTACTGACATGGCCCATCTCATTATAGTTGAAACACCGTGTAACTATGGGCTTTGGGCAATCTCTGGCCAGGTGTCGGGCTTCATTACAATTGTAGTATTTTCCCAAGATCAATCTGCAATCGCCCAGGTGGTACTTCGAGCACTTAGGGCATTAGGGTACTACTGCACTGACCCTTGAGGCCTTTTGGTACTCCCCTGGCTACTCGAACTCTTGCTAAACCTTTTGGTTCCTTTATGTTGTTGCTGCTGAGAGACACCTCTACTTTGCTGTGTGCTTATCTCCTTGAAAAACCTTCTAGAAGCTTCTCTCTACTTAACGCACTTCGTTTCAGCTTCCTACACTTGTAGTGCCTCAGCCATGATCTTCGAATATGGCACTTCCTGAGTTCCGACTATTTTTACACCCTTGTATATTTCTTGCTTTAATCCCTGTACAAACTGAATCACTTTGTCCTCGTTCCTGCTTATCAAGTTGATGGAAAATCTGGACAAATACTCAAATTGCCGGCTGTAGTCAGTCACTGATTCCGTTTGTTTTAATTGCAGGAACTTCATCCTCTTCGTTGCCTGAACTGTACTGTTGAAATACTTCTCATAAAAAGCGTCTTTGAAATTCTCCCACATCATATGTTGAACATCAGTAGTGGCTTCCATAGTCTCCCACCAAAATTAGGCATCCTTCGCTAAATGACACGTGGCCTGTGAAATCTTATCTTCCTCTTCTACCTTCGCATATTTGAACATACTTTCAATGGCACGGACCCATTCCACTTTTCACACCTCGAGAATCCACACGGTTCCCGGGATGCTCACTACTATTACACACTATAACATCCAAAAACTCAACGTGAACTCACTCAATTTAAAACCACTCTCATTTTCAAATCATGTTCAAAATAACATTTGTAAGTACAAAATTTTTTGGCTCATTCGAAAATGACTCGTGCCCCAAAGGGTGAACACGTAAATCCTCAATATAAAATATGCAGGGGAAAAGTACAATTTAATTTCTTTTTAAAAAAACAACAAGACCTTAAAGTTTTTAGAAAGGAGTCTGTCACGCGTCACTCCGGATAGGCGCCGGGTGTCCGAGGCCCGGCAGCGTGCCCCCGAAGCTCGGCACTGTGCGCACCCAACACGGCGTTGTGCGCCCTGCGCACATGCCTGAGATGACACTATGCACCTCACGCGCCTGCCGACTCGACGACACGCCACAAACATAGCGCTGCGCGCGCCCCCACTAGACCTTGCGCCCCGCGCGCAGACATTTCCCCTTCGGCGCCCCGCGCACGCCATCCAGGCGTCATGTGCACACCGCCCTGGTGCCCCCGCATCACGTACATGGCTTCAACACCGCGTGCCCTACCCTCCACGACACACGTCCGAGCGTGCACCTACTCTCGGCGCCGCACGACCAGCGTGTGCTTGCAGTGCCGCGTGCCCCGCGCGCCCTGCAGCTATGATGCGCACTCTGCGAGCGTCCCGACCCAATCAGCACGCCCCATGCGCACAATTAGCCCGCCGATGTTCTCCGAACGCTCGGTTCGACTACCATATACTCCACCTTTTTTCGAAAATTTGACAGAGTAACCACTGTACCTACTGACCCCAGCCTGCAAATAATACACCATATAATTTCCCCAAGTACACCATCCAAATTCATCTAGAAAATCACCAAAAGAAAAACAAAGTGGAAGGAAATACATCTAACAACCATCGATGAAGAAAATCCACAGTATAGAGCAACACAGTGCTCATAAATATAATATGTATACGCGTCCTTAAGTCTATCCAAACAACCTAGAAAAACCACATCTATACAGTATATAACATGTAAACTAGAATTGTCCCCAAAATATTGCATGGGTAACCTCGAACACCTCACCAAAACTCACCACCTACATGGGTCGGGTTGCCCAAACTGTCCGTCGTCTGGTGCCTCGGTCGCGTGCGGCCAACTTCCCTACTGCTCAGGACTAGGCTCTCAAATCTCAGCAGCAGAAACCTTAGCACCTACACTATGGGACACATAACATAAGCCAAATACTTAGGAAGTAGGGCAATATGAAAGTAAAATCGACAATCCAATCATATCACATGCAGTCTCTACACTCACATTTATATTGTCACGATCTGTGACGCGTAGTGCACCTGTGCTAAGGTAAGGGTGAATCTCGCGCCACACTACACCCTAACACGTCGCCACCATCCCGGACTCCCCAGCAACGAGGCCCACAAGCCACACACATGTGCCAGCTCCCAGCAACATACCACAGTGAGGGTGAACCTCGCGCCACACTACAACTCTGATGCGTCGCCACCGTCCTAGTCTACCTAGCAACGAGGACATAGTTGCCACACTCACATGATTTTCGACAGCCCAGCCGGCCCACTCGCCTAGCAGAATTTGCGATTGGCGATGCACCGGCCCACTCAACGAGCAGTATCGGCTGTGCCACTGTAAATCATCCTTACCGTCAACACATACACACCATGTGACGGCCTAGCCGGCCAACTCCCCGAGCGGAATCCGTGGTTTGTTATGCACTGGCCCACTCCATTAGCAGCATCTGCGGTACCACCGCCACACATCTCACCACCACTTACTCAAAACAATGCTCAAAACTATTTTCGTACCATTTTCAAAACATGATTCATGTCAATCAATATGCACACATGTCACAATCAACCACACAATCCTAATATTCCTTAGTGTAGGAACCACATGAGCAAATCACATGCATACACTACTTATCTGGCGTCGTAAGCTTTCCCCGACGCACAATTTCACCAAAAATAACTCGACTTAAAACAAAAACCAAAATTTGTCAAAACTCATCTCAAAACTTGCCTTATGCACTAAAATCATCAACGCAAACATCAAGTTTCACAATTCCACTAAAAACGATCACTAATCCCACCTGGCTCAAAACTCAACATAACCTTACTACGCGTATATCTTTTGCGCCTGTTATCAGAAACGAAGGATTCTAGCGGCTAAACGCTCTGCTAACAACCTAGTTTAACATACCAAAAACAATATTTAAAACGAGTATCCGCAGCTCGGTCCAAACTCCCAAAAACAAAACCGGTTTTATGCTTGGACATGCCACATTTTCGGTTTCTATCCACATCCACCAAATTTCCTCGCAATGTAACCACATTTTAGCTCAACTATGCATACATTAACAGAATTGACGGTTCCCACTTAGAAAACCAAAAATGGCAGGACAAATTACCCTCGGTTTCTCACCCAAAAACTTGCCCCACTCGGTTCTCAGTATTTCTCACCCAACTTCCTCACAATTCAACCATAAACCGTTCACCTATACCGAGCCAACCCCCATTACACACATCGGTGGAAAAACTGACAGAAAGACATAGTTCTCCCCGACCCTCCCGCATTGGTTCTCCATTGAGTATCGGACATCCAATGTCCATGAAGCGAACACTCCCCCATCCTAGCTTCTAGACCGCTCAAACACTTTGCCAAATCCTCAGAGAATAAAAAAAAATCAAACCCTCACGCTTTGTCAACAGAAATCGTAACGGCACACTAGATACTGTCCCCACCCCTGCGGCTCTTAGTGCTTCCCTGGCTGCTAGAACTGTTACTAGGCCTCTTCATGCCTTTTCTGTAGGGATGCCCCTTCCCCACTTGACTGCGGCAGTAACTCCCTGAACGATCTCTAGGGATGCTCATTAGGTACCTCTCTATAACTGGGAAGCTTTGCCCAAGCCTTCTCAATATCCAAGGCCTTCACTACCACCTCCTCGTATGGCATGCCTCGAGTCCCCGCAATCCGCCATGCCTATATAAATATCTGGCTTCAGACCTTGCACTAATTGGTGTACCTTTTTCTCGTCGAGGCTCACCAAATGCCCCACAAACCGCTATAAGGCCTAGAACTCTCAGACATACTTAGCCACGGTGCCTGTCGGCGTCAACTGTGCAAACTCCACCATCTTTCATGTCCTGATAGAGTGGCTTAAATACTTACCAAACAACACTGTTTTCAATTCTTCCCAGGACATAGCCCCCACATCTCTCGTAGTCACTACTGTATCCCACCAATGGCTAGCATGTTTGGCTAGATAGAATGCCGCACTAGACACATTGTCCTGATGCTCCACTTTATCATAACCCATCATTCTTTCCATTCTCCGTATCCACTCCTCAGCACTGAGAGGATCCGGTGACCCGTCAAAAGTCAGGAGTCCAAATCTGTGTAGTCTATCACCCCCTCTATCTGACGAACCTTGGGCCCTAGACTGACCCTGGTAGTCTCTACTAATAAATCTCGCCAGCTGCTGAGACTGGCGGTGGACTAACTCGGTAAGTTGCCGGACGGTGTCATCCATGTCATGCACAGCTCTATGCGGCCCCCGTCGTGGTTGACCTCTTCCTCTAGGCTCTCCATACATTTTCTACCCCTAAAATATACAAAACTCACATTAGCCTTAACAATAAAAATGAAATCTAAACACTTACAGTTGGTGGAGCGCTCCCATGTAGTGGCTGACGTTGTTAGGTAATTCTCTAAATGACGTCGACCTCGTAGATCTGATACCATAACTGTCACACCTCGAGAATCCACACATTCCCAGAACGATCACTACTCTTACACACGATGACATCAAGAAACTCAACGTGAACTTACTCCATTTACCACCACTTTCATTTTCGGATCATGTATAAAAGAACATTTGTAAGTATAAAATTTTTCGACTAGATTCGAAAATGACTCGCGCCCCGAAGAGGGAACACGTAAATCCTCAAAACATAAAATATGCAACGGAAAAGTACAATTCAATTTTTTTTAAAAAAACAACAAGACTTAAAAATTTCGGGAAAGGAGTTCGGTTCATGCCTTGAGTGCCTCTCGGGTTCGGTGCTGTGCGCTCAAGCCCGAGACGGTACCGTGAGGCCCCCTCACCCACACAACATAGCAACATGTCACCGACACGGCACAGCGCCTCCCCCCCCCCAACGCGCCCCCACTCGACCTCGCTGACCCTGCTGCACACAACTCCCCTTCGGTGCCGTGTGCACACCCTCCCGGCACCGTGCGCACCCCGTCCCGATGCCCCCGCATCACGGACCCAGCTTCAGCACCGCGTGCGCCGTGCGCCCTACCTCCATGCCACACGTCCACGCCCACGCACCAACTCTCGGTGCCACACAACCCGCGCGCACTTGTAGTGTCACGTACCCCGCGCGTCCTGCAGTCACGATGCGCTATCCACGAGAGTCTCCGACTCGATCAGCAAGCCCCGTGTGCACGACCAGCCCGCCGATGCGCCTCGCACGCTCGATTCTACTACCCTATACTCTACCTTTTTCTCAAAAATTCTGCAGAGTTACCCCTGTACCTACTGACACCAACCTGCAAACAATAGAGCATATAATTTCCCAAAGTACACCATCCAAATTCCATCCAGAAAATTACCAAAGAAAAAACAGAGTGGAAGGAAATAGATCTAACAACTATCGATGAAGAAAATCCACAATATAGAGCAACACAATGCTCATGCATATAATATATATACGCGTCCTTAAAACTATCCAAACAACTAAGAAAAACCACCTTTGTACACCATATAACATGTAAACTAGAACCGTCCCTAAAATACTGCTAGGGTAACCCCGAACACCTCACCAAAACTCACCACCTCCATGGGTCAGGTCGCAATAACAGTCCGCCATCCGGTGTCTCAGTCGTGCGCCGCCAACTAACCTACTTCTTAGGACTGGGCTGTTGAATCTCACAAGTAGAAACCTCAGCACCTACACCATGGAACACACAACATATGCCAAATGCTTAGTAAGTAGTGCAATATGAAAGTAAAACTAACAATGCAATCCTATCAGATGCAGTCCCTACACTCACAATCATGTTGTCATGATTTTTGATGCGTAGTTCAGCAGTGCCAGGTTGAGGGTGAAACTCGCGCCATGCTACACCCTAACACGTTGTCACCATTCCGGACTCTCCAGCAACGAGACCTACAAGCCACACGCACGCGGTACCTCCCAGAAATCACATCACGGTGAGGGTGAACCTCGCGTCACACTACACCAGGATGTGTCATCACCGTCCCGGACTCCCCAACAACGAGACAACAGTTGCCACACTCACATGATACACGACAGCCCAGCAGGCCCACTCCTTAGGCAGAATTCGCGATTGGTGATGCACTGACTCACTCCATGTGCAGGATCCGCGGCGCCACTGTCAATCATCTTCACCGTCAACAAATACACGGGGCGTGACAGCACAGCCAGCCCACTATTCGAGTAAAATCTGTGGTTGGTTATGTACAAGCCTAGTCCCCGGCAGGATTTGCGGTACCGCCGCCACACCTCTCACCACCACTTACTCAAAACAGTGCTCAAAACTATTTTCTTACCATTTTCAAAACATGATACATGTCAAACAATGCACACATATGTCACAATCAACCACAGAATCTTAATGTTTCTTGTTGTAGGCTCACATAAGCAAATCACATACATATACTACTTACCTGGGGTTCTAAGCTTTCCCCGACGCACAATTTCGCAAAAAACTCTTCGACCTAAAACAAAAAGCAAAATTTGTCAAAACGCATCTCAAAACTCGCATTACGCACTAAAATGATTAACACTAACATCACATGTCACAATTCCACTAAAAATGATCATTAATCCTACTCGGCTCAAAACTCGACATAATCTTCTGACGCGCATAACTTTTGCATCGGTTATTCGAATCGAACGATTACAGCGGCTAAACGCTCTGCTAATAACCTAGTTTAACATACCAAAAACAAAATTTAAAAAGAGTATTCACAGCTCAGTCAAAACTCCCAAAAACGGAACCGATTTCATGCTTGGACATGCCACATTTTCGGTTTCTATCCACATCCACCTAATTTCCTCACAATGCAACCACATTTTACCTCACCTATGCATACATTAATATAATTGACGGTTCCCAATTAGAAAACCAAAAATGGCAACACAAATTATCCTCAGTTTCTCCCAAAAAAACTTGCACCTCTCTGTTCTCGGCATTTCTCACCTAACTTCCTCACCATTCAACCACAAACCGTTCACCTATACCGAGCCAACCCCCATGACACACTTCGATGGAAAAACCGACACAAAAGGCACAGTCCTTGCTATCGGTTCTCCACCGAGTATCGGACATCCACTGTCCATGAAGTGAACACCCCTCATCCTAGCTTCTAGACCGCTCAAACACGTAGCCAAATCCTCGTAGAATCGAAAGAAATCGAACCCTCACGCTCGGTCGACAGAAATCGTAACAGGGGAGAAGCTCACCTTCTATTTTCGGCTTGGGGAGGAATAAAATGTAACTCCTCCTCAACCCGTCAGAATTTTCTATGTGCGGGCATCCTTCACTGGTCGGTTGTCGTCGGACTCGGCCCTCGGTTCCCCCGGTCGCCATTCGTCCCTCGGTTCTCCTCTCTCAAGTGCTCGGTGAACAACCGGGTGGAATGGCTTCCATCCGAAACCATTCCACCTTAATATAAAAAAATATAATTTAAATAAATTACAAATTACCAAAATGCCCTCACGTGTTTTAATCGTCTATATCTCCATTGAATTTCTGTCCTCCCGACTTCAAAATTCACAAATTCTTCTATGGATTAAATTCCAAGTTTCATACAATACGCTTCTTGCTAAAAACTTCTCGAAAATTTTAACGGGAAAATAATTTAAATTCCAAAAATTTTTCAAGTTATTACACCTCTACAGCTGTTGGATTTGATGTCTATCCTCCAAATGTCAGGGGTCGTAACCTCCGAAATCCATCACCCGACTGGTCATGGCTAGAGCTAGAGCCAGCATTTCCTTGAACTTCTCGATGCAATAAAATTCCTCGCTCTTGATACTGCCGGTTCACCAATTCGGTCAATTGTCTGATCGTCATCTAATTATCCTCATTCCTTGAATCAGGGCTCTCTCTTGGTGCTCTCGGGCATCCTGGTCATCTTGATATTTTGACTCATTTCCTGGACAAAGGTTAAACACTCTCATAAGCATTTAACAATTAAAGCTAAAATTAAACACTTATAGTTGTCGAAGCATGTCATGCAGCGATTGACATTGTTAAGTAATCATTTAAACAGTTTGACTAAATGGCTCTGATACCAACTCTATAGTGCCCCGAAAACCCACTCATTTTTGATTTGTTCTGATACAAACTCTGTAGCACCCCAAAAACCAACTCGTTTTCAGTTCGCTCTGATACTAACACTATAGAGCCCCGAGATCGTCCCCGGACTCGGTCGCTAACAGTACTCATAAAATCAGACAAAATCCGTGAAAACTTTGAAACTTTGTTTCCCCAACTTAAAAAGAAATCTTTGAAACAATTAAAAATATCGCAGTGGAAGACTTTAACAAAAATCAGTTTGAATGAAATCTCAAATTTTTAAAATAGTCAAAAGAAATTTCGCTAGACCACTAAAACTTTCGGTCGACACTTGACCCGTTTTGCACATAGGGGTCGACACCTATATACGCTGGTCGACACATTATTTACTTTTGTTGGCATAGGTCGACACCTAGTTACACCGGTAGACATATCAATTTTCTCTGTTTGCACTTGTCGAATCTTGCGGTCGACACCTCTATGCTCACTCCATTATCAAGTCGACACCCTAATCCTCTTTGTTTGCTACGGTCGAATCTTGCGGTCGACACCTTTATCATTTTTACACTAACTAGTCGACACCTACAGACATAAGTCAATAATTGGATTGGTTTTGTCTCCGTAGGTCACCCTCATGGTCAACCCTCATGGTCGACATTTACCTAGTTCGGTCGACACCTATGCATACAAGTCGACACCTTACACCAGTAACCTTAGAGGAAGACTTTCCATAAAAAGAAACGGACGAAATTAAAAAACCCGAACCTACACTTCCCACTAAATTTTAAAATCCACCATTTACATAAAAATGACTACAAGAAGTTTGAAATCCATCCATACATCAAAACGACTCAAATCGACTCAAAATGACTCAAAACACGTACATACACACACATGGTCAAAACGCCCTAACAGCCGGCCGGATCATCTCACAAGGGCACTCCTCCAACTGCCTTCTAGTCCTGTGAATGCTCTGGGTTCTCACTAACTATCGTCTCGTCACTTAAATCGCAGAACTCATTTATTAGCCTAATTCTAAGTAAGTAATGCGTATAAAACATAAGAACTGAAAACAATACATATCCTATCGTATGCAATTTTTACAGTTTCGTCTCTACTTTCGTTTCCGTCTCTTTCTTACACATTATTTATCTTACTACTGGGTTCTTCTTTACGTGCTAGACCAAGGTGACACAACTCGCGATCCATCTCATTGGACAAGGCCAATCTCGATCTAGTAAAGTGTCACACCTTGCGGTACAACTCACGGGACAAGGCCACCACGTAAAGCGGGGGAAGTAGTGACACACTTCGCGGTCTACATCACGGGACAAGGTTACTCAACCACACCTTCATTATCTTCTTACGTACCTTTTCTTTTCATTCATCATGTATCACAACCCACTGTTTCATTTTGTAAAAGTATGAAAATTTATTTTCATTTCGTTCTCGTATTTTAAAACCATGATACATAATCAACTAAAACGTAACATAAAATAAACATGCATGCAACCTACCGAACTGTGATGTAGGTCCGAAGGCAAAAACACTAACGTACACTATTTACCAAGCGTCCTTAGCAACTCGTTCGTAAACTGTACGCTAAACTGGGAAACTGGAGAACCTATAAAAGCACATATTAATTAATTCTACTTCGTTCAATTTATGAAATTCTAACACGGAAGTCATGAACTCATACTAAATCGAAACTCCCAGCTAAACCTAAAATACTACACAATTTCTGACCAAATTTGAAAATGCATAACTCATCCAATATTTGTCTGATCTTGACAAAGTGCTACGAACTCCTTTAGGACGTCTAGTTTCTAACGGTCTAATCCATTTCCTAATCCTACATCCACAACTTGGCCAAATTTGGCCGAACAGTAAACGCTCTGAACTCTACGTTTTTCAGTTATTCAAACACCCAATTCTTTTCATCAAAACTTATAACTTAACTTACCTCAAGTGTAAACTCCCATGAACGAATAAGAATCGACTATAACCTTAAAATTTTTTATCTCCCTCCTAGGGTTTAGCAAACTACCTAATAAATCTCTATAACTTCACTTTTATGCTCAAAACAGCTAAGAAACTAACTATCTATAAAAAACTAACCAAAACTTACATTAGATTTGAAGATTTAAGAAAGAAATGAAGAGAAGCCATTGAAACCGGATGTCACTTAAACAGAGATTGCGAGAAGGAGGAGGGGAAAAAGGGGAGTTTTCTTCATTTGGTGCGGGGGAGGAAACACCATGAGGTGTTTTTATGTTTTTTTTTAATAATAATAATTCTAATTACTATATCTCCCTCACTCTTTAATCTATTAATCAAAGGGTTATTCAGTCTGTTTTCGGTTGAATTTTTAAAAGTTTCTCTTGTCCATTAGCATCAAAATAATCCTTTGATTAATAGTATAAATTTTTCGCTCTCGATTCTGACTAAAATTCGCCGTCTATCAATAGGAAATTCTGAAAATTATTTTAGCAGAAATCCTAGGTATTACACAGGTAACGAATTCTAGCCAATTAAAATGATCTTCTGATCAATCCAGAGATAATTTTGATTCCATTAGAAATGAGGATTCAGAATATCACACATTAATCAATCAAAGAGAGATTCAACAACTAAACGAAAAATCGATTCTATGGGATCCTTCCTTTCTTCAAAGGGAACGAACAGAGATGGAATCAGACTGATTCCCTAAATGCTTTCTTGCATATTCCTCAATGTTCCAACTATACACAGAACGTGAGAAACAGCTGAATAATCATCTGCTTCCGGAAGAAATAGAAGAATTTTTAAGGAATTCTACAAGATCCATTCATTCTTTTTCTTTGATAGATGGTTAGAACTTTATCTAGGTTCAAATCCAATTGAAGAAAGAACAAGATGTTTCTTTTGTCCCTTCCAGGCAATCAGAAAATAAAGAAATAGTTAATATATTCCAGATAATTACGTATTTACAAAACACTGTCTCAATTCATCCTATTTTATCTTGTTCGGGATATGATATGGTTCCGAATGAAGAACTTGTTATGGACAGGTCCAATAAGATTTCATTCTTGAAAAAAATCTATTTTTTTACTTATTACATCTATTCCATGACCGGAACAGGAGGAGATACACTTTATACCATGATTTTGAATTATAAGACAAATTTCGAGAAATGGTAGATCTATTCACTCTAACAATAACCGAACCGGACCTGGTGTATCATAAGGCATTTGCCTTTTCTACTGATTCCTACAGATCGGATAAAAAACAATTCTTGAATAAAGTATTCAACTCTAGGGATGAATCGAAAAAGAAATATTTATTGGTTCTACCACCTATTTTTTATTAAGAGAATGAATATGTTTATCAAAGGATCAGAAAAAAATGGGTCTAGACCTTTGATTTGAAAGATCCAAAACAAAAAAAAAGTTGTATTTGTTAGCAACAACGTAATGGAGGCAGTCAATCAATATAGATTGATCTGAAATCTAATTCAAATCCAATATAACTATGGGTACATAAGAAATGTATTGAATCGATTCAATAGATAAGATCACAACTTCAAATATTGAGTTCAAAGGGATCAAATAGGAAATGATACTCTGAATCATAGAACTTTAATAAAATATACGATCAACCAACATTTATTAAATTTGAAAAAGTATTAGAAGAAATGGTTCAATCCTCTTATTTTTATTTCTCGAACCGAAAGATCCATGAATCAAGATACTAATGCATATAGATACAAATGGTCTAGTGGGAGCAAGAATTTCCAAGAACATTTGGAAAATTTCATTTATGTTCAGAAGAGCCATTTTCATTTTCAAGTAATGTTCTATCGATTACGTATTAATCAATACTTGATTGATTGCTCTGAGGTTATCGACAAAAAAGATTTGTCTAAGTCATTTCGTTTCTTTTTGTCCAAGCTACTTCTCTCTTTTTCTAACTCACTTCCTTTTTTCTTTGTGAGTTTCGAGAATATCTCATTCATAAGTCCAAGATCTACATCTATATCTATGAATTGAAAGGTACGAATGATCAACTTTGCAATCAGTTGTTAGTATTAATAGGTATTTAAATCATTCATTTAAAAAAATGTAAACCCTTCTTATTAGATGATCATGATACTTCCCAAAATTCAAATTCTTACTCAATGGAAGAACAATATCACTATTTTGGTTCAATAAGATACCAAAAAGGATTATTGACTCATTCCATACTAGAATTAACCACAGAAAATCTTTTGATAACACGGATTCCTATTTCTAACTTATATCCCATGATCAAGACAACTAGCTAAATCCCGTGAAACCATTTCGTAGAAGTTCATTGATATCTTCTTTTTATAAAGCAAATCAACTTCGATTCTTCAATAATGCACATCACTTCTGCTTCTATCGTAACAAAATATTCCGTTTTTACATGGATTATGTGGAAAAGGACTGTATAAATAATTACCATTTTACCTATGGCCGACTCATCAATATCTTGTTCATTAACAACAAAAAATTTTCTCTGTGGGGAGGTAAAAAAAAAAATGTTTTTTTGGAGAGAGATATTATTTTACCAATTGAGTCACAAGTATCTAACATATTCATACCTAACAATTTTCCATAAAATGATGAAGAAAGGTATAATTCGTACAAATCTTTCTATTTTCCAATTCGATCCGATCCATTCGTTGATAGACGTATATACTCGATCGCAAACATTTTTGGAACACCTTTAACCGAAGGATAAATAGTCAATTTTGAAAGAATTTATTATTAACATCTTTCAAATATGACTCTATCTAATTCAGCAAGGAAGAACTTGCTTTAGTATCCCAATTTCAATCTAAACATGGGTTTGATCCACACTCCATGTAGCGACCTGAAAACTGACTCGCCGATTTCCGGTACGCTCTCCCTCTACTACTACTCACACAAACACACACACTTGGGTAAAATTCGTGTAAAAATTTAAAACTTTGTTGCTCGACTTAAAACAACACCTTTAAAAACGTTTAAAAATATGACAGCAGAAGACTTTGATTTAAAATCAGTTTAAATAAAATTCAAGTTTTCTAAAACATAAAAAAAATCATTTTCGGTCGACCCCTGTAAACACCAGTCGACACTTCCATTAGTTTTTCACTACCGGTCGACACTTGTGTGCACCGGTCGACACTACGTTTCTCTCTGTTCGCGTCGGTCGATCCTTGAGGTCGACATCACGTCCATTTTACACTACCGGTCGACACTTACGTGCACCGGTCGACACTACGTTTCTCTCTGTCTGTGTCAGTTGATCCTTGATGTCAACACTCCCGAACAATTTTATACTACCGGTCAACAGTTACATGCACCGGTTGACACTAGATTTGTCTCTGTCTGTGTCGGTCGATCTGTGCGGTCGACATCTACAGAGTTTTGTTGTAATGCCCCAAAAACCTACACGTTTTCGATTTGTTCACTACTTCGAGATCACATCTGTAACGGCCCCGAGTCGTCCCCGGACCTGGGTCGCCAACCGTACACTTACTCGTTTCCTCGATAAATTTCTTACAAAATTTAAAATTTTTGGTTGCTCAACTCAAATGACATCCTTGAAAAATATTTATGAACAACGCAGCGAAAAACTCAATTAAAATCAGTTTAAATGACACTTCCCTTTTCAAAACATTATGACAAGGGTACCGGTCGACACTTGTAAAGACTGGTCAACACTTTAATACTCTCTGCCCGCACCGATCAATCTTCGCAGTCGACACTTCCACGCTGGTTGATACTTCAATTCTCTCTGACCGCGCCAGTAAAACCCCAACGTCGACACTCTGACTATTTTTACACTAACCGGTTGACACCTACAGGCACCGATCGACACTTTAATTCTCTCTGCCCGCCCAAATCAAATCTCGCGGTCGACACTCTCATAACATTTTACACTGACTAGTCGACACCTAACGACATTGGTCGACACTTTGCACCAGCAGTCTAAAAATAACACCAGATCAATAGAAAACGGACAATAAAAACTTTTACGATTAAAATCACAAAGTAAAGACTTGTATTTTTAAAAAAAAATTCCTCAAGTGGTTTCAAAACACGACTATATATCAATCCCGACTATTATCGTGCCAAACAAACCTATATCCTCAAATTTTATGCACTTGACTTATACCTTGCAAAATACAACCCAAAAGTAACTACCATCTAGCCTCGCTCCACGGGTCGGGCCGCCGTGACGAACTCCACCTGCCGGCTCATGGTAGCACGCCTCCAACAGCCTACTCATCCTTCTTGTTCTCTCCTAACTCACAAGTGGGAATCTCTGCACCTACACCATGGAACACACAACATAAGCCTAACGCTCAATAAGTAGTGCAATATGAAACATAAAACCAACAATGCAATCCTATCACATGCAGTCTCTACACTCAAACTCATGTTGTCACAACTGGTTCCGCGTGATACAGCCGCACCATGGTGAGACTGGACACTCTCGCCACCTCACACCTTGGCAGGTCGCCATCGTCTCGGTTCCTCCAGCAACGAGGCTCTCAAACTGTACACACGCGTCACACCATACATCGCAACCATTCCAAGGTGAGGCTGGACACACTCACCACACCACCCCTTGCACGTCGCCACCATCTTGGTTCCTCTAACAACGGGGCCATAGTTGCCCACCACCACACATGCACCGCAGCAGTTATCCCAGGGTGAGGCTGGACGCACTCGCCACACCACCCCCTAGCACGTCACCACCATCCCGATTTCTCCAGCAACGGGGCCATAGCTACGCACATACACATCATTCTCACCGCCACACATCACACTTCACATTCGCACATAAAACCATGTTCAAATTCATTTTCATTAGACTTTTCAAAACATGATGCATAACTGAACACAAACAGGCAAAACACACATATACCACCCTACCTTCCCATGGTGTAGGCCCGTAAGGGCAATGCAAATGCAAACACTACTTACACTACTTACCTGGCGTCCTATCTTTCCTTGGTGTTCGTTTTACCAAAAACCTGCTCAACCTACAGCAAAAACCATTTTTCGTTGAAACTCATCCCAATACTCTACTCACACACTAAAACCACCACACTAGCACATCAATCGTTAATTACCCCATCAATCGTTCTAAATCCTACCGCAAACCTTCAGAAACCGAAACCAAAACTCAACCTTAGATTATCGATCATCAGAGGGGAGGAGAGGAAGAGATTACTAGGGAGAGAAAAGGACCAGGTTATGCACGTAAAGGGCAGCAGAAGACGAAAACGGCAAGCTTCAAACTACCGGCGCTCCTTCGTGGAAGAAGATGGGCAGCAGGGAAGAGGGAAAAGGGGTTATCCTCTTCTTTTCTGTCGAGGGGAAAGAACGAGAGTGGCTGCAGCCACTCTGGTTCTTTCGTTTATTTATTTTTTTAAATAAATAATAATTGGTTAATTATTTTTTCCCCCTCACATTTTAATCTTTTAATCAAACGGCTATCAGTCCGTTTCTGGTCAGTAAAATTATCTTTTCTCCATTAGCCTCGAAATAATCTTTTATCTACTAATACAAATTCTATGCTCTCAATTCTGACCAAAACTCCGCCGTTTACAAACACGAATTTCTGAAAATTAAATTACAGAAATCCCAGGTGTTACATTACTCAACCCTTTTACGTGCGGGTCGACACTATGTACGTATTTTTTCACTAAGCGGTCGACCCCTTCTAAAGACTGGTCGACATTTACTAGGCCTGGTCGACCACTCAGCCTATAGGTCGACATTTCTTTCACTAAAATCTTGCTTAGAAACCTTAATCGTTCAAAGAAAACACCGAAATTCGACTCAACGATAAAACAATAAAAAATACACTTTTCTATCAACTCAAAATTATATTTACACAGAAAACGACTACTAACATTTGAAACATGTTTGTACATCCACATGACTCCAATCGACTCAAAACCATTCAGAAACAAATTCGACTATACTCAAATCAACTAAACTCCCTCACATACCCCCGCCCTGGTCAAAACGCCCCAACAGCCAACCGGACTGTACACGAGCGCCCTCCTCCAACTGTCTCCTAGTACTGGACACGCTCTTGGTACTCAACTGCTATAGCATCGTCACCTAAATTATAGAATTCATCTGTTAGCTTATTGCTAAGTAAGTAATGCATAAAAACATAACACTACAAACAAACACATCCTAACATATACAGTTTCTATAGTTTCGTCTCTACTTTCGTTTTTGTCTCTTTCTTACATCTTTTTTATCTTCTTACTACTGGTTTCTTCTTTACGTGTTAGATCGAGGTGACACTTCTCACGGTCCACCTCTCGGGACAAGGTCAACCTCAATATAGTAAAGTGACGTACCTCGTGGTCCACCTCTCAGGACAAGGCCACCACGTAAAGTTTAGTAATAATGATACACCTTGCGGCCCACGTTTGGGGACAAAATCGCCGAACCCCACATTTATTATCTTTTTACGTATCTTCTCATTTCGTTCATCACCTATTGCTCTACTACACTACCTACCTAGCGTCCTAAAAACTTCGTACTCCGTATACAGCTCGCTAACTGGATAACCTATAAAACCACACACTCATTAATTCCTCTCCGTCTAACTCATAAAACTCTAAGGGAAAACAACACTTTAACAACTAATCTAACTAAACTCAAAATCCTACATAATTTTTGTAACACCATAAAAATCAGCTCGTTGATTTTCGGTCCACTCTCCCTCTACTACGACCCACACACACATGCTTGGGAAAATTGGTGTAAAAATAAAATTTAAAACTTTTGTTGCTCGATTTAAAATCACACTTTTTAACATGTTTAAAATCGTCGCAACGGAAGACTTTGGTTAAAATCCGTTTAAATAAAATTCAAGTTTTCCAAACATAAAATCATTTTCAGTCGACCCCAACAAGTACTGGTCGACACTTGATTTGTCTCTGTTTTCATTGGTCGACACCGTCGGTCGACACTTCCCAGCTCAAGAAATTGTCAGATTGATACTTATGAATACCGGTCGACACTTCATTTTTCTTTGGCCGCGTCGGTCGATCTTTGAGGTTGATACTTTCGCTCACTTTACACTACCGATCGACACCTACGCGCGCAGGTCGACACCTTAACCCTCTTTGTTTGCATCGGTCGAAACTCAGGGTCGACACCTCCTTCAGAAATGGACTCACCGGTCGACACCTCCCCACAGTGGTCGACACTTTAATACCATCTGGACTACATTGCTCAACCCCAAACTGATCAATTTTTGCAGAAAACGTATAGCAATCCATTCAAAACCATCAAATCTAAAACCAGCATTTACCCTATAAGAACTCCAAGTATATTTATATATCAAAACAAACTAAATTTACGTTTAGAACTTGAGCACGCTATTAAAATATGTACTATCAGTGGAAATTTAACTGTGCAGTCAAGAGGAGATAAAACGACTCCGTAAGTATACTCAAAATATTTAAATCCACCTATGTAGATTCATCTACCCTAACACCACCTATAAACGAAGAAAGTCCACAGTATAGAGCAACACTGCTCTTACTATGGAATAAACACGTGCATCGCGAAATCAACTAAAACACCCTACCCCAACCTACCATATCCACGGGTCGGGTCGTCCTAACAATCCGCCGTCCGGTGCCTCGGTTGCACGCCGCCAATAGTTTTACACCTCAGGACTACGCGCTCGGGGCTTACCAGCAACAATGTCTGCACCTACACCATAGAACACACATCATAAGCTTAACACTCAGTAAGTAATACACTATAAGAAGTCAAATCGACAATGCAATCCTATCACATGTAGTCTCTACTCTGATGCTCATGTTATCGTCGTCTGTGACGCGTAGTGTAGCCGCAACAGGATGAGAATGAACCTAGCGCTACACTACACCCAGACACGTCACCACCGTCCCAGACTCCCCAGCAGCATGGTCCCCAAGCTACACACCCGCATCACCACACAACAACCACATCAGAGTGAGGGTGACCCTCACGCCACGCTACATCCTAAAGCGTTGTCCCCGTCCTGGCCTCGCCAGTAACGAGGCCACAGTTGCCACACACGCCTTCATCCGCAGCAGTCATGCCAGGGTGAGCATGAAGCTCGCACCACACTACACCCCGACACGTCGCCAACGTCCCGGTCTACTTATCAAGGAGGCTAAAGCCACCCACACACGTGTCAACCTCACCATCACATGTCACAACATTCCACAATTTCAAACCATGCTCAAATTCATTTTCGTAGAACTTTTCAAAAACATGATGCATGACAAAAGAAAAACATATATCAACATGCAACAAACCCTATCGTTCCATAGTGTAGGCCCTTCTGGGCAACGCACATCCATGCACTACTTACCTGACGTCCTAAGCTCAATCGGTGCACAATTTTGCAAAAAATGCATCCATTTAAAACAAACAAAAATTCGTCAAATATCGTCTTACGTTCTAAAACCATCAACACTAACTTAACACACTACAAATTCACTAAAAACGCTCGCTAACTCGACGCCATTCAAAACCTGGTATAACCTTCCAACGCGGATAACTTTTGCGTCGGTTATCAGAATCGAACGATTGCAGTAGCCAAACGTTCCTTTAATAACCTAGTTTAACGTACTAAAACAAAATTTAAAATGGTTAACTGCAGCTAAGGCAAAAGTCCAAAAACTGAACAGGCCTTAAGGTCTAAAATCCTTCCTCCTTGGCTTTTGACAAAAACTCAACACATTCTTTATCAATCTATCACATTTATCGTTAACAATTTTACGACAATCGATAATAATTCCAACGAACATTCCAACCCTAAAATCCTAATTCCCTATCCATCAAATTTCTCATCAAACTCTTTTATTATCCAAAACTAAACCATAAACCACTAAAAATCCACCTTACTATTGAAATAGAGTGGAAAACTGAGATCGGCGTTGGTTGAATGTCATCAGAACGGAGAGATTGCTGCGGGAGGGCTCCCCCTCCTTTCTCTTTCTCTTATAATAACTATATTATTAATATAAGTAATTCAAATGACCATTTTGACCTCATGCTTTAACTATTTAGTTAAACTATCATTCGGGTTGCAATCGGCCATAATCCTACAAACTTTTATTACCCATTAGCCTCGAATTAATCCCCTAATCAACCTTACAAATGTTTTGATCTCCATTCTGACCCGAACCCCGCCGCTTATCTCCTTGACAACCCAAAAATTGTTACCACAAAAATAAGGGGTGTTACATCCTCCCCTCCTTAAAAGAATTTTGTCTCTAAAATTTACGTACCTAATAACTCCGGATACTACTGCTCCATGTCCTGCCACCTTTCCCAAGTGATCTCCTCCATGTTGTGATTGCAGCACAAAACTTTGACCAAGGAAATCTCCTTGTTGCTCAACACTTTCATGGCCGACTCTAGAATCCTCACTAGTTTCTCCTCATAAGTTAGCGTCGGCTGGATCTCAATATTTTGCTGTGGCACTATCTGAGAAGGATCACGCATACACTTTCTCAGCATGGAGACATGGAAAACATCATGAATGACATTCATCGACGAGTGCAACTGAACCTGGTACGCAGTCTTCCCAATCCTCTTGACAATCAAGAACGACCCCACAAATCGAGGGTTTAGCTTTCCTCGCCTTCCGAACCTTACCACCCACTTGAATGGTGAGATCTTCAGGAATACCTCATCATCCACGCTGAACTCTAGCCCTCGTCGCCTTTGATCTCCATAACTCTTTTGTCGACTCTGAGCTGCTTCAATCCTCTCCCGTATCACGGTAACCTTGTCGACAGCCTACTGTAGAATCTTAGGACCTATCAATCGGGCCTCGCCAACCTCGTCCTAATATAATGGTGATCTACACTTTCTCCCATAGAGAGCCGCGTATGGTGTCATACCAATGATGGACTGGTAGTTGTTAATATACTATAACTAGACCAACGGTAAGAACTTGTTACAAGCTGCCTGAAACTCCAACACACAAGCTCTGAGCATATCCTCCAAAATCTTTATGTTTCGCTCTGACTGCTCGTCGGTCTTAGGGTGAAAGGTCGTACTAAAATCTAATTTGGTACCCATGGCCTTATGCAGACTTCTGCAAAAACTTGGATGTGAACCTTGGGTCTTGATCTGACATAATCGACACTAGAATCCCATGAATCCTGACTATCTCCTTAATCTATAACTGGGCAAAATGATCCATGGTATAAGTCATCCTCAGTCAAGAAGTGAGATGACTTTGTCAACCTGTCCATAATCACACAGATCGCGTCGTGGCCCTTAGTAGTCCTTGGCAGTCCAACCACAAAATCCATAGTGATACGCTCCCATTTATATTTCGGTATGGGAAGTGGTTGAAGTAGACCTGATGGTCGCTGATGCTCTGCTTTCACTTGCTGGCAGATTACGCAGGTGTCAACATACTCGGCCACTGCTCACTTCATGTTAGGCTACCAATAGTGCTACTTCAAATCCTTATACATTTTAGTGCTTCCGGGATGCACAGAGAAAGAAAATGAATGGGCCTCTGATAATATCTCCTTCCTAAGCTCCTCAACCTTCGGGACGTACCACCTATCCCAAAATTTCAAAATCTCGTACTCCGAATAGTTGAGCTCATAACTAGGACTGGCCTCCATACTCGCCTTCAGCTCGCTACATTCCAAGTAAGTTTCTTAAGCAAGCATAATCCTGTTCAGAACACTCAGCCTCAACGACAAGGCCAAAAGAGTGGCTACCAAGTCAGAAACTACTTCTAGCCCCAAACTCTGCATCTCTGCCATTAACTCAAACAAGCACTATCGAAGTCATGGCAGAAGTCAAAGCTGTCACTCGGCTCAAAGCTTCTGCCACCACATTCGCCTTTCTTGGGTGGTACTTGATTTCCACATTGTAATCCTTGACCAGTTTGAGCCATCTCCTCTGTATCAAGTTCAGCTCCTTCTGCGTGAAGATGTACCTCAAGCTCTGGTGGTCCGAGAAAATTTCGCACTGCTGCCCATATAGGTAGTGCCTCCAAATCTTGTCTGTGAAGACAACTGCCGCCATCTCCAAATCGCGAGTGAGATAATTCTGCTAATAAATCTTCAACTGCCTAGAGGCAAAGGCAATAACTCTCTCACTCTGCATCAAAACACACCCCAAACCAATCCTGGAGGCATCACAATAAATGCAGAACTTATCCCCTTCCACAGGCAGCGTCAGTAGAGGAGCTGCAGTCAATCTCTGCTTCAATGTCAGAAAGTTTTCCTCCAACTTGTCAGTCCATTCATATTTTACATTCTTTCTGGTCAGCCGGGTCAAAAGAGCTGAAATCTTAGAGAACCCCTCAATGAATCTCCGATAGTATCTAGCCAACCCCATAAAACTTCATATCTCACTAGCATTAGTCGGTTGCGGCCACTCCTTCACAGGCTGAACCTTCACTGGATCAACTGAAATACCCTCAGAGGAGATAACATGTCCCAAGAAGTGGATTATGTCCAGCCAAAACTCGAACTTAGAGAACTTAGCATACAATCGATGCTTGCTCAAAGTAGTCACTACAATCTTCAAGTGCTCTCTATGGTCCTCCTCACTGCGCGAGTAAATCAAGATGTCGTCGATGAACACCATCACGAATCTTTCCAAGTGCTCACTGAATACTCGTTTCATCAAATCCATGAAGGCTACTGGAGCGTTGGGTAGCCCCAACGACATCACTAAAAACTCATAGTGTCCATAACTCATACAGAAGGCAGTCTTCGGGATGTCTTCTTCCTTAACCTTCAACTGATAGTAGCCAGATCTCAAATCGATCTTGGAGAACATTCGTGCACCCTATAATTGGTCAAACAAATCATCTATCCTCGGTAGTGGGTACTGTTCTTCACGGTCAACTTATTCAGCTCCCGGTAATCCACACACATGCGTAGAGAACCATCATTCTTCTTGACAAACAATACTAGCGCACCCCAAGGCAAAAAACTAGGGCGTATGAAGCCCTTATCTGTCAATTCCTCGAGTTGCGCTTTCAACTTCTTCAGCTTTGTAGGTTTCTAACCTATACGGGTTCTTGCATACTGGCTTAGCTCCAGGGTAGACATCAATGACGAACTCGATATCCTGGTCAAGGGGTAGACTCGGTAGATCCTCTAGAAACACCTCCGAAAACTCCTGCACCACAGAAACATCCTAAAGCCGAACCCTGCCCTTTAATTGTACATCCACTGCACTGACCAAAAAGCTCATACATCCACGATGTAACAATTGTTGGGCTCTCAAAGTAGACACAATTGGGATCCTGCTCAGACCTTTCCCCGTCCTGAATGAGTAGCTCTCCCCACTCAGAAGTCGGAAGTGAATCTCTCTGGTCCTACAATCTATCGTGGCAAAGTGTCTGAACAACCAATCCATCCCCAAAATAACTTCATAACCTTTCATGTCGAGTATGATCAGGTCCGCATATAGCTGCATTCCTCCCACAGTCACCACATCCCCCCAAACCACCTGATCAGAATACAGCCGCTATCTTGACGGCAGCAGTACATCATAAAATCGTCCCGAGGAATTAGGCTCCAGGTTTGCCTTCACTACGAAGGCGGTAACCACAAATGAGTGCATAGCCACCGTATCAACAAATGTATAAGCACTCGTGCTTGCAATAAGAATATTACCTCAAATGACTGATGGCTGGCCATCATCATCTGGCTCAAAAAGAGCAAAGACCTCAGTGCAACTC
Organism: Begonia peltatifolia; assembly: GCA_022433055.1. Classification (NCBI taxonomy): domain Eukaryota; kingdom Viridiplantae; phylum Streptophyta; class Magnoliopsida; order Cucurbitales; family Begoniaceae; genus Begonia; species Begonia peltatifolia. Next base: position 2,797,792 of record CM039531.1, on the reverse strand, counting down.
TCGTTAACGTCTTACTCGCAGCCGGGCACCTACTGGAAAAATGTCTCACCTCATTGCAGTAGAAGCAATAGTTCTGATGCGGCTTCTGGCATTCTCTAGACATGTGGCCTACCTCGCCATAGTTGTAGCACCTTCCTGAGCCCACTCTGCACTCACCAGGATTACTCCTCTGACACTTAGAGCACACTGGGTACTATCCTGATCCTTGTGGCCTCTTGTTGCTCCCGTGGCTACTAAAACTGTCACTGGGCCTCTTCAGGCCTTTCTGCAGGGACGTCCCCTCCCCAGTCGCTTGCGGTAGTGACTTTCTGAACAATCTCAGAGGCTGCGCCTTAGGTACCTCTCTATAACAGGGAAGATTTGCTCGATCCTCCTAAATATCCCAAGCCTTCATTACCACCTGCTCGTATGGCATGCCTCGAGTCCCCGTAATCTGCATGTCCATATAAATATCTGGCTTCAGGCCCTAGACAAATTGGTGTACCGTATTCTTGTCAAGGCCCACCAAATGCCCTGCAAACCGTGACAAGGCCTCGAACTGTTAGATATACTCAGCCATGGTTCATGTCTGCCTCAACTACGCAAACTCCACCATCTTTCGTGTCCTGATAGAGTGGATGAAATACTTAACAAAGAACACGATTTTGAACTCTTCCCAGGTCATGGCCCTCACATCTCTCGTAGTCACCACCGTATCCCACCAATGGCTAGTATCCTTGGCCAAATAGAATGTCGCATTAGACACCTTGTCTTGCTCCTCCACTTTAGCATAACTCATCATCCTTTCCATGCTCCGTATCCACACTTCAGCACTAAGGGGATCCAAAGATGACCCATCAAAAGTCAGAGGTCTAAGTCTGTGCAGTCTATCACCCTCTCTTTCCAACAAATCCTAAGCACTATACTTGCCCTGGTCGTCTCTTCTCATAAATTTCTACAGCTGCTGAGACTGGCAGTGAACTATCTCGGTAAGCTGTTGGACGATGTCATCCATGTAGCCCACAGCTCTCTGCACCTCCCGTCATGGTTGGCCTCTTCCTTTAGCCTCTCCAGACATTTTGTACCTCTAAAATTGACAAACTCACATTAGCCATAACAATAAAAATTTAATCTAAACACTTACAGTTGGTGAAGCGCTCCCGTGCAGCGGCTAACGGTGTTAAGTAATCCTCTGAATGACGTCGACCCCGTGGTTATGATACTCGAGGTCTACCCCGTTTCCACCTATTAACTGTCCCCTCTACTATTCCCCCAAGTGGTGTGAAAATTGTGACAGATCCTCTTACCTTCACAATCTCACCCGTCCTCCTAGAGGTCCGACATTCTCATCGGCTACACTTCTAGTTGGATAAAACTCTGATATAACAACTGAAACGCCCTAAAAATTGGCTCGCCAAGTTTCAGACCGCACTCCCTCTACTACGAGCCACACACACATGCTTGGAAAAAATTCGTGTAAAAAAAATTTAAAACTTTTGTTCCTCGACTAAAAATGACATTTTTTAACATGTTTAAAATCATCGCAGCGCAAGACTTTGATTAAAATCCGTTTAAATAAAATTCAGGTTTTCCCAAACATAAAATCATTTTCAATGGACCCCGGCAAGCACCGGTCCACACCTGATTTGTCTTTATTTTCATCGGTCGATACCGTCAGTCGACACTTCCCTGCTCAAGCAACGACCGGTCGACACTGGTGAATACCAGTCGACACTTCATTCCTCTCTGCTCGCGTCGGTTGATCTTTGAGGTCGACACTTTTGCTCACTTTACACTACCGGTCGACACCTACGTGTGTAGGTCAACACCTTAACCATACCTGTTTGCATTGGTCGAACCTCAGGGTCGACACCTCATTCAGAAATAAACTCACCGGTCGGCACCTCCCCATAGGGGTCAACACTTTAATACCCTCTACACTACATCGGTTGAACTTTGGGGTCCAGACCTGCTAAGTTCGGTTTACCACTAAGCCTATAGGTCGACACTTCACATTAGAAAACTCTGCTGAACTGATCAATTTTTGCAGAAAACGTATAGCAATCCATTAGAAATAGTCAAATCTAAAACCAACATTTACCCTCCAAGAACTCCAAGTATATTTATTTATCAAAACGACCTAAATTTGCATTTAGAACCTGAGCACGCTGTTAAAATATCTACTATCATTGGAAATTTAACTGTACAGTCAAGAGTAGATAAAAGGACTCCATAAGTGTACTCAAAATATTTAAATCCACCTATGCAAATTCATCTACCGTAACAGTACCCATAAACAAAGAAAGTCCACAGTATAGAGCAACACTACTCTTGTTATGGAATAAACACGTGCCTTGCGAAATCAACTAAAACACCCTACCCCTACCTACCATATCCAAGGGTCGGGTCGTCCTAATAATCCGCCGTCTAGTGCCTCGATTGCACGCCGCCAACCGTCGTACGGCTCAAGACTATGATCTTGGGGCTCACCAGCAACAATGTCTACACCTACACCATAGAACACACATCATAAGTCTAATGCTCAGTAAGTAATGCAATATTAGAGGTCAAATCGACAATGCAATACTATCACATGTAGTCTCTACTCTCACGCTCATGTTATCGTCGTCTGTGACGGGTAGTGCAGCCGCATCAGGGTGAGAATTAAGCTAGTACCACCCTACACCCTGACATGTCGCCACCGTCCCGTACTGCCTAGAAATGAGGCCCCCAAACTACACACCCACGTCACCACACAGCAACCACATCAGTGTGAGAATGAAACTCACGTCACGCTACACCCTAACGCG
>CM039531.1:2745982-2794603 GCA_022433055.1 Begonia peltatifolia | reverse complement strand
CCCCGGTGCTGGCCTCCCTAGCAACGAGGCCACAATTACCACACACGCCCACATCCGCAGCAGCCATACTAGGGTGAGTATGAACATCGTGCCACAATACACCCCACAACATCACCAACGTCCCAGTCACCCCAGCAATGAGACTAAAGCTGCCCACACATGTGTCATCCTCACCATCACATGCCACAACATTCCACAATTTAAAACCATGCTCAAATTCATTTTCGTAGAACTTTTCAAAAACTTGATGCATGACAAAAGTAAACATATAAAACAACATGCAACAAACCCTATCGTTCCATGTGTAGGCCCTTCTGGGCAACGTACATGCATACATTACTTACCTGGCGTCCTAAGCTCAATCGACGGACAATTTCGCTATAAATGCCTCAATCTAAAACAAATCGAAATCCATCAAAACTCATCTTAGAACTTGTCTTACGTACTAAAACCATCAACACTAACTTAACGCACTACAAATTCACTAAAAATACTCGCTAACTAGACGCCATCCAAAACCCGGTATAACCTGTAACGCCCCGTGAACCCATATGTTCCCGGTGCGCTTAATACGTCTACGCACTGTGACATAAGGAGACTCGATGCAAACTCACTTATTTTAATACCACTTTCACTTTCAAATCATATTTTAAAAAAATGTTTGTATGTATAAAAATTTCGACTCGATTCGAAAACAACTCGTGTTTCGAAGATGAAACACGAAATGCTCGATATAAAATACGCAGCAAAAAAGACTATTTAAAGCATTTTAAAAAAAAATAAAATGACAAGACTCAAGATTTTAGGAAGGGGGTCCAACACACGCCCCGAGCTATCCTATGCAGGGCCGCACGACCTGTGCACGCCCAGCACTTTCACGTCCCCACTTTGACGCCCTGCGCGCATCCTTTTGATGCCGCGCGCCAACTCAACACTACCGCATCACGCGCACGCCCACAGTGTCGAATGCTCCACGCACCCTGCCTCCGTATATCACGTCTGCACGCACGCCCTCGCTGAACGCCGCACGACCCGTGAGCACTTACAGAGCCTCGTGCCCCAGGCGCCTACGGTCACGCCGCACTTCGGAGTACACTGCCACTGCTCTAGTATACCACTATGCACACTCCGACCTATTCCATACCTTCTTGACACCCAATCTTTCTCTCGAAAATCCGGCAGAGTAACATCTAAAAATTGGCTATCCCAAAAATTCTAAACCTACATACAGTTCACCCAAAATTTCCAGGATACCTATCCAGAGATTCCCACCAAACCAGAGTTTTAAAAACAAATGAATTACAATAATCCATCAATCATCAAATGAAAAAAATTCACATTATAGAGCATTACCAAGCTCCTACATGTAAAGGGTACGCATGCATCAGCCAAAATCACAAACACTCCATAAATCCCTACACAACTGACGCCTATACAACTCGTTAAATCAAATATATATCCCAACCAAACAAAAGAAAATACCTTAACAGTCTAGCCACCACCTACCATCTACACGGGTCGGGTCGCCCTAACTATCCACCGTCCGATGGCTCAGTGGTGCGCTGCCAACCGTTCTACACCTCACGACTAGGCTCTCGGGGCTCACCAGCAATAACGTCTGCACCTAAACCACAAAATACACAACATAAGTCTAACGCTCAGTAAGTAATGCGATATGAAAGTAAAAGCCGTCAGTGAAATCCTATCAAATGCACTTTCTACACTCACACTCATGTTGTCACATATGTGACGCGTAGTACTGCCTCACCAGGGTGAGGAGGAACTCATCGCCACCCTATACACTGACACGTCGCCACCGTCCCAGACTCCTTAGAAACGAGGCCCACCAGCTACACACACCCATCACTCCGCAGCAACCACATCAGGGTGAGGGTGTACCTCGCGCCACACTACATCTTGACACGTCGCCCTCGTCCTAGCCTCACTGGCAACGGAGCCACAGTTGCCACACACACATTTTGCGACAGCCCAGCTGGCCTACTCCTCGAGCGGAATCCGTGACTGGTGTTGCACCAGTGCATACACTAGTAGGCTCCGCGGTACAGTGTCCATCATCCTCACAGTCGACACATACACGCTGCATGACGGCCTAACCGGCCCACTCCTCGAGTCAGAATCTGCTGTTGATTACGCATCGGCCCGCACACTAGTAGGATCCGCAGTACCACTGCCACGCGTCTCAGTACTTAAATCAAAATATGTTCAAAACCATTTTCGTTCCCTTTTTAAAACATGATGCATGTCAAACAATACACATACACACCACAGTCAACAACATAAACCTAAAGTCTACGGTGTAGGCCCACCTAGACCAAACACATACATGCACTACTTACCTGGCATTTTAAGATTACTCGACGCACAGCTTCGCCAAAAACGCCTTAACCTAAAATATAAACAATCACTCGTTAATCTTTGCATCAAAATTCACTAAATACGCTAAAAATCACATTCCTTAACTAAACCCATGAAATCCCAAATAAAACGAGTCACTAATTCGGTTCGGTCGAAAACAAAGTTAAACTTTGGATGCACATAATTTTTGCGTCTGATATCGAATCGAGTGATTCAAGTGAGTAAAAGTTCCCTTGGAAACCTAGTTTAACATATTGAGACGGATTTTAACACGGTAAGCCGCAGCTAGGTGAAAAACAGCAAAACCGAATCTGCCCTTCACCCAAATTTCACATTTTCTTTTGCTTCAACAAAAATTCACTTAAAACTAGCCTTACGCATTAAAAACAGCAACGCTAATGCCACGCGTCACAATTTTACGAAAAACGCTCAATAATTTGACTCGGTCCAAAATTTGACATAAACTTTCGTTGTGCATAACTTTTGCATCAGAAACGATTCCAGCGGCCAAACGTTCTTCTAATAGCCTATTTTAAACCACAAAAATAGAATTGAAAACGATCAAACAAAGCTAGCCCAAAACGGTTAAAAACAGAATCTGCTATTACACAAAACAAAAATTCAATTTTGATTTTAATTCAAATTCTATAATTTATATACATAGTCAGCCACATTTCACTTATACACTTTGGCCAAGCCCACAAAAAATGAAAGGAAGCCGAGCACTATGCTCGGCCAAAATAGAAAACCGAACAAGGCTCACCTTTGGTTCCTCTTGATTCTCAGCACCTCTCGTCCAACCTCTCCTACAATTCAATCACAACCCACCCCCTATATCGACCTAAAGTCTAGGAGAACCGGAAGAAATCAAGCACTCACGCTCGGTCGACAAAATTGTAACAGGGGAGACTCACCTCCGGTCATTCAGCACGAGAAGGTCGAACCAGCTTCTCCCTACAGCTCGCCGGAGTACTCTGCGCACCGGGTCTCTCCCTCGGTGGTCGGTCGTCGGAAGTTTCCCTTCCCCGACCTCTATTGCTTTCTCTCTCGGCCGCTCTCTCCCTCGTGTGGTTGGTCTGCAAGTCACCAAACTGGAATGGCTTCCTCGTGAAGCCATTCCACTTAAACACATTTTTTTTTAAAACTTAATTTAAATAATTAAATTTATCAAAACGCTCTCATGTGTTTTAATCATCCGCATCTTTGTCAAATTCGTGTCCTACCGACTTTAAAATTTTCAGAAACCGTCACTATAACTAGATTATGAGTTTTATAACTTAATTTACCCGTTAAAATATTTCTCGAAACTCCAACCGAGATTAAATTAAAATTCAAAAATTAGATTTAAAAATATGAAATTTCTCGGGTTATTACATCCCCCCACCTTATAAGAATTTTATCCCCAAAATTTACGTATCGAATAAGTTAGGATACTGACGCTTCATGTCTTCACGCCGCTCACAAGTAGTCTACTTCACACCATGATTGAGCCACAACACCTTTACCGAAGGGATCTCCTTGTTGCACAGTATTTTCACTGCAGATTCCAAGATCCTCACTGGTTTCTCCTCGTAGAACAGCGTAGGCTGGATCTCTATATCCTATTGTGGCACTACCTGAGAGGGATCACGCATACACTTTCTCAGTATCGAGACAAGGAAAACATCATGGATGACATCCATCGACAAAGGCAATTGGAGCTGGTACACAATTCTCCCAATACCTTTGATAATCGGGAATGGCCCCACAAACCGAGGGTTGAGCTTCCCTCACTTTCTGAACCTCACCACCCCCTTCAACGGCGAGATCTTGAGAAATACCTAATCGCCCTCATTAAACTCCAACTCCCGACGCCTCTGATCAGCATAAGTGTTCTGTCAACTCTGAGCCACTTCAATCCTCTTCCGTATTACAGAAATTTGTCGACAATCTACTGTAAGATCTCAGGACCTATCAATTGGGCCTCCCCAACCTCGTCCCAGTACAATGGCGACCTGCACTTCCTTCCGTAGAGGGCATCGTACGGCGTCATCCCAATGGTGGACTAATAGCTGTTATTATACGAGAATTCCACTAACGGTAAGAACTTGCTACAAGTCGCCTCAAACTACAACACACAGGCCCTGAGCATATCCTCCAGAATCTGTATAGTCCGTCTGACTGCCCGTCGGTCTGAGGATGAAAGGTCGTACTGAAATCTAACCTGGTGCCCATAGCCTTATCCAGACTCTTCCACAACTTGGACGTGAACCTGGGGTCTCGGTCTAAAACAATCGGCACTGGAATCCCATGAAGTCTGACTATCTCCTGAATATATAACTGGGCAAACTGATCCATGGTATAAGTCATCCTCACAAGCAAAAAATGAGATGACTTCCTCAACCTGTCAACAATCACCTAGATCGCGTCATGGCCCTTGGTAGTCCTCGGCAGTCCCACCACAAAATCCATGGTGATTCGCTCCCACTTCCACCCCGGTATAAGCAATGGTTGGAGCATCTCAGACGGTCGCTGATGCTCCGCCTTCACCTGCTGACAGACTACGCAGGTCTCAACATACTTAGCCACTACTCGTTTCATGTTAGGCCACCAATAGTGATGTTTCAAATCCCTGTACATCTTAGTGCTTCCCGGATGCACAGAGAAAGAAGATGAATGGGCCTCTGATAATATATCCCTCCTCAGCTCCTCATCCTTCGGGACGTACCACCTATCCTGAAATTTTAGAATCTCGTCCTCTGAATAGTTGAACTCATAATCAAGTCTGGCCTCCATACTCGCCTTCAGCTCGCTACACTGGATAGTCAGACTACTGAGTGTGCCTGATCCTATCCAGAATAGTCGGCCTCAACGACAAGGCCGAAAGAGTGGCTACCAGATTAGAAACTACCTCTAAACCAAAACTCTACATCTCTGTCACCAACTCAACAGGCACTATCGTAGTCATGGCAGAAGTCGAAGCCATCGCCCTACTCACGTCATTCGCCACCACGTTCGCCTTCCCCGGGTGGTACCTGATCTCCACATCGTAGTCCTTGACCAGTTCGAGCCATCTTCTCTGTCTCAAATTCAGCTCCTTCTGCGTGAAAATGTACCTCAAGCTCTGATAGTCTGAGTAAATCTCGCACTGCTGCCCATACAGATAATGCCTCCAAATCTTGAGTGCAAATACAACCACCGCCAGCTCCAAATTGTGAGTGGAATAATTCTGCTCGTAAGCCTTCAACTGCCTAGAGGTATAGGCAATGACTCTCCCACTCTGCATCAAAACACACCCCAAACCGATCCTGGAGGCATCACAATAAATGCAGAACTTCTCTCCTTCCACGGGCAGCATTAGTACAGGAGCCGTAGTCAACCTCTGCTTCAATGTTTGGAAGCTGTACTCACACCTGTCAGTCCATTCATACTTTGCATTCTTTCTGGTCAGCTAGGTCAAGGGGGCCGAGATCTTAGAGAACCCCTCAATGAATCTCTGATAATATCAAGCCAACCCCAAAAAACTGCGTATCTCGCTAGCACTGGTCGGCTGCGGCCACTCCTTTACAGCCCGAACCTACATCGGATCAATTAAAATACCCTTAGAGGAGATAACATGCGCTAAGAAGTGAATTCTGTCCAACCAAAATTCGCACTTCGAGAACTTAGCATACAGCTGATGCTAGCTCAAAATAGTCAATACGATCCTCAGGTGCTCACTGTGCTCCTCCTCACTCCGCGAGTAGATCAGAATGTCGTCGATAAACACAATCATAAACTTGTCCTGGTACTCCCTGAACATCCGGTGCATCAGATCCATGAATGTTGAGGGGCATTGGTCAACCTGAAAGACATAACAAGAAACTCGAAGTGTCCATATCTCGTCTTGAAGGCTGTCTTCGGTAGATCTTTCTCCTTCACCTTTAACTAATGATAGCCGGACCTCAGGTCGATCTTAGAAAACACTCGAGCACTCTGCAGCTGATCAAACAAATCGTCAATCATCGGCAATAGATATATGTTCTTCACCGTCAACTTATTCAGCTCCCGGTAGTCAATACACATACATAGGGATCCGTCCTTCTTCTTGACGAATAGAACTGGCGCTCCCCAAGGTGAAAAACTAGGGCGTATAAAGCCCTTATCTGTCAGCTCCTCCAACTGAGCCTTCAGCTCCTTAAGTTCAGTAGGTGCTAATCAGTAGGGGTTATTGCACACCGGCTCAGCACCTGGGAAAACATCTATCTCAAATTCAATCTCCCTGTCAGGGGGCAACCCTGGGAAATAATCACGAAACAACTCCGGGAACTCCTGTATAACAAGAATATCCTTTATCGGAATATCACCCTGTGACTGCGCATCCATAACACTTGCCCAAAACCCCTGGCAACCCTTGCTCAACAACCGTGGAGCCTGACGAGAAAAGGTAGTAGAAATCCTAGCAAGACCTTTACCTGCTTCAAATGTGTAGTTCTCCCCGCCCGGGGGCCGGAAATGAACCTCTCTGGTCCTGCAGTCAATCTCCGTATGATGTCTGAACAGCCAGTATATTCCCAATATCACCTCATAACCGCTCATATGGAGTATGAACAGCTCGGCATATAACTGCTTCCTCCCCACTGTCACAACATTGCCCCGCATCACCTGTTCTGAATACAAATGCTCCCCGAATGGCAGAGCCACATCATAATGTCGCTCGGTGGGACTGAACTCCAAGTTGGCCTTAACCACAAAGCCCGTTAACACAAACGAGTGTGGAGCGCCCGTATCAATCAAGGTATAAGCTGCCACACCAAAAACAAAATGTTACCTGCAATCACTGATGGCTGGGCAGCATCATCTGGCTCAAAAAGGGCAAAGACCCTCGGGGTAACGCTGGCTGATGCCCTGCTCGCCGCTGGGCATCTGCTGGCAAAGTGTCCCACCTCATTGCAGTTGAAGCAAAGGTTCTGACGCGGCTTCTGGCACTCTCTGGACATGTGGCCCACCTTGCCACAGTTATAAAACCGCATTGGGCCCGTTCTGCACTCTCCTGGGTGGTTCCTCTTACACTTCAGGCACACGGGAAACTGTCCCGACCACTGCGGCCTCTTGGTACTCCCCTGACTGCTGGAACTGTCACTAGGCCTCTTCAGGCCTTTCTGCATGGACGTCTCCCCGCTCGCCTGTTGCAGCGACTCTCTGAATGATCTCCGAAGTTGCTCTTTGGGTACCTCCCGATAACTAGGAAGCTTTGCCCGACCCTCCTCAATATCCAGGGCCTTCGCTACCACCTCCTCATATGGCATGCCTCGGGTCCCCGCAATCCGCATGCCCATATAAATATCCGGCTTCAGGCCTTGCACAAACTGATGTACCTTATTCTCAAACCGTCGTACGTACTCGGCCACAGTGCTGGTCTGCTTCAACTGTACAAACTCCACCATCTTCTGTGTCTTGACAGAATGACTGAAATACTTGCCGAAAAACACCGACCTAAACTCCTCCCAGGTCATGGCCTCCACATCTCTTGTGCCCACCACAGTATCCCATCAATGGCTCGCATCCTAGGCAAGATAGAATGCCGCACTAGAAACTCTGTCCTGCTACTCTACCCTGGTAAAACTCATCATCCTCTCCATGCTCTGTATCCACTCCTCAGCACTGAGAGGATCCAGAGATGATCCGTCAAAAGTCGGGGTCTAAGTCTATGCAGCCTGTCACCCCCTTTGTCAAACGAACCTTGGGCACTAGACTGACCGTGGTCGTCCCTGCTCATAAACCTCTCCAACTGCTGAGACTGACAGTGGACCAACTCGGTAAGCTGCCGGACGGTATCATCAATGTAACCCACAGCTCTAGGAGGCGCCTCTCGTCGTGGCCGCCCTCGACCTCTACCTCTCGCTTCTCCTGACGTTTTCTACCTTTAACATAAATATAAAGCTCACATTAGTACTACAATAAATTCAATTTTAAACACTTACAGTTGGTGGAGTGCTCCCGTGCAGCGGCTGGCGGTATTAGGTAATCCTCTTAACAACGTCGATCCCGTGGCTCTGATACTATAACTGTAACACCCCGAGAAACCCCGTGTTCCCGGTGCGCTACAGTGCATCTACACACTACACACACTAACACTTGACATAACTCACCCAATACAACTCTCGTTTTCAAATCATTTTCAAAAGAACATTTGTGAGTATGAAAAATTTTCGACTCGATTCGAAAATAACTTGCGTCCCGTTGGGGAACACGAAATCTTCAATATAAAAGAAAACTACGCAGCAGAAAAGACACCCTTTTAAAATAGTTTTAAAATAAAACGACAAGACTCAAAATTCTAAGAAAGAGTCCAACGCACCACTCGAACTACACAAATCCGATACCGCGCACTCACGTGCATACTTCGATGCGCCGCGCACACCCTCGCGGTGCCGTACACGCCAACTCAACGTCACCGCGCCACACGCACGCTCACAGCGGCGCATGCCCCACGCACCCTGCCGCTGTACAACACATACGCACGCACGCCCTCACCCGGTGCCGCACGACCCGTGAGCACCCGCAGGGTCGCGTGCCTCGTGCACCTGCGATCACGCTGCACTTCCACGCTCATCTACACTTCTCTAGCACTCACTGTACACATCTCAACCTATTCCATATCCTTTTGACTTCCAACCCCTCTCCCGAAATTTCAGCAGAGTAACGCCTAAAAACTGGCTATCCCAAAAAATTTAAACCCTGCACACAGTTCACCAAAAACTAATAGTATTCATCTATCAACCATCAAGAGAAGTTACCATAACAAAATCAGAGTATGAATACGACGAAAATCTATCAAATACAAATGAAAAAATTCACGGTATAGAGCAATTCTAAGCTCCTACATGTAAAATTTATGCGTACATCGCCAAAATAACACGCACTCCATATGCACCTATACATTGACGTATATACAACTCATCTCATCGACTGTACTTCATCACCACAAAAGAAAAATACCCGCAAACAAACCAGGCCACCACCTACCATCCCCACGGCTCGGGTCGCCCTTACAAAATCCGACATCCGTTGCTCGGGCGCACGCCGCCAACCATCCTACGCCTCAGGACTAGGCTCTCGAGGCTCACAAGTAAGGTCGTCAGCACCTACACCGTAGAACACACATCATAAGCCTAACGCTAAGTAAGTAGTATGATATGAAAGTAAAAAGCCGTCAATGCAATCCTATCACGTGCAGTCTCTACACTCACACTCATGTTGTCACATATGTGACGCATAGTGTAACCGCACTAGGGTAAGAAGGAACCTAACACCACCTTACACCCTGACACGTTGCCACCGTCCCAGACTCCCCAACAATGAGGCCTACAAGCTACACACACGCATCACCACACGACAACCACATCAGGGTAAAGGTGTACCTCGCGCCACACTACATTCTGACACGTCGCCCTCATCCCAGCGTCCCTAGCACGGGGCCACAGTTGCCACACGCACACGTTTCGCGACAGTCTAGTTGGCCCACTCGTCAAGCGGGATCCGTAACTGGTGTTGCACCGGCCCACACAGTAGTAGGATCCGCGGTACCACTGCCCATCACCCTTACCGTCAACACATTCACGCCACATGACAGCCCAGCCGGCCTACTCCTCGAGCAGAATCCGCGACTGGTGAACCACCGGCCCGCACACTAGTGGGATCAGCGGTACCACCACCACACGTCTCATCACATAATCAAAACATGCTCAAAACAATTTTCGTCCACGTTTTTAAAATATGATGCATGTCAAACAATACGCACGCACACCACAATCAGTCACATAAACCCTAAAGTTCTACAGTGTAGGCCTGTTTGGGCAAAACGCATGCATGCATTACTTGTCTGGCGTCCTACGCTCACTCAACGCACGGCTTCGCCAAAAAGTGCCTCAACCTAAAATACAAACAAACACTCATCAATCTCGCTTCAAAATTCATCAAGTATCTGAAAATGACATCTCTTAATTAAACCCATGAAATTCCAATTAAAACGAGTCGCCAATGTACTTCGCCCGAAAACTAGTCTAAAGTTTGGACACGCATAACTTTTGCGTCCGTTAACGGAATCGATCGATTTCAGCGGTCATACGTCCCTCTAACAACCTAATTGGACCCACAAAAATAGAATTTAAAACAGTTAACCGTAACCCTATCAAAATCCCCAAAAATAGAATTGGTCTTATACAAAAAAATGTCTGAAATCTCAACTTCGGTCCAATTTCGCCAACTTCTTCACCGAACAGCCACATTTCGGTCTACCAATGCATACATTAACAAATTGGTGATTCCTAATTAGAAAATAGCATGGTAGCACAAAATTTCTCACGGGTTTCTTCCCAAACCGAGAAATTCTCAATCAGTTCATTGAGCCCTGAAATCCCCCCTCATTCCTTCTAAATTTTATCACAAAATCCCTGAAATATAGAGAGCAAAACAACTCCACGCTCGGCCATCAAAGCAGGGTAGGACAGAAAGAGAGAATTCCCTATTTCTCATTCGGTTCTGTCCCGGGAAGGTCGAGCCACACACACACACTCGCTAGGTCCTAAAACACCCCACAAAACGAGATCTAATCGATGAAAATTTCAAGAAGGATTGAGCTTCCAAGTTCGGTCGACAGAAACCGAAACAGGGGAGAACTCACCTTTGGTCTTTCAGCATGGGAAGGCAAAACCAACTTCTCTCTTCAGCTCACCATAGTACTCTGGGCACCGGCATCTCTCCCTCGGCGGTCGGTCGTCGGCAGTTTCCCTTCCCCGACCTCTCTTGCTCTCTTTCTCGGCTGCTCTCTCCCTCTGGTGGTTGGTTTACAAGTCACCGAAGTGGAATAGCTTACTCGTGAAGCCATTCCACTTAAACATTTTTTTTTTAAAACTTAATTTAAATAATTAAATTTACCAAAACACCCTTACGTGTTTTCATCGTCCGTAAATTCGAAAAATTCTCATCCTCCTGACTTAAAATCTCGAAAACCACCACAAAACTAGACTCCAAGTCTTATAATTTAATTTTTTCGTTAAAATATTTTCCGTAACTCCAACCGAACTTAAATTAAAAGTTTCAGAAATTAAATTTAAAAATCTAAAATTTCCGGGTTATTACATTCTACCCTCTCAATTCCGACTAAAACTCCGCCGATTACAATTACGTAAATTCGAAAATTATTTTAGCAAAAAAATCCGGGCGTTACATTCCACACTCCTTAAAAAAAATTCTCCCCAAAATTTGTACCTGAATAATTCTGGGTATCGGCTCTTCATGTACTGTTGCCGCTCCAAGGTTGCTTCCTACACGTTGTGGTTATGCCATAATATCTTCAGCAGTGGAATCTCTTTGTTTCGTAGAATTTTCACTACATAATCCAGAATCTCTACTAGTTTCTACTCATAAGTCAAAGTAGGTTGAATTTATATATCCTATGCTCCACAACGTGAGAGGGATCTCGCATTGTAATGCCCAAAATTTTCCGCTAAACTAATTTTTAGATTTACGTAACTATAATCGGCTGAGTTTTAATCGGAATTGATAGCGGAGAATTTCTACCATTAGGTCTAAGATTATTTTGAGGTTGGTGGATAAAAGAAAATTTTAAGGAACCAACTGTAGACGAACCAAATAACAGATTTATTAAAAGATTGAGGGTTGAGCATGAAATAGTAATTATGATTAATTATATTAATAATATAATTATATTTATATATAAAATAAGTAATAAACAGGGAGGTGAAGGTTCGTGAAAACCCCCCTTTAAATTTTCATTCTTTCTCTCCCCTATCCGCTCGAGAAACCCTTCCCTTTCTCCCCTTCCTCAACGATACTTCTTCTTCAGCAACGATCCCTCTTAGTTCCTCTTCACTTTTTCAAATCTAAGGTATGTTGTAGTTAGCTTTTAGTAGATAGATGATCGTTTCGTTGTCTTGAGCGATAAAAGTAAATTTAATGAGAGTATTGCATAGTTTAGTAAAACTTAGGAGGTAGATACGAGATTTGGAGATTTATAGTGATTATCCGTGTATTGGTGTTTAAACTAAAAGTAGAAGTAGATTATGAGTTTTATGGAAAATATTGAGCGTTTGGATAACTGAATACTCGAGTGACAGAAAGGTTTCCGTTAGGCCATATTCGAACAAGCTTGAGTGTTGGATTAGGAATTGGATTAGAGTGTTAAGAACAGACATCTCAAGGAATCCGTAGCATTTCGAATTGTTCAAATCGAACGAGTATTATGATAGTTACGAATTTTCGAAGGGTAGTCGAAAATAGAGTTAGATTTTGGGTTTATTTAGTTTAGTTGTTAGAGTGTTATTTCCCTTTAGAGTTTTATGAGTTGGACGAAGTAGAATAATGGATATGTGGTTTTATAGGTCACTAGTTTAGCGAGCTATCGACGAACGACGAGTTACTAAGGACGCCAGGTAGGTAGTGTAGTAAATGCTTTTGCATTCGTGCCTACATCACAGTTTGATAGTATGCATACCAGTTTATTTTATGTTATGCTTTACTGATTATGCATCATGGTTTTAAAGTATGAGAACAAAACGAAAATGAATTTCGATGTTTTTAGGAAATGAAACAGTACGATGAGACGAATGAAATGAAAATGTACGTAAAAAGATAATGAAGGTGGGGTTGAGTGGTCTTGTTCGCGGTGGTGGAGCGCAAGGTGTAACACTTCTTCCCCCCCTTTACGTGGTGGCCTTGTCCCGAGAGGTGGACCGCGAGGTGTATCACTTTACTAGATCGAGGTTGGCGTTGTCCTGTGAGGTGGACCGCGAGCTGTGTCACCTCGATCTAGTATGTAAAGAAGAACCTAGTAGTAAGAAGATAAAGAAGATGTAAGAAAGAGACGAGAATAAAAGTAGAGACGAAACTATAGAAATTGCATATGTTATGATTTGTGTTTACAGTGTTATGTTTTTATACACATTACTTACTTATCATTATGCTAATAGATGAGTTATGTGATGTAGGTGATGAAGCGATAGCTGGTGAGTATGCTAAGCAAGCCCAGGACTAGGAGGCAGTTGGAGTAGTGCGCTCGTGGACGGTCTAGCTAGCTGTTGGGACATTTTGACCAGGGGAGGGGTATGTGAGTGAGTTTAGTTAATTCCAGTTTAGTCGAAATCGTTTTAAATTGTTTTGAGTTGTTTTGAGTTGATTGGAGTTATGTGGATGTATAGATGGATTTTAAACTTTAGTAGTCGTTTTTATATGTAAATAATGATTTTGAGTTGATGAAAAAGTGTACGTTTTGTTATTGTATCATTGAGTGGAATTTCGGTGGTTTCTTTGAAAGATTAAGGTTTTTAGGCAAAATTTAGTAAAAGATTGACCATCCATCTGAGGATGAGATGTCGTGCTAAAATTGTGCTGCGTACCCATAGCTTTGTGCAAACTCTTCAAAATTTTCGATGTAAATCTAGGGTCTCTATTTGACACAATCGAAGTCGGAACTCCGTGTAATCATACGACCTCTTGTACATATAGTTCGGCAAATTGATCCATAGAGTACATCATCTTTACTGGCAAAAAATGAGATGACTTGGTTAACCAATCCACAATCACCTATATGCCATCATAACTTTTTGTTGTCTGATGTAATCCGACGACAAAGTCCATCGATATTTGCTCCCATTTTCATTCAAGGATAGGTAATAGTTGAAGCTTTCCTGCTGGCCTCTGATGTTCAGCCATAATCTACTAGCAAATCAAACACATCTCTACGTACTTTGCAACAGTCCTTTTCATATTAGGCCACCAGTAATGCCGCTTAAGATCCTTGTACATCTTGTTGTTTCCTGGATGTACAGAAAATTTAGAAGTGTGAGCTTCAGATAATATCTCCCTTTGTAGATTTTCATTATTTGGAACGAACCATCTATTCCGAAACTTAAGAATTACATTGTCCGAGTAATTGAACTCCGACCTGATATTAGAAGCTATGCTTAATTTAATTTCATTGCATTCAGCGTCACTTGCTAGGCTTGCTTAATCATTTCCAGAATAGTGGGCTGTAGAGACATAGTTGATAACATAGCCGACACATTTGACACCACCTCAAAATTGAATTTCTGAAATTTTACATCCAAAGCTAATGGCATGCCTGAAGCCATGGCTGAAGTGGATGCCGTCACTCTGGTCAATGCATCGACCACTACGTTCACCTTGCTGGGGTAGTATTTAATTTCGAAGTCATAGTCCTTGACGAACTCTAACCACTATCGTTGCCTCATATTCAATTTCTTCTAAGTGAAAATATCCTTAAGACTTTTGTGATCAGAATATATCTCACACGGCTGCCCATACAGATAATGTCTCTAAAGTTTCAGTGCGAAAACTATCGCGGCTAGCTGCAGGTCGTGTGTCGGATAGTTTTATTCATAGGTTTTCAATTGCCTAGAGGCATAGACTAGCACCTTCTATTCCTGCATCCGAACACATCCTGTAACAACCCGAGAAATATTGAATATTAGATTTTTATTTTCTAAATTTAAATTGTCGGTTGGAGTTTTCAAGAAGAGTTTCGGGGGAAACTTATTTTCGAAGCTTCGGAATTAATTCATAGAAACATTTATGAAATTTTAAAGTTGGGAGAACGAGAATTTAACGAATTTACAGATGGTTAAAACAGGTGAGGGCGTTTTAGTAAATTTATTTATAATTTTATAAAAAAAATAAAATTAAACAACCGAATGGCTTCGGGAGGAAGCCATTTGGTTGTTGGACGTCGACACCCGAGAGAGTGACGGGGAACGAGAGAAAATCGGGAGAGGGAGAGGGAGCACGACGACTTGTCGACGCTGACGACAGAAGAGAACCAGACGCTGGTTAGCCGAGAGGACTGTGGTGGAGCCGAGATCGGTTTCCCAAGCAGAAGACTGAAGGTATGCTTCCTCCCCTGCTCTGGTTCTGTTCACCCGAGTTGATGGTCGTCTTCATTCAATTTTTTCGAATGTTATGCTGAGTGTTGGGTCAGTTTTATGTTGTGCGTGTATTGCGTGACCGTGGGCAGTAGAGCCCAGAGCCGAGAGCTCGAAGGGTCCCCCCTGCTTTCTCTCTTTGTTCTGTTGGCTGAGGTGCGGAGTGCGTCATGCTCTCCTTTTCGATCGATTGATGGCGGGAATTGGTGAGAATTGTTGGGTTAAGTAATTATGGTGGGGAGCATCGGTTTTGCTTGAAAAATTGAGGGGTTGGGATTTTCAATTCAAGTTTTCTAAATTGGAAAACCTTCAATTATGGTTAGTTCATACTTAATAGATTAGAATGTGATTAACTGGCGGAGAAATTGGAGAAATCGGGTTGATGTTGAAATTCAGATTTTTTTTGTGTAAAAGGAGACTCTGTTTTTGTGGTTTTCGGCCTAGCTTCAATTATTAGTTTTAAATTCTATTTTTGTGGGTTAAATAAGGTTGTTAGAGGAACGTTTGGCCGGTTGAATCGTTCGATTCCGATATCCGACGAAAAAGTTATGCGCGTAGGAAGTTTATGTCAAATTTTAGACCTAGTCGAATTATTGAGCATTTTTAGTAGAATTGTGATGCGTGATATTGGTGTTGCTAATTTTAATGCATTAGGCAAGTTTTGAGTTAGTTTTGGTTGAGGGAAACGGAGATGTGAGATTTTGGTGAAGGGCAGATTTGATTTTTGGTGTTTTTTACCTAGCTGTGGCTTATCATTTTAAAATCTATCTTAACATGTTAAACTAGATTTCTAGAGTAGCGTTTAGCCTCTTGAATCATTCGATTCCGGTAACGGACGCAAAAGTTATGCGTGTCCAAAATTGAAGCTGGTTTTCAGCCGAACGGAATTATTGAACCATTTTAGTTGGAATTTCATGAATTTAGTTAAGAGAAGTGATTTTTAGCGTATTTAGAGAATTTTTATGTGAAGATTGTTGGGCGACTGTTTATGTTTTAGGTTGAGGTGTTTAGGCAAAGCTGTGCGTCTAGTAAGCTTAGGACGCCAAGTAAGTAATGCATGCATGTATTTTGTTCAGGTGGGCCTACATCGTGGAACTTTAGGATTGTGTTATTTGACTGTGATGTTTGTTCGTATTGTTTGACATGCATCATGTTTTAAAAAGAAACAAAAATAGTTTTGAGCATATTTTGAGTAATGGTGATTAGACGAAAGGCGGTGGTAGTGCGGATCCTGCTAGTGTGTGGGCCGGTGCGTAACAAATTGTGGATTCTGCTAGAGTAGTAAGCTGGTTGGGCTGTCACGCGGCGTGTATGTGTTGGCGGTGAGGATGATGGACAGTGGTACCGCAGATTCTGCTAGTGTGTGGGCTGGTGGCTCACCAGTCGCAGATTTGGCTCGAGTAGTGTGCCGCCTGGGCTGTCGCGAAATGTGTGTGTGTGGCAACTGTGGCCCCATTGCTTGGGAGGCCGAGATGGGGGCGACGCGTCAGGGTGTAGTGTGGCGCGAGGTTCACCCTCATCCTGACGTGGTTGTTGTGTATTGATGCGCGTGTGTAGCTTGTGGGCCTCGTTGCTAGGGAGTCTTGGACGGTGGCGACGTGTCAGGTTGTAAGGTGACGCTAGGTTCATTCTCACCCTGGTGCAGTTGCACTATGCATCGTAGATGCGACAACATGAGTGTGAGTATAGACTGCATGTGATAGGATTGCATTGTCAGTTTTTACTTTCATATCGCATTACTTACTGGGCGTTAGGTTTATGATGTATGTTCTATGGTGTAGGTGCAGACATTGTTGCTGGTGAGCCCCGAGAGCCTAGTCCTGAGGCGTAGTATAGTTGGCGGCGCGAGACCGAGGCAGCGGACGGCGGATTGTTAGGACGACCCGACCTGTGGAGATGGTAGTTGGTGGTGAGATATACTCGGGTTGTTGCTTTGTGTCGGGATATTTATGTGGTAAGATGAGTTCGTATTGGAGTCGGTTGTACAGAATTGTATAGAGCGTTTGTGGTGTTTTGGAGGGAGCGTGTGTACTTTTATATGTTGGAGTATGTCATTGATCTATACTATGGACTTTCTTCATTTGTCGTTGATAGATTTCGTTGTCTTTAAACTTCGATTTTGTTATGAGGATTCTCTGGATAGCTTCATGGATGGATTTTTTTTTTAAGTTTTCTAGTGAACTGTGTGCAAGATTTGAATTTTGGGATAGAAAGTTTTTAGGCGTTACTCTACCAAATTTTCGGTAGAATGGTCGGGATGTCGAGAGGGTACGGAATAGGTCGGGATGTGCGCGGTGAGGCGCGAAGGGAGTGGTGGTTTGCGCGGGAGCGTGGCGTGACCTCAGGCAAAGTGAGCGCATCGGGAACGTGTGGGTTCTCGGGATGCTACAGCTATGGTGTTAGAGCCACGGGGTTGACGTCGCTCAGAGGATTATCTTACACCGCCAGCCGCTGCACGGGAACGCTCCACCAACTATAAGTGTTTAGATTTAATTTTATTGTAAGACTAATATGGGTTTTGTATATTTTAGAGGTAGAAAATGTCAGGAGAGGCTAGAGCCAGGGGTCGACCACGACAGGAGACGCATAGAGCTGTGGGCGACATGGATGACACCATCCGACAGCTTACTGAGTTAGTCCATCGCCAGTCTCAGCAGCTACAGAGATTTATGAGTAGTCACGACCAGGGCCAGTCTAGTGCCTAGGATTCGTCTGATAGAAGGGGGTGATAGGCTTCACAAACTTAGACCCCTAACTTTTGATGGGTCATCTCCGGATCCTCTTAGTGCTGAGGAGTGGATACGGAGCAAGGAGAGGATGATGAGTTATGATAAGGTGGAGGAGCAGGACAAGGTGTCTAGTCCGGCATTCAATCTGGCCAAGGATGCTAGCCATTTGTGGTATACTGTGGTGGCCACGAGGGACGTGGCGACCATAACCTAGGAGGAGTTCAAGTCAGTGTTCTTCGATAAGTATGTCAGCCACTCTATTAGGACACGGAAGATGGTGGAGTTTGAACAGTTGAGTCATAAACGCACTGTGGCTGAGTATGTCTGACAGTTCGAGGCCTTGTCATGGTTTGCGGGGCATTTGGTGAGCCTCGACGAAAATAAGGTACACTAGTTTGTGTAGAGCCTAGAAGCCATATATCTATATGGGCATGCGGATTGCGGGGACTCGAGGCATGCCATACGAGGAGGTGGTAGCGAAGACCGTGGATATTGAAGAGGCTCGGGCAAAATTTCCTAGTTATAGAGAAGTACCTGAGGAGCATACTCGGAGATCATTCAGGGAATCACTGCCAAAGTCGAGTAGGGAGGGGGCGTCCCTGCAAAAAGGCTTGAAGAGGTCTAGTGATAGTTCCAACACCCAAGGAAGCAACAAGAGGCCATAGGGGTCGGGATAGTATCCGGTGTGCCCGAAGTGTCAGAGGAGTAACCCTGGCGAGTGCAGAGTGATCCCAGTGCGGTGTTATAACTGTGGCGAGGTGGGCCACATGTCTAGAGAGTGCTAGAAGCCGCGTCAGAATCGTTGCTTCAACTGCAATGAGGTGGGACACTTTGCTAACAGATGCTCGACTGCAAGCATTCTTATATCAGGCATGACTGCTTATACACTTGTTGATGCGGGTGCTACACAGTCATTTGGGTTTACCTCCTTCGTATTCAAGGCAAACCTAGAGCCTGATTCCTCGGGACAATTTTACGATGTACCACTGCCGTCAAGAGAGCGGCTGTATTCTGATCAGGTGGTTCGCGAGGATGTGGTGGCTGTGGGAGGAAGGCAACTATATGCAGATCTGATCATATTTGACATGAAGGGGTATGAAGTGCTTTTGGGAATAGATTGGCTGTTTAGACATTTTGCCACAATAGACTGTAAGACCATAGAGATTTACTTCTGACTTTTGAGTGGGGAGAGCTATTCCTTCAGTGTAGGGAAGGGTCTAAATAGGATTCCCGTTGTGTCTGCTTTGAGAGCCCTGCAGTTGTTACGTAGTGGATGCATGGGTTTCTTGGACAGTGTAGTGGATGTACAGTTACAGGGTGGGGTTCAACTTCTGGATGTTGCTGTAGTACAAGAGTTTCCGGAGGTATTTCTAGAGGATCTGTCTGGTCTACCATCGAGTTCGTCATTGATGTGTACCTTAGAGCTGAGCCAGTGTGCAAGAACTAGTAAAGGTTAGTGCCTACAGAGTGAAGGAATTAAAAGCGCAACTCAAGGAGTAGATAGATAAGGGCTTCATACGCCCTAGCTTTTCACCTTGGGGTGTGCCGGTATTGTTTGTCAAGAAGAATGATGGGTCCCTACGCATGTGTGTGGATTAATGGGAGCTAAATACGTTGACAGTGAAGAACAGGTACCCGCTTTCAAGGATAGATGATTTGTTTGACAAGTTATAGGGTGCACAGTTGTTCTCTAAGATTGATTTGAGGTCCGGCTACTACCAGTTGAAGGTTAGGGAGGAAGATATCTCGAAGACTGCCTTTCGTACGAGTTATGGACACTATAAGTTTTTGGTGATGTCATTCGGGCTAACCAATGCCCCGGTAGCCTTGACGGATCTGATGAATCGAGTATTCAAGGAGCACTTGTACTCCCGGAGTGAGGAGGAGCACAGAGAGCACATGAGGATTGTACTGACTACGTTAAGCCAACATCGATTATATACTAAGTTCTCTAAGTGCGAGTTTTGGCTAGACAAAATCAACTTCTTGGGGCACGTTATCTCCTCTGAGGGCATTTGAGTGATCCAGTGAAGGTTCAGGCTGTGAAGGAGTGGCCGCGACCGACGAGTGCTAGTGAGATACGAAGTTTTCAGGAGTTGGTTGGATATTATCGAAGCTTCATTGAGGGGTTCACCAAGATTTCAGCTCCTTTGACACGGCTGACCTGAAAGAGTGTAAAATACAAATGGACTGACGAGTGTGAGGACAATTTTCATAATTGAAGCATAAGTTGACGGCAGCTCCTTTGTTGACGTTGCCATTGGACGGAGAAAAGTTTTGTATTTATAGCGATGCCTCCAGAATTTGTTTGGGGTGCATTTTGATGTAGAGCGGGAGAGTTATTGCCTATGCCTCCAAGCAGACGAAGAACTTATGAGCAGAATTATCCCGTCACGACTTGTAGCTGGCAGCAGTTGTTTTTGCACTTAAGATTTGAAGACATTACCTATATGGGCACCAGTTTGAGATTTTCTCGGACCACCAGAGCTTGAGGTACATTTTCACACAGAAGTAGCTGAATTTGAGACAGAGGAGATGGCTCGAACTGGTCAAGGATTATGATGTGGAGATCAAGTACCACCCGGGAAAGGCGAATGTGGTGGCAGACACCTTGAGCCGAGTGACAGGTTCGATTTCTACCACGACTTTGACAGTACCTGTTGAGTTGATGACGGAGATGCAGAGTTTGAGACTGGAGGTAGTTTTTGACTTAGCAGCCACTCTTTCGGCTTTATCGTTGAGGCCGACTATTCTGGACAGGATTATGCAGGCAAAGGCGACTGACTCGGAGTGTAGCAAGCTGATGGCGAGTGCGGAGGCCAGTCCTAGTTCTGAGCTCAGCTATTCGCAGGATGGGATTCTAAAACTTCAGGATATGTGGTACGTCCCGGAGGTTGAGGAATTGAGGAAGGAGATATTATCAGAGGCTCGTTCATCTTATTTCTTTGTGCATCACGGAAGCACTAAGATGTACATGGATTTGAAGTGGCACTATGGTGGCCTAACATGAAGCGAGCTGTCACTGAGTATGTTGAGACCTGCGCAGTCTGCCAGCAGGTGAAGGCAGAGCATCAGTGACTATCTGGGATGCTCCAACCATTGCCAATACCGGAGTGGAAGTGGGAGTAGATTACTATAGATTTTGTGGTCAGACTGCCAAGGGCCATGAGGATATCTGGGTAATTGTAGACAGGTTGACGAAGTCATCTCACTTTTTGCTTGTCAGGATGACTTATACCATGGATCAGTTTGCCCAGTTATATATTCAGAAGATAGTTAGGCTTCATTTGATCCCGGTGTCGATTGTTTCAGACCGACACCCCAAATTCACGTCCAAAATTTGGAGAAGTCTGCATAAAGCCATGGGTACCAGGTTAGATTTTAGTATGACTTTTCATCCTCAAACCGACGCCCAGTAAGAAAAAACTATACAAGTTCTAGAGGATATGCTCATAGCTTGTGTATTGGAGTTTCAGGCAGCTTGGAGCAAGTTTTTACTGTTAGTCTAGTTCTCGTATAATAACAGCTATCAGTCCACCATTGGTATGGCACCGTACGAGGCTCTCTACGGGAGGAAGTACAGGTCGCCATTGTATTGTGATGAGGTTGGGGAGGCTCGATTGATAGGTCTCGAGATTTTACAGCAGACTGTCGACAAGATCGCCGTGATACGGAAGAGGATTGAAGCGGCTCAGAGTCTACAAAAGAGTTATGCAGATTAGAGGCATTGGGAATTAGAGTTTAGTGAAGGCGACAAGGTAATTCTAAAGATCTCGCCATTCAAGGGAGTGGTTAGGTTCAAAAAGCGAGGAAAACGCAACCCTCAGTTTGTGGGGCCATTCTCGATTGTCAAGAGAATTGGGAAAACTGTGTACCAGCTCCAATTGTGTTCGTCGATGGAGGCCATCCATGATGTTTTTCATGTCTCGATACTAAGGAAGTGTATGAGCGATCCTTCTCAGGTAGTGCCACATCAGCATATTGAGATCCAGTTGACGCTAACTTATGAGGAGAGGCCAGTGAGGATCCTAGAGTCGGCCATGAAGGTGTTGCGCAATAAGGTGATCCCTTTGGTCAAGGTGTTATGGCGCAATCATGGTGTGTAGGAGACTACTTGTGAGCGGTGTGAGGACATGGTGCGCCAGTATACCGACTTATTTGGTACAAATTTTTGTGACAAAATTCTTATAAGTTTTGGGGGATGTAACAACCCGAGAAATTTTAAATCTTTGATTTTTATTTTCAAAATTTAAATTAAGTCTCGGTTGGAGTTTTTAGGAAGCTTTTGGTGGGAAATTTATTTTCAAAGCTCAAAAATTAATTGGTAAAAACATTTATGAAATTTTAAAGTCGGGAGGACGAGAATTTAATAAAGTTAAGGACGGTTAAAACACATGAGGGTGTTTTAGTAAATTAATTTATAATTTCAAAATAAAAATAAAATAAAACAACCGAATGGCTACGGGAGGAAGCCATTCGGTTGTTGGACATCCTGAGAGAGCGACGGAGAATGAGAGAAAATCGGGAGAGGGAGAGGGAGCACGACGACCTGTCGACGCCGACGACGGAGGAGAAACTAACGCCGATTAGCCGCGCGACTGTGGTGGAGACGAGTTAGATTTCCTGAGCTTAAGACTGCTTCCTCCCCTGCTCTGGTTCTGTTCGCCCGAGTTGATGGTCGTCTTCGTTCAATTTTTTCGAATGTTAAGCTGAGTATTGCGTCGATTTTAGGCTGTTCTTGTGTCGCGTGACCGTGGCCAGCAAAACATAGAGCCGAGAGCTCGGAGGGTCCCCCCTGCTTTCTCTCTTTGTTCTATTGGCCGAGTTGGGGAATGCGTGATGCTGTCCTTTTCGATTAATTCATGGCGGGAATTGGTGAGAATTGTTGGGTTAAAGAATTATTGTAGTGAGCATCGGTTTTGCTTGAAAAATCTAAGGGTTGGGATTTCCAATTCAAGTTTTCTGAATTGGAAACCTTCAATTATAGTTAGTTCATACTTAATAGATTAGTATGTGATTGATTGATGGAGAAATTGGTGAAAATGGGGTTAATGTTGAAATTCATATTTTTTCGTGTAAAAGCATACTCTATTTTGGGGGGTTTCAGCCTAGCTTCGGTTATTTATTTTAAATGCTATTTTTGTGGGTTAAATTAGGTTGTTAGAGGAACATTTGGCCGTTGAAATCGATTGATTTCGATATCCGATGCAAAAGTTATGCGTGTCGGAAGTTTATGTCGAATTTTAGACCGAGTCAAATTATTGAGCGTTTTTAGCAGAATTGTGACGCGTGATATTGGAGTCGCTAATTTTAGTGCGTAAGGTGTATTTTGAGTTAGTTTTGGTTGAGGGCAACGGAGATGTGAGATTTGGGTGAAGGAAGATTCAATTTTTGGTGTTTTTCAAGTAGCTGTGGATTACTGTTTTAAAATCTGTCTTAGCATGTTAAACTAGGTTCCTAGGGGAGCGTTTAGCCTATTGAATCGTTCGATTCTGATAACGGACGCAAAAGTTATGCCCATCCAAAATTTATTGTGGTTTTCAGCCGAACCAAATTAGTGATCCGTTTTAGTTGGAATTTCATGGATTTAGTTGACACATGTGAGTTTTAGTGTATTTAATGAATTTTGATGCGAAGATTGTTGGGCGACTGTTTATGTTTTAGGTTGAGGTGTATTAACGTAACTATGCGTCGAGTAAGCTTAGGACACCAGGTAAGTAGTGCATGCATGTATTTTGCCCAGGTTGGCTGACACCATGGAACTTTAGGATTGTGTTGTTTGACTGTGATGTGCGTGCGTACTGTTTGACTTGAATCATGTTTTAAAAATGGAACGAAAATAGTTTTGGGCATGTTTTGAGTAGATGGTGATGAGACGCATGGCGGTGGTACTGTGGATCCTGCTAGTGTGTGGGCTGTTGCGTAACCAACCGTGGATTCCGTTCGAGAAGTAGGCCGGCTGGGCTATCAGGCGGCGTGTATGTGTTAGAGATGAGGATGATGGACAGTGGTACTGCGGATCCTGCTAATGTGTGGGCCGATGCCTCACCAGTCGCGGATTCTGCTAGAGTAGTGGGCCGGCTGGGCTGTCGCGAAATGTGTGTGTGGAAATTATGGCCTCGTTGCTGGGGAGGCAGGGACGGAGGCGACGCGTCAAGGTGTAGTGTGGTCCGAGATTCACCCTCATCCTCACGTGGTTGCTGTGTGGTGATACGTGTGTATAGCTTGTGGGTCTCGTTGTTGGGGAGTCTGGGACGGTGGTGACATGTCAGGGTGTAGGGTGGCGCTAGGTTCATTCTCACCCTGGTGCGGCAGCATTACGTGTCACAAATGCGATAGTATGAGTGTGAGTGTAGAGACTGCATGTGATAGGATTGCATTGTATGTTTTTACTTTCATATCGTATTTCTTACTGAGAATTAGGCTTATGATTTGTGTTCTATAGTGTAGGTGCAGACATTATTGCTAATGAGCACCGAGAGCCTAGTCCTGAGTCATACAACAGTTGGCGGCGCGCAACCGAGGCACCAGATGGCGGACTGTTAGGGCGAACTAACCCATAGAGATGGTAGGTGGTTGTGAGATTTACTCGGGTTGTTGATTTGTGTCGGGATATTTATGTGGTCAGATGAGTTTGTGTAGGCGTCGGTTGTACAGAATTGTATAGAGCGTTTGTGGTTTTTTGGAGACGCGTGTGTACTTTTATATGTTGGAGTATGTCATTGTCGGTTTTATTTTCATATTACAATACTTGCTAAGCATTTGGCTTATGTTATGTGTTCCATGGTGTAGGTGCAGAGGTTTCTGTTGCTGAGATTCGAGAGCTTATTCCTCAGCAGTAGGACAGTTGGCGGCGCACGACCGAGGCACCAGACGGTAGACTATTAGGGCGACCCGACCTGTAGAGGTGGTGAGTTTTGGTGAGGTGTTCGGGTTACCCTTGCGGTATTTGGGGGACGGTTCTAGTTTACATGTTATAGGGTGTTTGCTAAGTGGTCTCCTCCATACTGTGATTGTGCCATAAGACTTTGACCAAGGGAATCTACTTGTTCCGCAACATCTTCACAGCTGATCCTAGTATGGCCACTGTCTTTTCATCGTAGCACAACGTCGGTTGCACCTCTATATCCTGCTGGGTGACCACCTGAGAAAGATCGCTTATGCACTTCCTTAGTATGGATACACGGAAGACATTATGTATGGCATCCATCGAGGAAGGCAGTTGAAACTTGTAGGCGGTCTTCCCTATCTTTTCCATAGTAGGAAACGGCCCGATAAAACGAGGGTTAAGCTTTCCTCGCTTCCCAAACCTGACCACTCCTTTGAACGGGGAGATCTTAAGGAATATTTCGTCACCCACGCTGAACTCCAGTTCCCGTGTCCTTCGATCGGCATAGCTCTTCTACCGACTTTGAGCTGCCTCGAACCTCTTCTTTATAATAGAAATCTTGTCGACCGTCTGCTGCAGTATCTTTCGGCCTATAAGTTTTGATTCTCCAACCTCGTCCCATTACAATGGCGACCAGCACTTTCTCCCATACAAAGCTTCATACGATGTCATGCCAATAGTAGACGGGTAGCTGTTATTATATAAGAACTCTACCAACGACAAGAACCTACTCCAAACCCCCTAGAACTCCAACACACAGGCTCTGAGCATATCTTTCAGTGTTTGTATAGTTCGCTCTGATTGTCCGTCGGTCTGAGGGTGGAAGGCCGTGCTAAATTCTAACTTGGTACCCATGACCTTATGCAGACTCCTCCAAAACTTAGACTTAAATCAGAGATCTCAGTCTGACACTATCGACTCCGGGACCCTATGGAGTCTAACTATCTCCTGCACGTACAATTGAGTGAACTGATCCATCGAGTAGTTCATCCTCATCGGTAAGAAGTGAGACGACTTAGTTAGTCTGTCCACAATCACCCAAATTGCATCGTGGCCCTTAGCAGTCTTTGGCTGTCTGACCACAAAATTCATAGTGACCCGCTCCCACTTCCACTCGGGTATAGGGAATGGCTGAAGCGTTCCCGATTGTCTCTGATGTTCTGCCTTTACTTGTTGGCATACCACACAAGCCTCAACGTGCTTGGCTATCTCTCGCTTCATATTGGGCCACTAATAGTATTGTTTCAAATCTCTGTACATCTTAGTGCTTCCAGGGTGCACAGAGAAAAGGAGACGAGTGAGCCTCGGACAATATTTCTTTCTTCAGTTCCTCATTCTTCGGGACGTACTACCAATCCCAAAACCTCATAATCCCATCATTCGGATAGCTGAGCTCAGTGTTAGCATTGGCTTCCATTCCCGCCTTCAGTTCGCTGCACTTGGGGTCATTCTCTTGGGCACGCTTAATTCTATCAAGTATGGTCGGCCTTAACGATATCGCCGAGAGCGTGGCTGCCAAATCCGAGACCACTTCTAGGCTGAACTCTTGTACCTCAGTACTTAGCTCAGTAGGCCGTTCTAAAACCATAGTTGACATCAAAGTCGACACTCGGCTCAAGGCGTCCGCTACCACGTTTGCTTTTCCTAGATGACACTTGATTTTCAGGTCGTAATCTTTAACCAGCTCAAGCCACCTCCTTTATCTCAAGTTTAGCTCCTTCTGTGTGAAAATGTATTCCAGACTCTGCTGGTCCGAGAAGAATTCGCATTGTTGTCCATATAAGTAATGCCTCCAGATCTTAAGTGCGAAGACCACCGCTGCTAACTCCAAGTCGTTCGTGGGATAATTTTGCTCGTAGGGCTTCAGTTGCTTTGAATCATAGACGATCACCCTTCCATTTTGCATCAGCACGCAACCCAAGCCTACCTTGGAGCGTCGCAATAAACGCTGAATTTCTCCCTCTCTACTGGCAACACTAGCAAAGGGGTTGTAATTAACCTCTGATTCAACGCCTAAAGGCTGTCCTCGCACTCATCGGACCAGCTATATATCGTGTTCTTCCTAGTCAATCGAGTCAAAGGGGCTGCGATCTTGGAAAATTCCTCAATAAACCTCCGGTAATACCCTGCTAGCCCCAGAAAGCTGCGTATCTCGCTGCCACAGGTCGGTCGTAGCCATTCCATCACAGACTGAACCTTCGCCAGGTCCACGAAAATACCATCACGAGAGATAACATGACCCAAAAACTTGATTCTATCCAACCAAATTCGCATTTATAGAACTTAGCATACAGTTGGTGTTGCTCTAGAGTCATCAGCATGATCCTCAAATGCTCACTATGCTACTCTTCACTCCGAGAGTATACTGGATATCATCAATAAATACTATCACGAATCTATGTAACTGTTCTCTGAATACTCAGTTTATTAGGTCCATAAAGGCAGCTGGAGCATTAGTCAGTTCTAACGGCATCACTAAAAATTCATACTGTCCATACCGTGTCCGGAAAGCTATATTCGGAACGTCTTTCTCCCTAACCTTCAACTGGTAATAACCGGAGTTTAGGTCAACTTTAGAGAACACTCGTGCCCCTTGAAGTTGATCAAACAGGTTATCTATCCTTGGCAATGAGTATTTATTCTTCACCGTCAATTTGTTCAGTTCTCTGTAGTCGACATATATGCATAGAGATCCGTCTTTCTATTTAACAAAAAGCACCGGTGCTCCCCACGACAAAAAACTAGGGTGTATGAAGCCCTTATCCGTTAGCTCCTCCAATTGTGTCCTCAACTCTTTCAACTCGGTAGGCGCAAGCCTGTATGGGTTCTTGCACACTAGCTCAGCTCTAGGGTACACGTCGATAAAAAATTCAATTTCGCTATCAGAGGACAGACCTGGCAGATACTCAAGAAATACCCCCGGATAATCTTGCACGATGGGGATGTCCTGGAGTTGAGTCTTACCCTGAAGCTGCACATTCATTACACTAGCCAATAAGCCCATGCATCCACCCCATAGTAACTGTTGGGCTTTCATTGACGACATTGTCGGGATTCTACTCAAACCCTTTCCTGCCCTGAAGGAGCATTCCTCTCCACTCGATAGCCGAAAGTGGATCTCTCTGGTCCTGCAATCTATCGTAGCAAAATGTTTAGACAACCAATTCATCCCTAAAATAGTCTCATACCCTTTCATGTCGAGTATGATCAGATCCACATACACTTGATTTTCTCCCATTGTCACTATATCGCCTCTTACCACCTGATCGGATTATAGGTGCTCCCCCAACGGCAACAATACATCATAGAACTGTCTAGAATAGCTGGGCACCAGATTTGCCTTGACCACGAAGGCAGTGGACACAAACTAGTGAGTAGCACCCATATCAACAAGGGTATAAGCCGCCATGCCTGAAATAAGAATGCTACCTGAAATCACCGATGGTTGGGCGGCATCATCCGGTTTTATGAGGGCGAAAACTCATGGTGCCACTCTTGCTGGGGCTTTGCTTAAATTCGGACAAATCGTAGCAAAATGCCCCACTTCGTTGCAGTTGAAGCACCGATTCTGTCCTGGCTTCTAACAATCTCTAGACAGGTGGCCAGCCTCGCCACAGTTGTAGGATCTCCCTGCACCTCCACTACACTCACCGGGATGACTCCTTCGGCATTTTGGGCACACCGAAAACTACCCAGGTCCTTGAGACCACTTGTTGCTCCCCTGACTGCTGCAGCTGTCACTGGACCTCTTCAGGCCCTTTTGCTGAGACGACTCCTCTCCGCTCGACTGTGGCAACACTTCTTTGAAATACCTTCTAGGCTGTTCCCTAGGCAGCTCTCTATAACTGGGAAGCTTCGTCCTAGCCTCCTCAATGTCCAACGCCTTTGCCACCACCTCCTCATAAGGTACCCCTCGAGTCCCAGCTATTCACATACCCATATATATGTCCGGTTTCAGGCCCTGTACAAATTGGTGCACTTTGTTCTCGTTCATGCTTACCAGATGACTACCAAACCGAGATAGCACCTCGTATTGCCTCACATAATCCGCTACTGTACCTGTCTGCCTCAGCTTGGCAAACTCCACCATTTTCTGGGTTCTGTCTGAGTGGCTAAAATACTTGCCGTAGAACGTCGTCCTAAATTCCTCCCATGTCATGGAATTCACATCGGTGGTCGCCTTTACCGAATCCCACCAAAATCGAGCATCATTGGCAAGGTGGAATGCCGCACTGGATACCCTGTCCTGCTCCTTTACCTTGGTGCAATCCATCATGTCTTCCGTACTTCAAGCCCCATCCTCAGCACTGTGTGTGTCCGAAGATGATCCATCAAACGCTGGTGGTCTGAGTCTGTGCAACTTATCACCCCCACGATAAGTCGAAGACTGGGCACTAGACTGGCCCTGATCCTCCCTGCTTTTAAACCGCTGTAGCTGTTGTGACTGGCGGTTGACTAACTCAGTAAGTTGTCTAATGGCGTCATCTATATCGCCTACAGCTCTACGCGTCTCTCTAACCATATCGTGAAGCCTGTATACCACAACATCTAATGAGTCTAAAACGAAACGACTAGGGCTCTAAGAAATACTTACAGTTGGTGGAGCACTCCCATGCATCGGCTAATGGTATTAGGAGATCCTTCGAACGACGTCGACCCCGTGGCTGCTACACTCGTAACATACCCTTTTCCCACCTATTAATTGTTCCTTCTACCTTTACCCCAAGCGGTGTGGGAATTGTGACAGACGCTCTTGTCTTCCCAATCTCACCCCTACTCTTAGGGTTCTGACATCCCGTCGGCCACACTTCCGGTTGGTTAAAGGCTCTGATACCATATCTGTAACGCCCCAAAAACCTGCCTGTTTCCGGTATGTTTACTACCCTGATGCCACATCTTTGATGCCCCAGAGTCATCCTCGGACTCAGGTCGCAACCCGTACGCTCGCTTCTCACCACGACCAAATTCGTATAAAATTTAAACTTTTCAGTTCTTTGACTCAAAACGACGGCCTCAAAAATATTTAAAAAAGTCGCAGCGAAAAACCCATTTATAATCGGTTTAAATAAACTTCACCTTTTTAACATAGAAATACAAAGAACGGTCGACATTTGAAATCGCCGGTCGACACCTGAGTCGTCTCGGGTTTCCATCGGTCGACACTGGCGAATGCTGGTCAACACCACGTTCCCCTTGGGTCTTCATGTCGGTCGACACTAGAAGTCAGCAGTTGACACTTCTACTTTCAGCTCGGCGAGTGGTCGACACTTGCTTACGCAGGTCGACACTTTGACCCTCTCTGCCCGCGTAGATCAATCTCAGAGGTCGACACTCTCGCTGAATTTGCACTAACAGGTCGACACCCGTGGTCGCCGGTCAACTCCTAGTTCCTCTCTACTCGCATCGGTCGAGCCCCGCGGTCAACAATCACCCTCCCATTTACACTGACTGGTCGACACCTATGGACTTCGGTCGACACTTCAGACTAGCAACCTAAAAATAACAGCTGTTCCAAAAGAAAACGGACTCGAAAACTTCCTCGAATTAAAACTACCGATTGGAACCTGAATCATACATTTAAACTCTTTCAAATAGTTCAAAAATGCACATATACATCAATCCCCATTACGAACACACAAACTCATCTATGCATCAAAACCTACACACTCGTCATAGACTCAACAAAACTCACCACAAGGACCCCATCTCACCTTGCCCCACGGGTTGATTCGCCTTGACAAATTCCATCTTATGGCACACAGTAGTACGCCACCAACCGTCTAGTCATCTTGTCTAGGCTCTGGCAACTCACTTTCTGGGATCTCTGCACCTACACCACGGAACGCACAACATAAGTCTAACGCTCAATAAGCAGTGCAATATGAAGCATAAACAACAATGCAATTCTATCACATGGAATTTCTATGTTCTCTCGCTCATGTTGTCACAACCCGTGCCGCGTGGTACGGCCGCATCATGGTGAGGCTGGACTCTCTCGCCACCTCACACCCATGCACGCCGCCATCGTCCCGGTTTCTCCAGCAACGAAGCCCTCAATTCATACCCACACGTCACTCTACGCATTGCAACCATTCAAGGGTGAGGCTTGACGCACTCGCCACACCACCCCCTGGCACGTCGCCATCGTACCGGTTTCTCCAGCAACAGGGCGTAGCTACTCACACACACTCGTCGCAGTCACCACACCTCGCATTTGACACTCGCACATAAATCCATGCACAAATTTATTTTCGTTCTCGTTTCAAAAACATGATGCATGTCACACAAAACACACGCACATCACAATCAACCAACTCAAATCAATCGTTCCTCGATGTAGGCCCACCTGGGGAAGACACATGCATACACTACTTACCTGGCGTCATAGCTTTCGATAGCGCTCATCTCACCCAAAGCCTGCTCAACCTACAACAGAACCATCTTCTCGTCAAAATTTATCTCACTACTCTACTCGTACACTAAAATCACTACACTAACTCAACACTTCACGAACTTACCAAAATCGCTCACTCACCTATTCCGACTCAAACATCAAGCTAACTTCCGACGCGCATAACTTTTGCGTTGGCTATCAGAATAACACGATTCCAGAGACTAAACGCTCCACTTATAACCTAGTTTACCACACCAAAAGAGGTTCTAAAATGAGGTCCCCTCGCTAGGCTGCAAAATCATAGCCAATACCGTATTAGCGTTTAAAATCCTACCTTGTTCGTTACTCACTCAAATTTACTAACTTGCTCACCCATCCGCCACATTCATAACAACTGATACTACACTCAATAAACACTCTAACCTTAAAACCCCCAAATCTTCTATCCATCAAATTTCTACTCAACTTCAACGCTAAACCAACATTGAACCATAAACCACTTGAACTTACCTTGAACCGTTGAAATGGAGGAGAAACCACAACAAATCGCCGGTAGAAAATGACGCAGGAAGGAGAGAAACCAAAGGCTCACGCACAGTGGGTAGGGGAGAAATAATAGAGGAAAAAAAGTGGAGAGGGTTTCTACCGAATCCTCTCCTCTCCTCTTTTTTTTTTCTATATATATATAAAAATATAAAATAAACTAATTACCTTTTACCCTAACGGTTTAATCTTTTAATCCAATTGTTATTCAATTTGATTCTGGTCGGATTACTAAAATTTTTTCCCAGCCATTAGCCTCGAAGTAAATCCCCGCCTAGACTTACAAATTTTCCAAACCCCAATCTGACCCAAATCCCGCCTTTTATCCTCCCGACGACCTAAAATCAGTACTGTGAAAATACGGGGTGTTACATAGAGGGTTTTTGGGAATCCCTCCCCCTCTCTATTAACATTTAAATAAAATAATAATAAACTAATTACCTTTTGCCATCACAATTTAATCTTTAAATCAAACGGATAATCAATACGTTTTCAGTCGGATTCGTAAATTCTCTACTCTTCATAAATCCCAAAATAATCCCCCAGCTAACCTTACCAAAATCTCTGCTATCCATTCTGACCCGAACCCTGTCGTTTATCATACCGACAAACTAAAAATCGATACGACGAAATTATGGGATGTTACATCCTCCCCTTCTTAAAGGAATTTTGTCTCCAAAATTTACATACCGAATAACTCTAGGTACTATTGTTCCATGTCCTGACGCCTCTCCCAAGTGGTCTACTCGACGTTGTAGTTGTGCCATAAAACTTTGACGAATGGAATCTCCTTGTTGCGCAACACTTTCACAGCTGAGCCTAGTATGGCCACTGGCTTTTCCTCATAAGATAACGTCGGTTGTACCTCTATATCCTGTTGTGTAACCACCTGAGAAGGATCACGCATGCACTTGCTCAACATGGAGACATGGAAGACATTATGTATGGCATCCATCGATGAAGACAGCTGAAGCTTGTAGGCGGTCTTCCCAATCTTTTCCGCAACAGAGAACGGTCCAACAAAACGAGGGTTGAGTTTTCCTCGCTTCCCAAACCTGAGCACTCCCTTGAACGGGGAGATATTCAAGAACACCTCATCACCTATGCCAAACTCCAGTTCCCTCCTTCTCCGATCGGCATAACTATTCTGTCGGCTTTGAGCTACCTCGACCCTCTTCTTTATAATAGCAATCTTGTCAACCGTCTACTGCAGTATTTCTGGGCCTATAAAACTTGCTTCTCCAACCTCGTCCCAGTACAATGGCGACCTGCACTTTCTCCCATATAAAGTCTCGTACGGCACCATGCCAATGGTAGACTAGTAACTGTTATTATATGAGAACTATCCTAACGGTAAGAATCTTCTCCAAGCCGCCTGAAACTCCAACACACAAGCTCTGAGCATATCTTCTAGTAGTTGTATGGTTTGCTCCGATTGTCCGTCGGTCTGAGGGTGGAAGGTCGTGCTGAATTCCAACT
The DNA here is from genome assembly GCA_022433055.1 of Begonia peltatifolia. NCBI lineage: Eukaryota > Viridiplantae > Streptophyta > Magnoliopsida > Cucurbitales > Begoniaceae > Begonia > Begonia peltatifolia. Next base: position 2,761,273 of record CM039531.1, on the reverse strand, counting down.
TAGTACCTAAGGCTTTATGCAGACTCGTCCAAAACTTACACGTAAACCTGGGGTCTCAGTCTGACACTATCGACACAGTGACCTTATGGAGTCTGATTATCTCCTGCACGTACAATTGAGCGAGCTGATCCATCGAGTCAGTCATCCTCACTGGTAGAAAGTGATACAACTTTGTTAGTCTGTCCATAATCACTCAAATTGCATCATGGCCCTTAGCTGTCTTTGGCAGTCTGACCACAAAATACATTGTGACCCGCTCCCACTTCCACTTAGGTATAAGCAGTGGCTGGAGCGTACCCGACGGTCTTTGATGCTCCGTCTTTACCTGCTTGCATACCACACAAGTCTCAATGTGTTTGGCTATCTCTCGCTTCATACTGAGCCATCAATAGTGTTGTATCAAATCTTTGTACATCTTAGTACTTCCAGGATACACAAAGAAGGGAGACGATGTAACACCACGTATTTTTGTGGTACCAATTTTTGGGTTGTTGGGGCAATAAACGGTGCAGTTTCGGTCAGAATCGAGAGTGGAGAATTACCACTGTTAGATAAAAGATTATTTTGAAACTAATGGTGAAGAGAAAATGTTAGTAATTCGATCAGAAACGTACTGAATAGCTGTTGGATTAAAAGATTAAAGTGTAAAGCCAAAATAATAATTAGTTATTATTATTATTTAATTTAAAAAAAATAAAATAAAATAAAATAAAAGGAAACGGGAGTGGCTTCAGCAGAAGCCACTCCATTCATTTTCCTTCGGCAGAAAGGAAGAGGTGAATGCCTTTCTTCTCCAACCCACGCCTCGTCTCCCTCGTTGCCGGCGATCATAGCTTGCTGCTCCCCTTCTTGTTCCTCCTCTTGTCCACATACAGAGCATGACCCTCTTAGTCTCCGGTAATCTCTTCCTCTCCTCCCCTCTGTTGATCGGTAATATAGGGTTGAGTTTTGATTTAAATTTCTGAAAGTTTGTCCTAGGATTTATAACGGTTGATGTAGGAATTAACGGTTTGGAGCGTGTGAGGTGAGGGAGTTCTGAAAATTGAAGAATGTCCTAAACGAGGGTTACCATGCAATTTGGGTTTCTGAATTCAAAATCTCCAGCGGTAGTTAGATTAGGCATAATAGATTAGAGTGTGATAGATTGGTGAGGGATTGAGTGAGTTTTGTTGAGACAATCGAGAATGGAAATTTTGGGGCGTTTTAGTGTTAAATTGGTTATGTTTTTTGGGATTTTTAACCTAGCTGCGGTTAATGGATTTAAATTCTGTTTTGGTATGTTAAACTAGGTCATGAATGGAGCGTTTGGTCATTAAAATCGATTGATTCTGCTCGGGGAGTGGGTTAGTTAGGCTGTCAAGTGGCGTGTATGTGTCGACGGTGAGAATCATGGGTAGTGGCACCGCGGATCCTGCTTGGGGAGTGGGCCGGTGCCTCACCGGTCGCGGATTTCGCTCTAAACCAGTCACAAATTTTGCTCAGGAAGTGGGCTGACTAGGCCGTCGTGGGGCATAGTTGTGTGGCTTGTGGGACTCGTTGCTGGGTAGTCCGAGACGATGGCGACATGGGGGGTGTAGCGTGACGCGAGGTTCACCCTCAACCTGGCCCAGCTGCACAACGCGTCTCGGAATGGTGAGAACATGAGCTTGAGTGTAGAGACTGCATGTGATAGGATTGCATTGTCGATTTTACGTTTCATATTGCACTACTTACTGACCGTTAGGCTTCTGTTGTGTGTTCTGTGGCGTAGGTGCGGAGTTTCCAAGAGGTGAGTTGTTAGAGCCTAGACAGGATGAGTAGGCGGTTGGCGGCGTACTTTCATGTGCCTGCAGGTGGAGCTTGTGGCGGTGGCACGACCTGTGAAGTTAAACCGGGAGGTAGGTTTTTGAGAGTTGCGTTTTTGTGAGGTCTGTGTCGAGTGTGTAGGTTTTGAGGCAGAGATGGGTGTGGATGTTATTAGTCGGGATTGATGTATAGGTATATTGTTAAACTATTTGAAAGAGTTTAAATGAATGGTATAGGTTTTCAATCGATAGTTTTAATTCGGAGAAGTTTTCGTGTCATTCTTCCTTAGATCTGTTGCTATTTTTAGGCTGCTAGTGTGAAGTGTCGACCGAAATCCATAGGTGTCGACCGGTCAGTGTAAATTAGAGGGTGAGTGTTGACCGCGGGATTCGACCAATACGGGCAGAGAGAAATGAGGTGTCGACCGACGACCGTGGGTGTAGAACGGTTAGTGTAAAATAAGTGATAGTGTCGACTGAGAAGGTCAACCAGCGCGGGCCGAGAGGGTCAAAGTGTCGACCTGTGAATGCAAGTGTCAACCACCCTTTGAGTTGAACGTAGAAATGTTGACCCGTGATTCCTAGTGTTGACTGACGAGAAGACCTAAGGAAAACGTGGTGTCGACCGGCGTCCGCCAATGTCGACCGATGGAAATCAGAGACGACCCAGGTGTCGACCGGCGTTCGCCAGTGTCGACCGGCGTCCGCTAGTGTGGACCGATGGAAACCCAAGACGATCCAGGTGTCGACCGGCGTTCGCCAGTGTCGACCGATGAAAAATCGAAGACGTTCCAGGTGTCGACTGGCATTTGCAGGTGTCGACCGGTCTCTGTATTTCTATGTTTTAAAAAAGTGAAGTCTATTTAAACAGATTTTAAATGAGTTTTCCCGCTGAGGCTTTTCTTAAATATTTTGCGAAGATGTCGTTTTGAGTTGAGCAACTGAAAGTTTTCAATTTTGTACGAAATTGTCGGGGAAACAAGTAAGTGTACGGTTGGCGACCCGGGTGCGGGGACGACTCGGGGCGTTAAAGATGTGGTATCGAAGCAGTGAACGTACCAGAAATTGGTAGGTTTTCGGGCCGTTACAGTTATGGTATCAAAGCTTTTACCCAACCGGAAGTGTGGCCGACGAGAATGTCGGGCCACTTAGAGAAGGGGTGAGATTGTGAAGGCAAGAGGGTCGGTCACAATTCCCACACCGCTTAGGGGAAAGTAGAGCAGACGGTTAATAGGTGGAAATAGAGTATGTTATGAGTGTAGGAGCCACGGGGTCGACGCCGTTCGATGGATCTCCTAATACCACAAGCCGATGCATGAGAGTGCTCCACCAACTGTAAGTATTTTTTAGAGCCCTAGTAGTTTCGTTTTAGACTAATTAGATGTTGTGATGTACTGCTTTAACGATATGGTTAGAGAGACGCGTAGAGCTGTAGGCGATATAGATGATGCCATTAGACAGCTTATCGAGTTAGTCAACCGCCAATCCCAACAGCTGGGGCGGTTCATGCGTAGAGAGGACCAATGCCAATGTAGTGCCCAGACTTCAACGGATCGTGGGGGTGATAGGTTGCACAGGCTTAGACCCCCAGTGTTCGACAGAGCGTCTTCGGACCCACTCCGTGTTGAGTAGTGGATTCGAAATATGGAAGACATGATGGATTACGCCAAAGTAGACGATCAGGACAGGGTTTCTAGCACGGCATTTCACCTGGCAAGGGATGCCCACTGTTACACCCCATTTTCTATGGTGCATAAAAGCTAAGGCCAAGTGGCCCAACGGAGAGGAGCAGCTGGGCTACTCCTCGGGTGCGCGGCCCGCAATGGGCGCGGCAGAGGCGCGCGGCCCGCAGTGGGCGCGGCAGATGGGCACGCAGCCCACCAAGACGCACAAGGTGCGTAGGCCATGAAGTAGACATGGGTCAAAGGGCAGATCCGTAAAGCTATGCAAGTAAGTGCTAAATTGGCTAAGTGTTGGCCATGACATTTACTGAGCAGGCAGTTACAAGCACGCGGGGTGCACAGGGGGCGCTGTAGTTATGGGCGCGCACAGTTGGCGAACACGGAGCGGACACGGACTGGACATGGCATGGGGATAGCTGTTGGGGCCTTACGGCAAGTGACATAGCTGTTGGCGCGCAGACATAGTCGTTGGTGAGGCGTTACACCTCGGCAGCTAGCCGTTGGCGGGGGGCGTTACAAGCGCGCACGGTACGCGGCAGGCACGCGGGACGGACACGGCGTGCCAGATGGGCACTGGGCGCGGGATGCTACCTTCAGATGGGGCGCACTGGGCAGACTGGCGACCGAGCCCTGGCACACGCGGCATGCATTGATGGCGTGCACGCGACAAGCATTGATGGCGCGCGGTGGGCATCAATGCTGCGCGCGGCGGGCATTCATGGTGCGCGCGGCCAGCATTGAAGATGGGCATCCAATGGGCATTTAGTGTACAATTAAAGACATGGCTCGGCCATGAGATGTATATAAGCCTCTTGAGACACCAAACTAAAGGTATCCGACAAAGGAGTTCCTTAGCTATTGTGGTGTGCCTTGAGTGAGTATCCTAGTCTTTATATTTGGAATAGAAAAGAGGGTTGGGAGGTTTTGCTCCCGTAAACACTTGTCTCTTGTGCAATTCGTTCCGCAAGCACCGAAGGAGGAGGAAGGCTGGTCAAGTCGAGGACTTGGCGCCGCACATTCCACCGAGAACACGAAAAATTCTAGGTGCGAGAATTGGGGGTGTGACAACTGGTATCAGAGCTTGGTCAACCACAAAGATGGAATCTCTAGAGCAAGGAACCTTGGAGGCTATTCTTGCGAGGCTCGACGTGTTGGAGAGCTTTGTCGGCATTTCAATGGCAACATCAGAGGATAGGCCATTGGTGGTGGATGTCCGGCTGATGAAGAAGGAAATGGAGGATTTTCAAGCATCGGTGGGGGCAGACAATTTGGCGATCGAACAACATGTCGCGGACACTGTTGATCGCATAGACAAGGAGCTTGCCAAGATAGGCAAGAATGCGGTTGGAGAAGCAAGCCGGCAATTGGGAAGCTTGGCCATGCAGTATAAGGTACCCAAACCTAGTCTTTATACAGGCAACCGCAATGCAAAGGAGTTGGAGAACTTTCTTTGGGACATGAAGAAATACTTCATGGCCGCAGCAGTCGAGGAGGACAACCAGGTAATGATCGCGAGCATGTGCCTGGCTGGCGATGCAAAGTTATGGTGGCGACAAAACCAGGATCGGGAGCCACGCATAGACACTTTCGAGGCACTAGAAAGTGAACTCAGAGACCGTTTCCTACAGCTGAATTCGGAATGGATCGCAAAGGAGGCATTGAGGAACTTACGGCAAACAGGCACGGTACGTGAGTATGTTCGGGAATATAGCTCACTTTTACTTGACATTTCAACTATGCATGAGGACGACAAGCTATTCAACTTCATGGTGGGGCTTCAACCGTGGGCGCAAGCGGAATTGAGGCGTCATGGCGTGAAGGAGGTGCAAACGGCGATCTCTATAGCCAAGGCACTTGTGGACTACAAGAGCTCGGTCCCATCCGAGAAGCGGCGGAGTGGGGAAGAGAGGCGCATGGACAAACGCAATAGTGCAAGCACGGCAAAGGGGAAATCATTCCAAGGGCCTTCTACATTAAAGGGACTTGATCACTCCCAAAGGAAGGGCTCGGGGTGTTTCATATGCAGTGGACCACACTTGGCGCGGGAGTGTCCAAAAAAAGGGGCAGTGGCTTCCTTGAGCATCAAAGGGGAGGAGTCCGAAGTGGAGGACCAACCTCGGGTTAACCCTATCCAGCTTGTCAACGCGGTTACAAGTGAGGAGGCAAGGCCTTCCCACAAGGGGCTCATGTATGTTGAGGTTACCATCCAGGGGAGGAAGGTATGTGCAATGTTGGATACAGGTGCAACCAACAACCTTATCTTAGATAAGAAAGCTCGGGAGCTTGGCTTGGAGATAGCGCAGAGCGCAAGCAGGATCAAGGCTGTCAATTCGGGTGCACAGCCGATCAAAGGTACGACACAACCTTTGATGAGCGTGGGAGAATGGCGACGGGAATGTCCATTGATGGTAGTCCCACTAGACGATTTTGAACTCATATTGGGACTTGAGTTCTTCCGGCAAGCCAAGGCGATGGTTTTGCCACATCTTGGAGTCATGGTGATCTAAGACGATTCCGCACCATGTATGGTCAGGAGTGAGACACACGGAGGTAAAAATGTTTTGCTAACATCTTCTCAATTGAAGGCGGGCCAAAGGAGAGGCGAGACCACCTTCGTGGCAGCATTGAGAGAGGTCAAGGGAGACCAAGCTAGCAAGGTGCCAAAGGGAGTTCTAAAAGTGCTTGAGGAGCACAAAGAGGTGATGCCATCAAGCTTACCCGAGAAGCTACCACCAAAGCGAGGGGTGGATCACAAGGGAGAACTCGAACCAGGGGCGGTTCCACCGGCACAAGCGCCAGATCGAATGGCACCTCCGGAATTAGCAGAATCAAGGGAGGTGGTGTCCTCCAAACCCGTGTTGAAGTTGCCAAGGGATGCAGCACCATGTGAGGTACGCTCTATATTTGTGGAGAAAATTAGGGCAACTGCAAAGGGGGATCTAGAGTGCACGCAGATGGCGAAACAAGTCGAGGAGGGCTTGATCCGGTGGCATGGGCTAGAAGATGGCCTATTGAGGGGCCGAGGCAACCGGGTGTTTGTTACTTGTTGGCGCGAGGTGCACCAACAAATCTTGAAGGAAACCCATAACACTCGATGGGAGACTCATCCAGGCGAGGGGCGCATGGAGGCACTTTTGGCTGGCAACTGTATGTGACCAAAGATGGAGGAGGACGTGGGGCGACACGTCAACACTTGTCTTAGTTGCCAAGAAGACAAGACGGAGGGGAAGAAGCAAGAGGGGCATCTTCAACCTCAACAAAATCAGGAGAAGCCGTGGGACTCAGTTTCTAAAGAATGCTTTCCCAAGAGGCTCAGACTACATCCAACTTTCCATGTAAGTATCCGGAAACTTTATCATGGAAAGAAACAGGAGCAGGTGCCGAGGGCTTGGACCGGGGTGCGGGTGGAGTTTGCTAAGAGGGTAGCAAAAGTCCGTGACCACCGAACCGTGCGAGGCGACAAAAAGAATGAGCGGCGGGAATTCATAGCGCAATGGGAGAGTGAAGAGGAGGCCACAGGGAAGAGAGGCATCAACCTATGGCAATTCGGGGGGGCAGTTCACCGGCTACCTAGCTTGGGTGTCGACGAGGACGTCGACTTCATTTGGCGGGGGTGGATTGTTACACCCCATTTTCTATGGTGCATAAAAGCTAGGGCCAAGTGGCCCAACGGAGAGGAGCAGCTGGGCTACTCCTCGGGTGCGCGGCAGGGGCGTGCGGTTCGCAATGGGCGCGGCAGAGGCGCGCGGCCCGCAGTGGGCGCGGCAGATGGGCGCGCAGCCCACCAAGACGTACAAAGTGCGCAGGCCATGAAGCAGAAATGGGCCAAAGGGCAGATCCGTGAAGCTATGCAAGTAAGTGCTAAATTGGCTAAGTGTTGGACAGAACATTTACTGAGCAAGCAGTTACAAGCACGCGGGGTGCACACGGGGCACACGCGGCACGCGGCTGGCGCACGCGGTGCGCGCAGCCGGGGCGTTACGCTCCAGTAGGGCGCTACAGTTATAGGCGCGCGCAGTTGGCGGACACAGACTGGACACGGCATGGGGATAGCCATTGGGACGTTACGGCAGGTGACATAGCCGTTGGCGCGCAGACATAGCCGTTGGTGAGGGGTTACACCTCGGCAGCTAGCCGTTGGTGCGGGGCGTTACGAGCGCGCGCGGTACGCGGCAGGCACGCGGGACGGACACGGCGTGCCAGATGGGCGCTGGGCGCGGGATGCTACCTTCAGATGGGGCGCACTGGGCAGACTGGCGACCGCTCCTTGGCGCACGCTGCATGCATTGATGGCGCGCACGCGGCGGGCATCAATGCTGCGCGCGGCGGGCGCGCGGCGGGCATTCATGGTGCGCGCGGCCAGCATTGAAGATGGGCATCCAATGGGCATTTAGTGTCCAATTAAAGACATGGCTCGGCCATGAGATGTATATAAGCCTCTTGAGACACCAAGCTAAAGGTATCCGACAAAGGAGTTCCTTAGCTATTGTGGTGTGCCTTGAATGAGTGTCCTAGTCTTTTTATTTGTAATAGAAAAGAGGGTTGGGAGGTTTTGCTCCCGTAAACACTTGTCTCTTGTGTAATTCGTTCCGCAAGCACCGAAGGAGGAGGAAGGCTGGTCAAGTCGGGGACTTGGCGCCGCACATCCCACCGAGAACGCAAAAAATTCTAGGTGCGAGAATTGGGGGTGTGACACCCACTATTGGTGGGATACGGTGAGGGCCACGAGAGATATAAATGTCATGACTTGCGAAGAGTTTAAGGCGTTATTCTTTGGTAAGTATTTCAGCCACCCGATCAGAACCCGAAAAATGGTTGAGTTTGCCCAGTTGAGACAGACGAGTACTATCACACCCCAAATTTCTCACCTCGAAATTCATCACCTCCGTTGGATGTGCAGCGCCGAGTACCCGACTCGACCAGCTTGCCCCTTCTTAGATGCAGAATAACAACATGAGCGACGCAAGTGTTTATGGGGAAAACTGACACGATTCCACCTCGAATGAGTCGTGTTTCACCTACAAACAAAACGGAAAAAAAATATAAGCAGAAAACCGAATGCTGTCCGATAAGCAACCTTGTAGGCTCTCGGCATAATGATCTTCCGAAGGAAGACGGCAGCAAACGAGATCGGTTCTGGCCACTCTCTTCGTGTATCCTTTTCTGGAAAAGAGAGGGAAGACGAGTGGAACGACGGCTATTCAAGCAACCTCAGGCTTGAAAGCTCAAGGAGATGCACTCCTTCTCGGTTCTTGATCGAATCGAGCATTACCGTTCACCAAGCTTCAAGCTACTTTGGCTGAACACAAAAGAGCTATTTCTCATATATTCAATAACCTTTACATACACCAATAGCCATGTATTTATAGACCTAGTGTGCCTGAAGGTTAGAATGGGCTTGGGCTTCGAAATGGACCACATGGTTGGTCATTCTTGGTCCACTTGCACACCAGATCACCTTCAAGCTTTGCCCCATTTGTTGCATCAGTGGGTTGCTAAACTTCAGCCTAATTGTTGCTTCTAACCACCATCTAACTTAATATACATCTAATCCTAATGCTTAAGGATGCATGCAATTATAAAACATTATACGAAGGCGAATGTTTGCCACAAAAAACATAAGGCGAATGTTTGCCGAATAAAATTCAATTACAAATTAATTCCGAGGGAGACAAATCCCTTCTTCATGTGCTTCCACCTTTAGCTCCTACGATAGCAAGTGCAAGGGTTGATCCTTGTCCTTTGTGCTCGGGTCCCATTCCAAATCCGCGAAAAGGCATTCGACATCTGTAATTCTTGCAAAAGAAGTGAACTTGTTAGTGAACAGGTTGGATAAAGCTTGTACCTTGGTTTGTGATCAAGTGACGGCCCTCTAGGGCACATCATTCTCCCCATGTGATTGAGGATTTGACCTCAAATCCGTTAATGGGGTCACTTTAATGTCATCATCGTCTCCTTTGTATGGCGAGAGATCTTGGAGATTAAACGTGGAGGAAATTCCATAGTCGCCGAGTAGTTCTATCTTATAGGCGTTATTGTTGATTCTTTCTAACACCTTGAATGGTCTTTTTGCTTTAGGCATCAACTTGGATTTCCTTTTAACGGGGAACCTTTCTTTTCTTAGGTGCAACCAAACTAAGTCTTTTTCATTAAAGATAACTTCTCGTCGTCCTTTATTAGCATGTTTGGCGACCGTGTCGTTACTCTTCTCGATGGCTTTGCGTACAGTCTCATGCAATTCCTTAATTCGTTCTGCCTTGTCCGCTCCTGATGGATTAGCTAACTCTGTAAAAGGTAATGGAACAAGATCTAACAGTGTACATGAATTAAACCTATAGGCAACCTCAAAGGGCAATTGCTAAGTAGTGGAATGAAGGGTGCGGTTGTAGGCAAACTCCAAGCCTGGGAGTACTATATCCCAGTTAGACAGTTTCTTACCTACAACGGTGCATTAGAGGGTACCTAGGGTCCTGTTGATGACTTCCGTTTGACCATCGATTTGGGGATGAAAGGATGTGCTAAAGCACAACCTAGTCCCCAACGTTTTCCACAAAGTGGTGCAAAAGCCACTCAGAAATTTAGTGTCTCTGTCTGACACGATAGAACACGGTATACCATGCAGGCGAACAATCTCTTTAAAATATAGGTTAGCTATTAAGACAGAGTCATCGGTCGTGGCACAAGGAAGGAAATGTGCCATCTTGGAGAACCGATCCACGACCACCATTATATAGTCTTTATTCTGGGCGGTCCGTGTAAGTCCTAAAACGAAATCCATACTAACCTCTACCCAAGGGTGTGATGGGATGGGTAAGACCATGTATAAGCCTTGAGGTAGAACTTTACTCTTAGCCTTCTTGCAAATCACGCATGTCTCTACCATGCGATGCACATCTTTCATCATGCGAGGCCAATAGAAGTGTTTCTTAAGCGATTCTAGGTCTTTTTCTCGCTAAAGTGACTTGCTAGGCCTCCGCAATGAGCTTTTTGGACTAGGCATCATCTTAAGCAGCCTTGGAAAATGCACAACTTTCCCGCTTTAAGTAAATAGCCATTCACGAGGCGATATTCACCTTCGGCCTTGTCCATACACTTGATGTAATAAGGTTCAAAATAGGGGTCGATTTCATAGGTATCCTCAATCCATTCAAATCCAAAGAACCTAACCCCTAATTCGGTGAGTAGAATGCGCTTTCTAGAGAGGGCATCGGCCACGACATTATTCTCTTCTTTCAAATACTTATGGATGTATGGAAACCTTTCTAAGAACTCCACCCACTTGGCATGTCTCTTGTTCAGCTTGTGCTGACTCTTGATATGTCTTAGGGGTTTGTGATCAGTGTTGATAATAAATTCTCGAGGTAGGAGGTAATGCTGTCAATGTTCTATGAAACACCCCGGGAAAAACCCTGCGTTCCCTGTGCGCTACAGTGTAACTACACACTACACACACACTAACACTTGACATAACGCACTCAATTTATTACCTCTTTCATTTTCAAATCATTTTCAAAAGAATATTTGTGAGTATGAAAAATTTTCGACTCAATTCGAAAACAACTCGCGTTCCGAAGAGGGAACATGAAGTCCTTAATATAAAAATACGCAGTGAAAAAGGAAAACCATTTAAAACAGTTTAAGATAAAATGGTAAGACTTGGAATCTTAGGAAAGAATCCAACGCCCCCCCTCGAACTACACAATCCGGTACCGCGCACTCACGTCCCCACTTCGACACCCCGTGCGCACTCTCGCAGTGCCGCACGTGCCAACTACACGTCACTATGTCTCGCGCACGCTCACAGCGCAGCGTGCCCCACGCACCCTGCCACTGTACAGCACGTCCGCGCGCACGCCCTCACTCAGCGCCGCTTGACCCGTGAGCACCCGCAGGGCTGTGTGCCCCGCGCACCTGCGATCACGCCACACTCCCACGCTCATCTACCCTTCTTTAGGATTCACTACTCACATCTCAACCCATTCCATATTCCCTCGACTCCCTACCTCTCTCCCGAAATTTCGGCAGAGTAACAGCTAAAAACTGACTACCCCAAAATTTAAAAACCATGCACACAGCTCACCAAACTAACAGTGTTTATCTATCCATCGTCTAGAGAAATCACCATAGTCAAATCAGAGTATGAAGACAACGAAAATCCATCAAATACAAATGAAGAAAGTCCCCAGTATAGAGTAATATCATATTCTAACATGAAAAATATCTGCGTACGTCACCAAAATCACATGCACTCCATATACCTATACACTGACACATATACACCTCATCTCATCGACTATACATAATCATCACAAAAGAAAAAAACCTCCAAAACCAACCATGCCACAACCTACTAACTCCACGGGTCGGGTCGCCCTAACAAAAATCCGCCATCCGGTGCTGCAGTCACACGCCGCCAACCATCCTACACCTCTGGACTAGGCACTCGAGCCTCACCAGCAGTATCGTCAGCACCTACACCATAGAACACACAACATAAGCCTAACGCTCAGTAAGTAATGCGATATGAAAGTAAAAGCCGACAATGCAATCCTATCACATGCAGTCTCTACACTCACACTCATGTTGTTACATCTGTGACGCGTAGTGCAGCCGCACCAGGGCAAGGAGGAACCTCACGCCACCCTACACCCTGACACGTCGCCACCGGCCCGGACTCTCCAGCAACGAGGCCTACAAGCTACACACACGCATCACCACACGGCAACCACAACAGGGTAAGGGTGTACCTCGCGCCACTCTACACTCTGACACGTCGCCTCCGTCCCAGCCTCTCCAGCACGAGGCCACAGTTGCCACACACACACGTTTCGCGACAGCCCAACCGGCCCACCCCTCGAGTAGGATCTGCGACTGGTGTTGCACCGGCCCACACACTAGTAGGATCCGCGGTACCACTGCCCATATCGCCACCATCAACACATTCACGCCGCATGACGGCCCACCCCTCGACTAGGATCCGCGACTGGTGAAGCACCGGCCCGCACACTAGCGGGATTCGCGGTACCACCGCCACACGTCTCACCTCATACATCAAAACATGCTAAAAATCATTTTCATTCCCGTTTTTAAAAATATGATGCATGTCAAACAATATGCACGCACACCACAATCAATCACATAAACCCTAAAGTTCTACAGTGTAGGCCCACTTAGGCAAAACACATGCATGCACTACTTACCTGGCGTCCCAAGCTCGCTCGACGCACAGCTTCGCCAAAAGAAAGCCTCAACCTAAAACACAACCAGTTTCTCATCAGCATTTATCTCAACATTCACCAATTAGCTAAAAATAACCTTCTCTAACTACACTCAATTCCAACTAAAACGGTCCATTGGTTTGGTTTGGCCGAAAACCAGCCCAACGTTCGGATGCGCATAACTTTTGCGCGCGTCAACGGAATCGAACGATTCAAGTGAATAAACGTCCCCCTAGGAACCTAGTTTAACATCCTAAGACGGATTTTAAAACGATAAGCCGCAGACAGGAAAAGAACGCTAAAATCAGAATCTGCCACCTTTATTAAAATTTCACATTTTCACTTCTCTTCAGCCAAAACTCACTCCCAACTAGTTACATGCATCAAAATGGCTATGCTACTCTCACACGTCGAATTTCCATGAAAAATGCTCGCTAATTTGACTTGGACTAAATTTCGGCATAAACTTCTGACGCGCATAACTTTTGCGTCGGATGTTGGAATCGAACGATTCCAGCGGCCATACGTCTCTTTAATAACCTATTTTATCCCACAAAAACAGAATTTAAAATGATCAGCCGAACGTAGGCCGAAATGGCCAAAAACATAAGCTGCCCCAAAATAAAAACGTTCGATTCTTGATTTCGAGTTTCGAATTTCACAACTTCTATACTCAGCTAGTCACATTCCGCTTATACATTCCGGCCAAGTTTACCGAAATCAAAAGGAGGTCGAGCACCAAGCTCGGCCAAAACAGGGGGAAATTGACAGGGCAACACCTTCGGTTTCCCTCCCCCCCTTCAAATTCCCGGCACTCTCCTCCTCAACATTTCGGCCAAATTCACCGAAACTGGAGGGAGACCGAACCTCACTCTCGGCCAGATCAGACAGGACAGTAGAGGGAAGAAGAGAGGGACTTACCGAGCGATGTTCGTTCTGCACAGAACGGGATAAGAAGGACTCCAATAAGGCGCCCAAATCGTTGGCGGCAGAATTGGCCGGAAACCAGCCCTTCGCGATTGTTGGCCGAAACACTCGGCTTTCACTTCAGGAATTTGAGCTGCTAGAACCGAACGGCCCCGTTTCATCGGAATAGCAGCCCCTGTTCACAACTCACACCTCACACTCGCGCTCGTCGGCCGTCGCAGCTCCGACTCCAGCACCTGATTGCCCTGGCTCCCGGTTGTCTTCTCTCGGCACTTGGGTGCACGGTGAAAACATCCGAATGGCTTCTTCCCGAAGCCATTTAGGTGTTTTAAATTTTTTTTTTAATTTTAAACAAATAACAATTTACCTAAACGCCCTCACGTGTTTTTAATCGTCCGTAATTTCGTAAATTCACGACCGAGATAAAATTAAGAAAATTTCAGAAATTAAAAATTAAAATTTAAAATTTTCAGGTTATTACATTCTAAAACACGTATAATTGAGTAGAATTATTTGTCGTAGCTGGAATAATTTAGTGTGGGTCCTTTTAACTTTTTGCTAAAGTATGCCATGGGTTTGCCATCTTGCATAAGCACTGCTCCTATGCTGACTCCAGATGCATCGTTTTTGATCTCAAAGGCCTTGTTGAAATCTGGGAGGGCAAGTACGGGGGAATGACATAATCTGTCTTTGATGAGATCAAAGCTCTTTTGACACGCTGGGGTCCAAAAGAACTCTTTCCCTTTCTTAGTTCAATCGGTAAGAGGAGCAACTATCGAACTGAAGTCTTTAATTAATCTTCTATAAAACGAGGCTAGCCCGTGAAAGCTGCGTATTTATGTGATAGAATTTGGTATATGTCAATCCTTGATGGCGTTGATCTTTTCCTTGTCCGCTTCCATCCCGTCTTTTGAGATGACAAATCTTAGAAAGTGCACCTTGTCTTGTGCGAAAGAGCACTTCCTTAAGTTACCAAATAGTTTAGCCTTTCTAAGGGTCTGGAAGAGCGAATTAAGGTGGGAGAGGTGTTAAGTGAGATCCACGCTTTACACTAAGATGTCATCGAAGTATACCACGATAAATTTTCCCAAGTACTCTTTAATCACATGGTGCATGAGTCTCATGAACGTACTTGGGGCGTTAGATAAACCAAAAGGCATTACCATCCATTCGAATAATCCATATTTTTTCTTAAAGGCTGTCTTCCACTCGTCGCCTTCCCTCATCCTGATCTAATGGTAGCCGCTCTTAAGATCTATTTTAGAGAAAATGGAGGCTCCACTGAGCTCATCCAACATGTCCTTGAGCCTGGGGATGAGAAATCTATACTTGACAGTAATTTGGTTCACGGCTCGGCTATCGACACACATTGTAACACCCTAAAATTTTCGTTAAAATGATTTTCGGATTTTCGTAATGGTAGACGGCGGAGTTTTAGTCAGAATCAAGAGAGAAAAATTTATACTGTTAAGTAAAAGATTAGTTTGAAGCTAATGGAAAAAAGGAAATTATAAAATTTCAACCGGAAGCGAACTGATTGACCGTTTAACAAAAAAATTAGAGCTTGAGGGCGATTTAGTAATTAGGTTATTATTATTATTTATATTATAAAATAAATTAAAAAAAAAAAAAAACCACAATCTGTTGATGTATCCCCCCCCACCCGCAGCATTCCCCTCC